>WPIO01000017.1:600000-877500 GCA_009760855.2 Cristatella mucedo
AGCGACCTTTGGTGGGTCGTGATGGCGCCGTAGGTTAGGCAGTTGCTTTCACGACCTCGGTCCCGAGGTCGTGGGTTTGACTCTTGTGGCGGGCGATCCTTTATCGCCACTGCAAGCGGAGGTGATAGCCGTAAAGGCTCTTCTGTCGCTATTCAAAACGAGGCTGTTTAATCAGCTAGGATTCATTTATTTATTTATTTTCTTGCCTGCAGCGGTTTTTCTGCCTGTTTGCTTACCTTCCCATTTCTTATTTTTTCAACGAGTAGAGAAAGTCTTCAAAATTTTACTACCAATGGTGTTTATTGGTGCTTGTTGGGGATTAAATTCTGCTTTCCTCATTCGCGAGTCTCTGCTTATTGCCTCGTACAGAGCACGGTGTAACGTTCAAGGTGATTAAGCTATACGTGCAATCGTAAAAGACGTGGATTGGTGTTGTTAATTTGCTATCGTATCATCAATGCTGAAAGTACTATGCTATAGCCGCTAGCTTGTAGGGTTTTTCTGCTGGCTTGGTCGTGCCAGCATTCGAAACACTAATTACAAGGTACTACACTCCATCATTACGTTGATGCTAAATATGGGAAACGACACGGCGCGACATTTATTATCGGTCGGTAACTTGTTTTTGTCGAATCTGCAAACGCTCGTAAATAGGTACCGACCATTCTCATGAGTTACGGCGATCACAATTTGTGTTATAAGTATTGCTTGGCATTCACTGCCTTCGCAGCGTCCAAAATACATCCTCGCATCCAATTCAAGTCGCTGGCAATCAGAGCTCACGACACAATGTAAAGCTTCGGGCCGGAACCATGTTAGTCCTGCTGCTTCAGGCTTCAGAGTTGACCTCCTCCGTAAACTTTGTGCGTTAGGAGGGCATCCAAATCCGTATTACCTAGAATGAGACATCTATCCTTACGTTCAGCGACCGTGGAATTTAACCGAACTTACGCACGACCCCGCAAAGTAGGGTCTTCGCCTGCTGGCTATCGCAAGTGGTGTTCCAGCCAGCCTGAGATGCTTTAGGTAAGGTTTTTTGCAGCACAAGCAGCTGCAAATCGGTATGGAAGACTCGGCAATTGTCCTTAGTTCGGATTTTAATCAGTCTGCTGCTATCGGCGGAAATAAACGGGGTCGTATCCCCGTCGTAAGTTACGTTCGCCAAGTATGCCATGACCTTATTAGCGATACGTCCCGTTCAAACGAGGCGACCGAATCTACACTCCATTATTGTGTTGATGCCAATCCTGTGAACCAACGCGGTGCGACATTTATTATCGGTCGGTAACTTGTTCTTGTCGAACCTCCCAACGTTCGTAAAATGGTACCAACCATTCTCGTGAGTTATTTCCGTTACAATTTGTGTTATAGGTCTTGCTTGGCGTTTCCTGCCGTGACAGCGTCCAAAATACAATTCCTTATCACTTTCAAGTCTCTCACTATCAGAGCTCACAACTCAATGTTAAGCTCGAGACCATGTTACTCCTGCTCCTTCAAGCTTCCAGAGTCGCGATCTATCCGTCAACTTTGTGTGATAAGAAGCATCCGAATCCGTGTGACCTGAGATGAGACATCTATCCTTATGTTCAGCAGCCGCGAAATGTTATACCAAACTTACGCCTGGCCCGCAAAGAAGGATCTGCGCCTTTTGGCGATCGCCAGTGGTTATCTCGCCCGCCTTAGATGCTTTAGGTAAAGTTTTTTGCAGCCCATGCAGTTGCCAGTTGGTATAGACGGCTCGGTATCTATCCTTTGTTAGGGTTTTAATCATTTTTCTTTTACGGGCGAAAATAATCAGTGTACTAACCGCCTGGTGTGTTTCCTTCGCCGAATGCGATATGGCCGCTTCAGCGAGAAACGTCACGTCCGAATGCAGAGACCGAATCCAGGCTCCATCCTTACGTTATTCTAAACATATGAGACAACATGGCGCGACATTTATTGTTGGTCGGTAACTGGTTTTCGTCTAACCTCCCAACTTTTGTAGAATGGTACCAACCATTCTTAGAGTTACGGCGATCGCAAATCGGGTAATTAGTCTTCTTGGCGTTCCCTGCCGTCGCAGCATCCTCAATCCAACCTCTCATCAATTCCAAATCGCTGGCAATCAAAGCTCACGTTACAATGTTTAGCTTCGGTCGTGACCGTGTTACTCCTGCTGCTCCAGGCGTCCATCACGAGGCTCACAGCCGGCTGAAGAAATCCGTAGCAAGCGAGTATTACAAGAGCACAGCGCCAGGTCAATATTAGATCTAGACCTGTAGCCACTTGCTGCAACCCAATACCGTCTCAGTCTCAGCAATCACGCATAGCCTAAATGGTGCTCTACCCAATGCGCCATCTGATTGCCAACAGTGTATTTTCTCTTCTTCCTGAATTATCACCCCTTGTCGTCTCTGTGCTGGCTCGCCCCATAATTATAATAATAATAATAGTGTACTTGATAAAGCGCCCCCAGAGAACTCAATCTCTTTATAGGCGCCTTACATTTCCTGCAGATCGAAATTCAATTAAATGGTAAGTAAAATAATGCTTGAAAAACAAACAAACTGAATAACATCCTTAGGGGTGACATGCACAGGGTCAGCATGCAAATGTGGTTAGTGGCAGCATGCACAGTGTCAGCACGCATAAGTACGTGAAGGACGAATCACAGGGGCCCACTAAATGCTGTCCTAAATAGGTGTTTTTAAGTTCCTTTAAACGTGGTCAGGTCAAGTGATATTCTGACGCAGGTCGGGAGGGAGTTCCAGGCTTTCGGAGTGTACGAACTAAATGCACGGTCTCCAGAGGATTTGAAGTTTGTACGAGGTATTTCTAGACTGTTGGATTCCGAAAACCACGGTAACAGGATTTCTACACTCGTTTCTTGTCTTCAGTGATAGCGGAGACGTGCTCTCTCGTTACAAAGCACCTCTTCAGTCACACCGCATGCAACATGATGGCCAGTGTGCACTGTTCCACGTGGGGATTTTGTGCATTGGTTGAAATGATTAATAGGTTTACGGGCTTTTTCAGTCTACTGCTCGTCATTGAAAGAGATCATTTGAGTCGAGCTCCCTCCGTAAACTTTGTGTGTTAGGAGGGCATCCTCATCCGTGTGACCTAGAATGAGACATCAATCCTTAAATTCAGCGACCTTGGCATTGGACTAAACTTACGCCAGCCCCCCCCCCGAAAAGTAGGGTCTGCGCCTGCTGGCGATCGCGTGTGGTATTTCTGCCAGCCTGAGATGCTTTAGGTAAGGTTTTTTACAAAACAAGCGGCTGCAAATCAGTATGGACGACTCGGTATTTGTCCTTAGTTCGGGTTTTAATCAGTCTGCTGCTATCGGCGGAAATAAACGGGGTCGTAACCACGTCGTGAGTTACGTTCGCCAAGTATGCCATGACCTGTTTAGCTATACGTTCCGTTCAAACGTGGCAACCGAATCTACACTCCATTATTACATTGATCCTAAACATGTTAAACAACACGGTGCAACGTTTATTATCGGTCGGTAGCTTGTTTTTGTCGAACCCTTCAACGTTCGTAAAATGGTGCCAAGCATGCTCATGAGTTACGGCCGTTACAGTTTCTGTTAAGAGTCTTGCTTGGCGTTCCCTGCCGTCGCATCCTCCAAAATAAAACTCCTCATAACTTTTAAGTCTCTGCCAATCAGACCTCACGACGCATTGTTAAGCTTCAGTCGCAACCATGTTACTCCTGCTCCTTCAAGCTTCCAGAGTCGAGTTCCATCCGTCAACTTTGTGTGTTGAGAGGGCAACCGAATCCTTGTGGCCTAGAAGGAGACATCTATCCTTATGTTCAGCGACCGTGAATTCCTATGCCAAACCTACACCTGGCCCCTAAAGAAGGATCAGCGCCTGTTGGCGATCTTAAGCGGTGTTCCCGCCCGCCTGAGACGCTTTAGGTATGTTTTTTGCAACACAAGCACTTGCCTATCGGTATGGACGACTCGGTATTTATCCTTAGGTCGGGTTTTAATCGTTCTGATTCTACCGGCGGAAATAATCAGTTCAGTTGCCCCTTCATATGTTGCATTCACCAAGTGTGCCCTGGCCGCTTCAGCAGTACGCCACGTCCGAACACTGCGACCGAATCCAGGCTCCATCATTATGTTGAATCTAAACATATGAACACATGGCGCAAAATTTATAATTGGTCCGTAACTTGTTTTTGTCGAACCCCCCAGCGTTCGTAAAATTGTACAAACTGTTGTCACAAGTTACGGCGATCATATTTTGTCTTATTACTTTTGCTTGGCGTTCCCTGCCGTCGAAGTGTCCAAAATATGACCTCTCATCAAATTCAAGTAACGGGCAATCAGAGCCCGCGTTTAGCTTCGGTAACAGTCATGTTACTCCTGCTGCTTCAGGCTTCCACCACAATGCTGACAGCCGGCTGAACAGTTCCGTTGCAAGCGAGTATTTCACGTGCACAGCGCCAGGTCAATGTTAGATCTAGACCTGAAGCCACTTGCTGCAACCCAATACTGTCTCAGTCTCAGTAACCATGCATAGCCTAAATGGTGCTCTACCCAAAGCGCCATCTAATTGCCAAGAGTTTATCTTCTCTTCTACCTAAATTATAACCCCTTGTCGTCTCTGTGCAGGCTCTCCCCTTCGGGGTTAAAGGTTTTCCACACTCTTTTCTTATCGACAGTTATAGCGGAGACGTGATCTCTCGTTACAAAGCACCTCTCGAGTCCCACCGCATCAAACGTAATGGCCAGTTTGCACTGTTCCACGCGGGGATTTTATGCATCGGTTGAAATTATTGAGAGGGTAGGCAGCATTTTCAATCGACTTCTCCTCCTTGAAAGTGATCATTTGAGTCGAGCTCCCTCCGTAAACTTCGTGTGTTAGGAGGGCATCCTCATCCGTGTGACCTAGAATGAGACATCAATCCTTACGTTGAGCGACCGTGGAATTATGCCAAATTTACGGAAGCCCCCACAAAGTGGGGTTTGCGCCTGCTGGCTATCGCAAGTGGTGTTCCCGCCCGCCCAAGATGCTTTAGTTAAGGTTTTTTGCAGTACAAGCAGCTGCAAATCGGTATGGACGACTCGGTATTTGTCCTTAGTTCGGATTTAAATCAGTCTGCTGCTATCGCGGGAAATAAACAGGCTCGTGGCCCCGTCATAAGTTACGTTCGCCAAGTGTACCATGGCCTGCTTAGCCATGCGTCCCGTTCAAACGTGGCGACCGAATCCGAACTTCATCGTTACGTTGATGGCAAACATGTGAAACAACACGGTGCGACATTTATTATCGGTTGGTAACTTGTTTTGGTCGAATCTGCTGGCGTTAATAAAATGGTACCATGCATGCACATGAGTTACGGCTATTACAATTTGTCTTAATAGTCTTGCTTGGCGTTCCATGCCGTAGCAGCGTCCAAAATACAACTCCTCATCACTTTCAAATCTCTGACAATCAGAGCTCACAACGAAATGTTAAGCTTCAGTCGCAACCGTGTTACTCCTGCTCCTTCAAGTTTCCAGAGTTGAGCTCCATCCGTCAACTTCGTGTTAGGAGGGCATCCGAAACCGTATGACCTAGAATGAGACATCTAGCCTTACATCCAGCGACTGTGGAATTAAACGAAACTTACGCCAGCCCCCACAAAGTAGGGTCTGCACCTGCTGGCTATCGCAAGTAGTGTTTCCGCCCGCCTGAGCTGCTTTTTAGGTAAGGTTTTTTGCTTCACTTGCGGCTGCAAATCGGTATGGACGACTCGGTATTTGTCCTTAGTTCGGGTTTTAATCAGTATGCTGCTACCGGCGGAAATAAACGGGGTCGTAGCCCCCTAGTAAGTTACGTTCGCCAGGGATGCCGTGACCTTTTTAGCAACACGTCGTTCCAACGTGGCGACCGAATCTACACTCCATTATAAAGTTGATGCCAAGAATGTGAAACAACACATTCAGACATTTATTTTCGTTCTGTAACTTGTTTTTGTCGAATCTGCCAATGTTCATAAAATTGTACCAAGCATGCTCATGAGTTACGGATATTAAAATTTGTGTTAATACTCTTGCTTAGGGTCCCCAGCCGTAGCAGAGTCCAAAATACAACTCATCACTTTCAAGTCTCTGGCAATGTGAGCTCACGATGCAATGTTAAGCTTCAGTCGCAACCATGTTACTCCAGCTCCTTCAAGCTTCCAGAGTCGAGCTCCGTGCGTCAACTTCGTGTGATAGGAGGGCATCCGAATCCGTATGACCTAGAATGAGACATCTAGCCTTGCGTCAAGCGACTGTGGAATTAAACCAAACTTACGCCAGCCCCCACAAAGTAGGGTCTGCACCTGCTGGCGATCGCAAGTGGTGTTCCCGCCAGCCTGAGATGCTTTTTAGGTAATGTTTTTTGCTGCACAAGCGGCTGCAAATCGGTATGGACGACTCGGTATTTGTCCTTAGTTCGGGTTTTAATCAGTATGCTGCTACCGGCGGAAATAAACGGGGTCGTAGCTCCCTCGTAAGTTACGTTCGCCAAGTATGCCATGACCTTATTAGCGACACGTTCCGTTCAAACGAGGCGACCGAATCTATACTCCATTATTACGTTGATGCCAAACATGTGAAACAACACGGTGCGACGTTTATTATCGATCGGTAACTTGTTTTTGTCGAATCTGCCAACGTTCATAAAATCGTACCAAGCATGCTCTTGACTTACGGCTATTACAATTTGTCTTCATAGTCTTGCTTGGCGTTCCCTGCTGTAGCGGCGTCCAAAATACAACTCTTTATCACTTTCAAGTCTTGGGCAATCTGAGCTCACGACGCAATGTTAAGCTTCAATCGCAACCATGTTACTCCAGCTCCTTCAAGCTTCCAGAATCGAGCTCCATCCGTCAACTTCGTGTGTTAGGATGGCATCCTCATCCGTGTGACCTAGAATGAGACATCGAACCTTATGATCAGTGACCGCGGGTTAATACCAAACTTACGCCAGCCCCTAGCAAAGTAGGGTCTGCGCCTGCTGGCGATCGCATGTGGTGTTCCCGCCCGCCTGAGATGCTTTTAGGTAAGATTTTTTCAGCACAAGCAGCTGCAAATCGGCATGGACGACTCGGTATTTGTCCTTAGTTCGGGTTTCAATCAGTCTGCTGCTATCCTCGGAAATAAACGAGATAGTAGCCCTCGTATGTTACGTTCGCCAAGGGTACCATGGCCTGTTCGGCGATATGTTCCGTCCAAACGTGGCGACCGAAACCACACTCCATCCTTACGTCGATGCGAAACATGTGAAACAACACGGTGCGACATTTATTATTGGTCGGTAACTTGTTTTGTCGAATCTGCCAACATTCGTAAAATTGTACCAAGCATGCTCATGAGTTACGGCTATTACAATTTGGCTTAATAGTCTTACTTTGCGTTGCCTGCCGTAGCAGCGTCCACAATACAACTCCTCATAATTTTCAAGTCTCTGGCAATCATAGCTCACAACGCAATGTTAAGCTTCAGTCGCAACCATGTTACTCCAGCTCCTTCAAGCTTCCACAGTCGAGCTCCATCCGTCAACTTCGTGTGATAGGAGGGCATCCGAATCCGTATGACCTAGAATGAGACATCTAGCCTTGCGTCAAGCGACTGTGGAATTAAACCAAACTTACGCCAGCCCCCACAAAGTAGGGTCTGCACCTGCTGGCTATCGCAAGTGGTGTTCCCGCCAGCCTGAGATGCTTTTTTGGTAAGGTTTTTTGCCGCACAAGCGGCTGCAAATCGGTATGGACGACTTGGTATTTGTCCTTAGTTCGGGTTTTAATCAGTATGCTGCTACCGGCGGAAATAAACGGGGTCGTAGCTCCCTCGTAAGTTACGTTCGCCAAGTATGCCATGACCTTATTAGCGACACGTTCCGTTCAAACGAGGCGACCGAATCTATACTCCATTATTACGTTGATGTCAAACATGTGAAACAACACGGTGCGACGTTTATTATCGGTCGGTAACTTGTTTTTGTCGAATCTGCCAACGTTCGTAAAATCGTACCAAGCATGCTCTTGACTTACGGCTATTACAATTTGTGTTCATAGTCTTGCTTGGCGTTCCCTGCCGTAGCAGCGTCCAAAATACAACTCCTGTTCACTTTCAAGTCTTGGGCAATCTGAGCTCACGACGCAATGTTAAGCTTCAATCGCAACCATGTTACTCCAGCTCCTTCAAGCTTCCAGAATCGAGCTCCATCCGTCAGCTTCGTGTGTTAGGATGTCATCCTCATCCGTGTGACTTAGAATGAGACATCTATCCTTATGATCAGTGACCGCGGGTTAATACCAAACTTACGCCAGCCCCTAGCAAAGTAGGGTCTGCGCCTGCTGGCGATCGCATGTGGTGTTCCCGCCCGCCTGAGATGCTTTTAGGTAAGATTTTTTCAGCACAAGCAGCTGCAAATCGGCATGGACGACTCGGTATTTGTCCTTAGTTCGGGTTTCAATCAGTCTGCTGCTATCCTCGGAAATAAACGGGATAGTAGCCCCGTCGTAAGTTACGTTCGCCAAGGGTACCATGGCCTGTTCGGCGATATGTTCCGTCCAAACGTGGCGACCGAAACCACACTCCATCCTTACGTCGATGCGAAACATGTGAAACAACACGGTGCGACATTTATTATTGGTCGGTAACTTGTTTTGTCGAATCTGCCAACATTCGTAAAATTGTACCAAGCATGCTCATGAGTTACGGCTATTACAATTTGGCTTAATAGTCTTACTTTGCGTTGCCTGCCGTAGCAGCGTCCACAATACAACTCCTCATAATTTTCAAGTCTCTGGCAATCATAGCTCACAACGCAATGTTAAGCTTCAGTCGCAACCATGTTACTCCAGCTCCTTCAAGCTTCCACAGTCGAGCTCCATCCGTCAACTTCGTGTGATAGGAGGGCATCCGAATCCGTATGACCTAGAATGAGACATCTATCCTTATGTTCAGCAGCCGCGAAATGTTATACCAAACTTACGCCTGGCCCGCAAAGAAGGATCTGCGCCTTTTGGCGATCGCCAGTGGTTATCTCGCCCGCCTTAGATGCTTTAGGTAAAGTTTTTTGCAGCCCATGCAGTTGCCAGTTGGTATAGACGGCTCGGTATCTATCCTTTGTTAGGGTTTTAATCATTTTTCTTTTACGGGCGAAAATAATCAGTTTACTAACCGCCTGGTGTGTTTCCTTCGCCGAATGCGATATGGCCGCTTCAGCGAGAAACGTCACGTCCGAATGCAGAGACCGAATCCAGGCTCCATCCTTACGTTATTCTAAACATATGAGACAACATGGCGCGACATTTATTGTTGGTCGGTAACTGGTTTTCGTCTAACCTCCCAACTTTTGTAATGGTACCAACCATTCTTAGAGTTACGGCGATCGCAAATCGGGTAATTAGTCTTCTTGGCGTTCCCTGCCGTCGCAGCATCCTCAATCTAACCTCTCATCAATTCCAAATCGCTGGCAATCAAAGCTCACGTTACAATGTTTAGCTTCGGTCGTGACCGTGTTACTCCTGCTGCTCCAGGCGTCCATCACGAGGCTCACAGCCGGCTGAAGAATTCCGTAGCAAGCGAGTATTACAAGAGCACAGCGCCAGGTCAATATTAGATCTAGACCTGTAGCCACTTGCTGCAACCCAATACCGTCTCAGTCTCAGCAATCATGCATAGCCTAAATGGTGCTCTACCCAATGCGCCATCTGATTGCCAACAGTGTATTTTCTCTTCTTCCTGAATTATCACCCCTTGTCGTCTCTGTGCTGGCTCGCCCCATAAATTATAATAATAATAATAGTGTACTTGATAAAGCGCCCCCAGAGAACTCAATCTCTTTATAGGCGCCTTACATTTCCTGCAGATCGAAATTCAATTAAATGGTAAGTAAAATAATGCTTGAAAAACAAACAAACTGAATAACATCCTTAGGGGTGACATGCACAGGGTCAGCATGCAAATGTGGTTAGTGGCAGCATGCACAGTGTCAGCACGTATAAGTACGTGAAGGACGAATCACAGGGGCCCACTAAATGCTGTCCTAAATAGGTGTTTTTAAGTTCCTTTAAACGTGGTCAGGTCAAGTGATATTCTGACGCAGGTCGGGAGGGAGTTCCAGGCTTTCGGAGTGTACGAACTAAATGCGCGGTCTCCAGAGGATTTGAAGTTTGTACGAGGTAATTCTAGACTGTTGGATTCCGAAAACCACGGTAAAAGGTTTTCTACACTCGTTTCTTGTCTTTAGTGATAGCGGAGACGTGCTCTCTCGTTACAAAGCACCTCTTGAGTTCCACCGCATGCAACACGATGGCTAGTATGGACTGTTCCACGTGGGGATTTTGTGCATTGGTTAAAATGATTAATAGGTTTACGGGCTTTTTCAGTCTACTGCTCGTCATTGAAAGAGATCATTTGAGTCGAGCTCCCTCCGTAAACTTTGTGTTCCCGCCAGCCTGAGATGCTTTAGGTAAGGTTTTTTACAGCACAAGCAGCTGCAAATCGGTATAGACGACTCGGTATTTGTCCTTAGTTCGGGTTTTAATCAGTCTGCTGCTATCGGCGGAAATAAACGAGGTCGTAGCCCCGTCGTAAGTTACTTTCTCCAAGTATGCCATGACATGCTTAGCGATAAGTTATGTTCAAACGTGGACACCGAATCTACACTCCATTATTACGTTGATGCCAAACATATGAAACAACACGGTGCAACGTTTATTGTCGGTCGGTAACTTGTGTTTATCGAACCTTCCAACGTTCGTTAAATGTTACCAAGCATGCTCATGAGGTACGGCCGTTACAGTTTCTGTTAAGAGTCTTGCTTGGCGTTCCCTGGCGAGGCTGCGTTGACAATACAACTGCTCATAACTTTCAAGTCTCTGGCAATCAGAGCTCATCACACAATGTTAAGCTTCAGTCGCATCTATGTTACTCCAGCTCCTTCAAGCTTCCAGAGTCGCGCTCCATCCGTCAACTTTGTGCGTTAAGAGGGAAACCGAATCCTTGTGACCTAGAAGGAGACATCTATCCTTAAGTTCAGCGGCGGTGAAATTCTATGCCAAACTTACACCTGGCCCGCAAAGAAGGATCAGCGCCTGTTGGCGATCGCAAGTGGTGTTCCCGCCCGCCTGAGATGCTTTAAGTAAAGTTTTTTGCAGCACAAGCAGTTGCCTATCGTTATGGACGACTCGGTATTTATCCGTAGCTCTGGTTTTCATCATTCTGCTTCTACCGTCGGAAATAATCGGTTCAGTTGCCCCTTCATATGTTGCGTTCACCAAGTGTGCCCTGGCCGCTTTAACAGTACGTCACGTCGTAACCCAGTGACCGAATCCAGTCTCCATCATTACGTTGAATCCAAACATATGAAACAACATGGCGCAACATTTATAATTGGACTGTAAATTGTTATGTCGAACTTCCCAACGTTCGTAAAATAGTACCAACCATTGTCACGATTTACGGCGATCGCAATTTGTGTTATTACTCTTGCTTGGCGTTCCCTGCCGTCGCATCGTCCAAAATATGACCTCTCATCAATTTCAAGTAGCTGGCAATCAGAGCTTATGTTGCGATGTTTAGCTTCGGTCGCAACCATGTTACTCCTGCTGCTTCATCACGACCCTCACTGCCGGCTGAAGAGTTCCGTTGCAAGCGAGAATTACACATGCACAGCGCCAGGTCAATGTTAGATCTAGACCTGAAGCCACTTGCTGCAACCCAATACTGTCTCAGTCTCAGTAACCATGCATAGCCTAAATGGTGCTCTACCCAAAGCGCCATCTAATTGCCAAGAGTTTATCTTCTCTTCTACCTAAATTATAACCCCTTGTCGTCTCTGTGCAGGCTCTCCCCTTCGGGGTTAAAGGTTTTCCACACTCTTTTCTTATCGACAGTGATAGCGGAGACGTGATCTCTCGTTACAAAGCACCTGTCGAGTCCCACCGCATCAAACGTGATGGCCAGTTTCCACTGTTCCAGGTGGAGATTTGATGCATCGGTTGAAATCATTGATTGGTTAGCGAGCCTTTTTCAGTCGACTTCTCGTCATTGGAAGAGATCGTTTGAGTCGAGCTCCCTCCGTAAACTTCGTGTGTTAGGAGGGCATCCTCATCCGTGTGACCTAGAACGAGACATCTATCCTTACGTTGAGCGACCGTGGAATTATGCCAAATTTACGGAAGCCCCCACAAAGTAGGGTTTGCGCCTGCTGGCTATCGCAAGTGGTGTTCCCGCCCGCCCGAGATGCTTTAAGGTTTTTTGCAGTACAAGCAGCTGCAAATCGGTATGGATGACTCGGTATTTGTCCTTAGTTCGGATTTCAATCAGTCTGCTGCTATCGGCGGAAATGAACGGGCTCGTGGCCCCGTCATAAGTTACGTTCGCCAAGTGTACCATGGCCTGCTTAGCCATGCGTCCGGTCCAAACGTGGCGACAGAATGCGTACTCCATCGTTACGTTGATGCCAAACATGTGAAACAACACGGTGCGACATTTATTATCCGTCGGTTACTTGTTTTGGTCGAATCTGCTGGTGTTCATAAAATCGTACCATGCATGCTCATGGCTTACGGCTATTACAATTTGTGTTCATAGTCTTGCTTCGCGTTCCATGCCGTAGCAGCGTCCAAAATACAACTCCTTATCACTTTCAAATCTCTGACAATCAGAGCTCACAACGCAATGTTAAGGGTCAATCGCAACCGTGTTACTCCTGCTCCTTCAAGCTTCCAGAGTCGAGCTCCATCCGTCAACTTTGTGTCATAGGAGGGCATCCGAATCCGTATGACCTAGAAGGAGACATCTAGCCTTGCGTCAAGCGACCGTGAAATTAAAAAAAACTTACGCCAGCCCCCACAAAGTAGGGTCTGCACCTGCTGGCTATCGCAAGTGGTGTTTCCGCCCGCCTGAGCTGCTTTTTAGGTAAGGTTTTTTGCTTCACTTGCGGCTGCAAATCGGTATGGACGACTCGGTATTTGTCCTTAGTTCGGGTTTTAATCAGTATGCTGCTACCGGCGGAAATAAACGGGGTCGTAGCCCCCTAGTAAGTTACGTTCGCCAGGGATGCCGTGACCTTTATAGCAACACGTCGTTCCAACGTGGCGACCGAATCTACACTCCATTATAAAGTTGATGCCAAGAATGTGAAACAACACATTCAGACATTTATTTTCGTTCTGTAACTTGTTTTTGTCGAATCTGCCAATGTTCATAAAATTGTACCAAGCATGCTCATGAGTTACGGATATTAAAATTTGTGTTAATACTCTTGCTTAGGGTCCCCAGCCGTAGCAGAGTCCAATATACAACTCATCACTTTCAAGTCTCTGGCAATGTGAGCTCACGATGCAATGTTAAGCTTCAGTCGCAACCATGTTACTCCAGCTCCTTCAAGCTTCCAGAGTCGAGCTCCGTGCGTCAACTTCGCGTGATAGGAGGGCATCCGAATCCGTATGACCTAGAATGAGACATCTAGCCTTGCGTCAAGCGACTGTGGAATTAAACCAAACTTACGCCAGCCCCCACAAAGTAGGGTCTGCACCTGCTGGCTATCGCAAGTGGTGTTCCCGCCAGCCTGAGATGCTTTTTTGGTAAGGTTTTTTGCCGCACAAGCGGCTGCAAATCTGTACGGACGACTCGGTATTTGTCCTTAGTTCGGGTTTTAATCAGTATGCTGCTACCGGCGGAAATAAACGGGGTCGTAGCTCTCTCGTAAGTTACGTTCGCCAAGTATGCCATGACCTTTTTATCGATACGTCCCGTTCAAACGAGGCGACCGAATCTACACTCTATTATTACGTTAATGCCAAACTTTTGAAACAACACGGTGGGGCATTTATTATCCTTCGGTAACCTGTGTGTGTCGAATCTGCCAACGTTCGTAAAATTGTACCAAGCCTGCTCATGCGTTACGGCTATTACAATTTGTGTTCATAGTCTTGCTTGGTGTTCCCTGCCGTAGCAGCGTCCAAAATACAACTCCTCATCACTTTCAAGTCTTGGGCAATCTGAGCTCACGACGCAATGTTAAGCTTCAATCGCAACCATGTTACTCCAGCTCCTTCAAGCTTCCAGAATCGAGCTCCATCCGTCAACTTCGTGTGTTAGGATGGCATCCTCATCCGTGTGACCTAGAATGAGACATCTATCCTTATGTTCAGCGACCGTGGATATATACCAAAGTTATGCCAGCCCCCGCAAAGTAGGGTCTGAGCCTGCTGGCGATCGCAAGTGGTGTTCCCGCCAGCCTGAGATGCTTTTAGGTAAGATTTTTTCAGCAGAAGAAGCTGCAAATTGGCATGGACGACTCGTTATTTGTCCTTAGTTCGGGTTTCAATTAGTCTGCTGCTATCCGCCGAAATAAATGGGATAGTAGCCCCGTCGTAAGTTACGTTCGCCAAGTGCACCATGGCCTGTTCTGCGATACGCTTCGTATAAACGTGGCGACCAAATCCACACTCCATCATTACGTCGATGTAAAACATGTGAAACAACATTGATCACAGGCACTACGGCCAGTTCAACCTGTCACTACCTGCTGACGTTTCGACTGAATCCATCCTCCATATTCAGTTCGAGTCGTGGGCGATCAGAGTGCTAGTACTCGAAGCAATATTTATTTTAAGTCAGTGCCGTACGACTCCAGCTCCACGCCTCCACGAAGAGTTGCAACCTGCTTACCAGTAACATTTATATTCAGAATCGAGCACTATGGTTTCCTGAGGAGCTAAAAGTGAACTCCTTCACTGCTTCAGATGGAAATCCAGAGATTTATTAAAAGTTAGCTTTAAAGTTTTGAAAATATTTAGTAAGAAGAGCGAAGTTCTTTGTGAAGTGGTAAACTATTAGAAGCAACAGCTTGCAGTTATATACAGAGGTTGCAAACCAATAAACATACTCAATACAAATTAACGTGATCTCATTTTCAGGGCAAACAAATGCACTTTCGAGACCACTTTGCTAGAGATAGTACATCATCAAATGATAGAAGGCCAGTGCTACTATGTGCTTCACTTATTTTTTAGAAGATAGAGAAATCGATAATGAAATTTCATAAGGTAGGGAAATCTATTAAGCTGTGGTGCTTCAAAAAAAATTGACCTGACGCAGTTATCCATAATCCATAAAGTCGAATTACTTCCAAGCTATTTGAAGAGTGGCCTCTCTAGCAATTACTTCCAAGACCTTTCGAATTACTTCCAAGCTATTTGAAGTGACTTAATCGAAGAAATGCTAGGCCAATGTAGAGATGAGCTTTTGCTAATAGGCTAGTAGTCCCCAGGCCAACCGGGATTGAAGATGTTGCACTTGAAGCCCATTCCCTTTCGATTTTGTACCTTCGAGTGCGATTTTGAAGGATAAGATCCATTTACCGAGTCATACCATGTTTGCCTAAAACTAGTAAGTTGGTTACATCATCCAATTAGAGAAAGTTTGCATCCATATAAGCGTAAAAGTTAGTAAAACAACCAGCAAGGGTGACAAGCTGGAAGGCTGAGGGATCAAAGCATAGATAAAGCTGTTTCATCTGCATGGCAGTGATATGCCTAAATTGGGCTTGGTGATTGTGGAAGAAGTGGATTTAGCACATGACTCTAGGGTACCCCATAACTTGCATAATTGAGCCCGATAGCGGTAACCCAGCTTACTGCGGCAAACCAGATGCGGGGGACTGCAATAACTATCAGAATATTGATCATCATTAAATGCAAATAGGCTAAAAATGTTGGGCTCGTCGAGTTCTATTCGTCAGCGGAAAGACGGTGATTTCGAAAAAACCGATTATTTTTTTTATTGTGAAAGTGGGCAGTACCTGACCAGATCTAGGGCAAGGATACGGTCCTCGATCACGAAAATTGAGCCTATTAATTCAAGAAATAGCTCAAGATTGATGGTTGAAGTGGGACAACTGCTGGTGCCTTCTTCGGGTGCCCCCCCCCCCGCAGAGTGATCGCATCTGCCCGCCCGGAGCAGACTTCTTCGCTGATGCTCTGTTTGTTCTGCCACGAGTCTGAGCCATGTCGGATTCCAATATTGTCAGGATCTTCGTCCTCACTATCCTATCAGCGATACTACCCAGGCGAGCACTTGCACGCAATACCGGACTTCCTGCATAGTCTTTTCAAGCCAGCAGGTGGCAATGAAGTTCCCGGGAAATGATTCCAAGAACTTGCACACCAGTTCCATTGCATTGCTAAGAAAGTCATTGCCAGCATCTTTTAGATCGTCATTATCGCCAATCCTAGCATGCATCCTTTCACTGAGCTCTGGCGCACAGTAAACACTCGTGCGTACAATGAATAATTAATTGCGATTCTATTTACGGAAATTCGGTAACTCGGGTTACGGCCGTTCGGCTCAATTGCTGCCCGTTATCGTCGATACTCGTTTTAAGTCTCCCACTGATATGAGACCTGAAACATTGCAGTGCAGGCCCAGTGATGCCCAGGCGAGAGGATGGTGCTTGAAGGACTTTGGGATCAATAGTATCAAATACTGCCGAAATATTTAGCAAAACACGCAGAGACGATTTTCCCTAAGTCTTCACACCAGTCGTTATACCCACGAAGCAGTTCTGAGTCTTTAGAGTGATTTGCTCTAGAACCTAACATGGACTTACTTACCAGTTTTGGATTTTTATCTATTAAGAGTTTAGCCGGTTGGTCACTACTCGTTTTGGCGTCTTTGCTGGGAACGGCAGTTGGGAGACTGGATCGGTTGCCAAGTTCTGCTGGTCTAGTTTTGCCTTCTAAATGGGTGGCCGAACAGCAGCTTTTTTTGAAAAGTACTGGGACTAGATCTGAGGCTAAGAACATATGTATTATGGTAGTTATGTATGGCAGCATCAGATCTATGCATCGCAGAAGTTGAACAGTGAGTTTTGGGTCTAGATGGCTAATTTGAGTGAAGACGAACCTCGATAGGCTTGAATGCCGGCATTGAGGTGGTCCACGGAGTTGAAGGAACGTGTCCTGTGGGTATGTTACTGATGGGCAGGAGTCCAGTGGGGTTGTTGTTTCTTTGGGACGGACTCACTGTTTGTAAGTTGCTACCTTACGGATGGACTCTCTGCTTGTATCTTATTGCTGTCACGGAAGCTCGAGAAGCGATCTCTTAGATTACCTCACCGATCATTAAGGTAAGGTGCCAACCTGGGAGCGATTAAGGAGATGGCTGATGGTCGACATCCGTATTTCCTGATGGTTGCATCTGTGATTCCGTTTTGTTCTTGTAGAAGCTGCACTTGGATGCCTCAAGGGTGTTCGCTAATGAGCTTGTATTATCGACGCATGAGACCGACAAGCCATGCTGTCATTTGTCTTTGGAAGGAAATCTAGTGATGTACAAGTATTTACCAGTGGGCTGGACGAAAACCGAAAATTCCCCACGAAATAGCTCACGTGAAATGGGGTCATAAATCACGATCATTCTGCTTACTACAATTAAAGCTTAGCTAAATGGTGTCTCTGCAGCCATAAAATACAGAGGTCAACATTTCGAGCCACTCGCTACGGTATGATGCTGACAAAAGATACTCTTAGTGCTTTGAACAATTTCACTTTGTTCCTGAAAACACAACTTACAAGCATATAATAGTACATGCATGCACAAAATACAGGTAAGCAGCTGCATATTTCTAGAAATATACTGCACTTCATGTGAGAATTATCCCGAAGAATGAGAGTTAAAGATTCATATTAACATCATACTATCAGCAACTGCTAGGTTTAACGTATTTAATGAGTGACCCAGATGCATCATGGTGCCACTATGACACTGTGGAGCATAGAATTGTAGCTTTTTTGAGGCTGCAATCGAAATTGTAGGCAGAAACCAATCCAAGATCCATATTACATAAAGTCTGAGACAGTAAATATGGTTAAAAATTGGCTATCACAATTTGGGCACCACTTTTATATAAGCTGCCTGACAGCAAGCAGCAACTGCAAAATTCGAGATCTGCCGACAAGGAAGGCTTCAGACAGGTGAACTGTTTCAGGTCAATGACCTCCTTGATCACCAAATGTGGCCAAAATATCTGCGTTGTGAGGATTAGGCTGTCCGATAAAATGAGGGAAATATTTCTCAAGGTAATTCCATACGAACTGTGATATGATGACATTGGCGATCTGCAAAAGAGCAACGAATATTCGATCAGTCCCAAGAAGTGACACAACTAATGATGGCCATCAGCAGTAGCAACCCAATAACTACAACATGAAACTAAGGTCATAATAAATATTAAAGGGGCATCACAATAACTCAGCAAAAAACCGTAATAACAGCCAAGACTGGCCTGCACTGGAGCGGTTCGGAACGTATTGGACCGCATCAAAGTTCTCCCGATAGTAAAGAAATCTGCAGACCTGGATGTTGCTTTGGTTATCAACGTGAATGTAATAATGCACTTGATAATAATAATAATGCACTTGATAAAGCGCCCTCAGATAACTCAATCTCTTTCTATGTGCTTTACATTTGCTGCTAAGGGACACACAATTGAATGGTGAGTAATATCATGCTTGGTAAACAACATGAATAACATGGTTAGGGGTGACATGCACAGGGTCAGCATGCAAATGTGGTTAGTGGCAGCATGCACAGTGTCAGCACGCATAAGCACATGAAGAACGAATCACAGGGACCCACTAAATGCTGTCCTAAATACCCAATATCCAAAGATTTTAAGAAGTTAGGTAAAGGTCCGCACCGCGAATGGAGTCGCCCGAGGCGGCTTGTAAGGGGAAGGGGCAGAGTCGACGCAGTCATTGAGCAGAAGTTCATTTTGGAACAAGGCACCTAGATTCCGCACAAGCTAAAGGAGATAGGCTGGTCGAGCCCGTTGGGAGGATTAGGCTTTCCAGCTTCTGATTGACAATACGGTTTCCTCTACCTACAAATTTGTTCCTACCACTGTTTGAATTGTGAATGTTTGCTGCTACCCAAGTAAGAATGTAATAATAATGTTAATAAAATAATAATGCACTTGATAAAGCGCCCTCAGAAAACTTAATCTCTTTCTAGGCGCTTTACATTTGCTGCAAAAGGAAATGCAATCGAATGGTAAGTAAAATCATGCTTGAAAAACAAACAAAATGAATAACGTGGTTAGAGGTGACATGCACAGGGTCAGCATGCAAATGTGGTTAGTGGCAGCATGCACAGTCAGCACGCATAAGCACGTGAAGGACGAATCACAGGGACCCACTAATCGCTGTCCTAAATAGGTGTGTTTTTAAGTTCCTTTTAAATGTGGTCAGGTCAGCCGATGTTCTCACGCAGGTCGGGAGGGAGTTCCAGGCTTTGGGAGCATACGAACTAAATGCACGGTCTCCAAAGGATTTAAGGTTTGTACGAGGTATTTCTAGACTGTTGAATTCCGAAAAGCAGGTGGTACGATGCTTGGCCTGATGGGGGAGTATGTCGGAGAGATAGGCTGGAGCCATAGAATGAAGGGACCTAAGAGTGAGTGACGAAACCTTGAAGTCAATCCGTTGCTTGACTGGTAGCCAGTGCAGGTCGGCGAGAAGTGGAGTAATGCGGCAACTGCCACGCTCACGACAGACAAGCCTAGCTGCAGAGTTTTGCACTAGCTGCAATCGCCTGATCGCACATGCTGGTAGGCCAGTAAGCAGTGAGTTGCAGAAGTCGAGACGAGATGTCACGAATGCATGGACCAACTTAGACGTGGTATCCTTATCTAAACAAGCCCGAATTTTAGCAATGTTATGAAGCTGAAAATAGGCAGATTTGCTGTAGAGCTGATATGGTCGTCTAACGAGAGGTCTCTTTGGAATATGACACCTAGATTTCGAGCTGATTCGACAGGAGATATGCTGGCTGAGCCAATTTTGAGAGAGCCTTTCCAACTCTGAATCACACTGGGTTTGCCCATAATTAGTAAGCTAGTTTTGTCATCGTTTAGTTTTAGAAAATTTGCTGCCATCCATGTGCGGATGTCATCAATGCATGCAGCAAGTGAGTTTAGAGAATTTGAGGTGCTGGGAGGGATCAAAGCAAAGGTACAACTGAGTGTCATCCACATACAAATGAAAGCCTAGATTGTGCTTGGCAATCACATCAGCAAGAGGAGAGTATAAACCGTGAAAAGAACCGGACCTAGCACGGAGCACTGAGGTACTCCATATTTCAGAGGTACTTCAGATGATCTTTGTCCATTCACATCAATACTCTGGAGTCTCCCACTGAGATAGGACCTGAACCACTGCAGAGCAGTGCCAGTGATGCCCAGGCGAGATGAGAGGCGCTCTAGAAGAACTTTGTGATCGATGTAAGCAAACCTAGCCGGAATGAAGTTGAGGGAGTTTGAAGTGCTAGATGACAGTCAGTATGACAGCACAGGTACAGCTGTGTGTCATCTGAATAAAATAAATGCATAGATTGTGCTTGGCGATTCCATCAGCAAGAGAGATGGTATAAATCATTAAAAGAAGTGAACTTATAAGAAGTCAACAAAAATCTGGTACGTTCCCTACTCTGTAAGCTCACTGGTTGGCCGTGGGCAGCTATGCTCTGAAATCTGTCCCTAACGGGGGACAGACCCATTATGGGCAGGTCACAGATAAGCAGCAATTTATGAACATACAGTATAACGTTGGACATTTTCATCGCTTACTGTTGATGTGACCACGACACTAAAACTTGGTGCACGCGACAAGGGCACGACCTTCGATATCCTGATTAGTGTCGTGGTCAATACAATTCATATTTTGTATGGGAAGATGTTCGGTTTAGTAAGAATATTTTGCATGCAGCCTACAACATGCAAACACAAGTTTTAGTGAGCTGTACGACTGCATGTGACACGAATATGCTCTGGTTGTAAGGAAATGCTGAGTTCGATGTCTCTGGAACGCGATTGACTCCAAGCATAGTATAGCCTGCTCCGCTATCGGCTGGTCTGCTGGCAAATCCTCGACTGCTCACCTGCTGAAGACATATTACCCACCTATACCTTCTGCATAAGCTGTACCTTGCTAGCTGAGATTGAACACAACTAGTCATACGAGCTTGGAGTGCACCCGGGTAAGTCTCTAGTCCAGCTGGTGTGGAGAAGGATACGCACTTTTCATTATCGGAATGAGCGCCATTCATCTACATGATGATTAATAACTGTTCACTGACTAATAACTTTCGACTGACAATCGAGAGATGCCAGCAGCACAACCTAATAGGACGCACACAGCATATTGCTATATAACAGTATATTGCTTTTGCTATTCGAGAGCCCCCCCCCCCCAGAAGGGACAGCTTTTCCGACTGCACGAGCAGAAACTGCACGAGCAGGCATGCATGCTGCTATGATGCTTCGTGGATTTTCAATGGGGTTCCATTAAATATAAACAGGTACGACGACAAGCAAGTATAGTCTGTGTGCAGTAGCACAGGAATGCAGTTAGCAATATGAGCTAACCCCGACCGAGGTCGTAGGCTCGAGCCCCGTGGCATAAGTGAAGGCCTGAATAGAGATCAAGTTTTCTTAGAGTGCCATACTTGAATCCTATTGTTTTTAAGAACCAAAGTCAAACAGCTACGACCTTCGGATTTGCACAAGTCCTCAAGAGCCGACTTGCAAGACACTTCTGCGTGACGGACGGTGGCCTGAAGCCGCAGCTGGGGAAGCACCCGAGGCAGTCGGACGACAAAGGTCAAGGCAGTCAGCCAATCAGAAGTACACGGGTACAGGCCGAAGCAGAGATACGTTCGCGGGCAGACCGGCACGGGGCGCACACTGGAGCTCGCTTGCAGACTAGCGGCTTTCGTCTAGCGGACGGCGGCCTGGCAGCGGTCACCTGATTCGGATGAAAGCCGTCGACGGGCTCGATAAGCTGCCAGCCGGTGCCGCTGCCGTGCTCCTTCTCCCACTCGTCGATGACTACAGAGCAGAGTGATATCATGTCGCCACAGCACTAGCACGGCTTACGCCAGCTCACGGGCAGCACCTGAGGCTCAAACCGTACAGCAGATCACGACAGGTAACCTGATTCTATTGGCACACGACATGGTGCACGTAGTGCACAAATGGCTCTCTGCAATCGGCACTAAAAGAAAATATCGAAGCACTCATGTATACCTAGAAGCGCTCGGCAGACGATAGAAGCACACAAACTCGACCTAAGTAACAGCCTTTAGAAAATCGAAGACAAGAATTTGCACACCGGAAGTGCGATTTGTGGTAGTTGCAGGCAGCCAGCATACCTCAAAAACTCAGCCATCGACCCATGACTCGCTCTTATTTCTTCGAGCCCATCTACAGTAAATCTGGCAATCACTGATCCAGGAAACATCCGATTTGCTTGATTTCGAGAATCAGGCTTTTGAAGTTATTTTTCGGGAAAGACGCTTATTTTCCTAGTTTTTTTCCAGTGAGAACATCACAGATTGCGGGCTCACCACAATGTTGGCATCGGAACAAGTTGTGCACTATTGTCTGCACATTTACTGATACGCTTGCAAGATTATGGGAACTATAAATTCGGGAGTTAAGCAAGAAATTTAACTGAACATATAAATACGTATGTGCACACACATTAACACATATGTGTACACACACAATACGCACATGTGTGTCTCCTTCGGGAAATCCACAGTGAGATGAAGACGGGGGGGGGTTCTCGTGCTGATAAGCATGTGAATACCAGATAGCTGACAAGTGTAGTGCCCTTTCAAACAATAGAATGCAGCTGTTGCAGAATGTATCACCATCGCAGGTGCCCATGAACACACGCTGCCTGCTTTCTGCTGCTGCCAAACGTCTGCAACCTTCTGGTAGAAATCCAGTTAGATTTTTGCAATCAACACCCGGCCCACAGAATGTTACAGCATAATGCCTTCTTCACTGAGCCACTGCACAGCCAGAGAGGAAAACATGCTCACAACTCGCTAACCGATACCTTGGGAATCACAGCTAGCCCTCTTCAAGCTTTTTAGCAAAGTGTGAATGCCTCACCGCTGCGCACCTCGACCAGGCGACGCATCAACGTGCGACATGCCGACGACCGGTAGAAGACTAGCGTGGCGGCTCGAGCTCACCGAGCTCGCCATCGAGTGCCAGGACTGCAAAGCTAATGTACCTAGCGACTCGAATATGATTGCGTGCGAATACATGCTCGCCAAGGCTGCAAAGTCCCGGGCCGACTGCGCCGAGACCACAGAGCGGAAGCTGCGCTAAGAGCTTATGCAGGCAGCCATAGCGATTCCCTACGTGGCCGCAGACCGAGGCGTAGGCGTCAAATTAAATCGTCAAATTAAACGCACCCAGGAGCTTGACTCGGTCTTGTTTCTCCATGCACTAGAGCCCATCTACAGTATATGGCAATCGTTGATCCAGAAAACGTCCACTTTGCTTGACAGCAAGTTATTCGGGTTTTGAAGTCGCTTTGGGGGTAAAAGGCACTTATTTTCCTAGTTCTTTCATTAAATAAAGTCGCCGTCTGTGAGCTCATCATAATTTTGGCATCAGAATCAGTTCTGTGCTATTGTCTGTACATTTATGAGACCATTTGACTGATATTTTAGCCAAATTATGGGAACTATAGATTTTTGAAGTTCAGCAGGAGATTTACCTGAATGTATACTGGGCTAATAAAAACATATATGAACACACAATGCATATTTATGTGTATCACCAACTGGAAATCCACAGCAAGGTGAAGACTAGGGGGTACACATGCTGATGAGTTCATGGAGAACCAGATGGCTGACTTGCATATTCCCTCTCTTTAACAGTAGAATGCAGTTAGTGCAGAACGTATCATCTTCGCAAGTTCGCACGAACCCATACTGCCTGCCTCCTGCTGCTGCCAAACTTGTGCAATCTGCTGGCAGAAATCAATACACGTTTTTTGCAATCAACACCTGGTCCACAGAATGTTACAGCATAGTGCCTTCTTAGCAGAGCCGCTGCACAGCCAAACACTACAACCTCCTAACAGTTTGCTAACCGATACCTTAGGAAGCACGTCGATCTATCGTCAAGCTTTTCTAACCTATGAACGCCAGAAAATTCTGGCAGCCCCTTCGATTTTTTAGAGATTGGAGCAAACCTGCTAGCACTGCAAGCACCCATCAGCTTCTCGCCATTCAGTCAATTTGGCGTTCCCATTGCATCACGGCAGTGTAAAGACGACATGCAGGCCAGGCTTACTGAATTGGTCAATTTCCACCAGCGGGAAACTGAGGCTATTGCATCACCTTCAAACCTACAGGTGGCATAGAGCAACTGACACAACTTTTCTGAACAACCTATTGCCTGGTAGCTCCAGAGACCTGGTCAACTCATTTATCTGCCTGCTCATCACCAATCCAAACCTTGTGAGGTGACACTCCCATGCCATCCACTCGTGATCCACGACTTGGAGGGAAAATGAGAAAAGAGCATTACGTTAGAGAGAAGACGAGATAAGGGAGGATAGGATTTAGAAAAGGAGAAATAGGGTCAGCAAGAAAGATGGCAAAGGACGAGAGTGAGAAAGAGACGACAGAGAGAGGTGAGAGTGATGTTTGAGTGGGCTTTGGTGATGACAAGACATGCGAGACCAAGAAGTAAGAAGGAGGCGATACGAATGCAAGTAGTACAGATTGTTTTAGTAGCAGTCTTGGGCCAGAAAGTGCAGAGTAAGAGACCTCGTGCTCACAAAAAGCAGCCTCGCTTAAAGCAAGGGTACGGTGTTTGCTATATAGCACTAGCATGATGCGCTTTAAGGCAGGATGCCTGTTCGGCAGACCCGTTTTTCCAAATCAGGGGCGACCACGAATCCTTGAATGCGGTTTTGTACAGCAATCGACAGTTAATTTAGACAAACAACCCACAACAAGCATGAAGGTCTTCAAACAAGAAGTAGATCTTCGAGATATGCTTCATTTATGCTGGTCCATTGGCCCACGGCGTGACCGTGATGAAGACCTCAAACGGTCAGTTACATAATCAGTGCTGCACATTATTGTACGCACATACGGCTGGTAACTGCAGCACAGGCCATTAAAAATGCACGCAGTGGGCACTACTTACTATAAATTTGTTATTTTACCTCTGAGAAAAATCATTCGATGTTCCCTCAGAAAGATTCAGCAACGTGTGGAGAGCACAACTAGTTGATCACATCCAATAAAAAAAAAGTCGCACTTGTACATTGCACTCTAAAGACTAAAACAGTACGAATGCCGCATACACCTGATATGTGTCACTGCATGTCAGGGCTGGGACGTTGCATACCTCGTGCATGATGACAAAGCAAACACGAGGGTGAACAAGTTTCATGCTCTTACCGGCATTTACAGGATTCTCCATGTAGCCCATGTCAAAATTGTTGAAAGTGTACTTATCAGCCACTGCCTTAATTGCTCGGCTGAGCTCGATTGCTCTCTGCACCAACGAAGAAGAAAAGCACTCATTGCTGCAGGTCGGGTGCATTAGGAAAGGGTCCTCATAAGAGCAGTCCCAGAAGGGATGTCGACAAAACTATGCTTACATAGAACCACTGGGCAAAGAACCGAGGCGCATCTAAAAGCACATTCTATTGCCAACCCAGAGGCAGCACATCGGTTAGCGGATCGAGGAGTTGGTCTAAAGTCACCAGTGCAGTCCATATAAGATCTCCACGAGAGACTAAACCCATGTGACCAAGAGCATCGTCGGTGTGCTCTCAAAGGTTCATAGGTATCCACACAACGATTTGCCAGCAACATCATCGGATCATAAAATGCTGAGCTACCATAGCAACAGCAGCAGCCAAAGAGCTGCCATGACCGGCCTCAGTAACCTCATCGGAAGAGTTCTTCAGCTCGACATTAGTAAACGTAATAATAAGATGGCAATAATGCAACCTCAGCAAACTAAATCTCTTTCTGGGCAAAGTATTCTTTCTCGGAATGAAATAACGTCAATTGATGGTGATAACATGCATCCGGATAAACCAGTCTGCATAAGCACACAAAGAACAATTCATACGGACTAAATAAAGGCTGTGAAGAACTGGTGGTTTTACCCTATTTTTAAATGCCACAACTTCACAACTTTACAAACCAACTTAACAATTCTTAATTCACCATGCAAACATGGGTGGTAAAAAAGAGAACTTATGGAGACTGAATGTGGTGACAAATGATACCGACCCTATGGCCGGGTGCAGGCATTTTTCGGTGCACTTTGCACGTTGTCATCTTAGTGCTACGTTAGTACTATCGACCGCCTTGTTTCGGTGACTAGCAGTTTAACAGCGATTAGTCTTCCACCAGCCAGCAATATTGAAATGCCGGAACCAGGGCATACAATCCTGGCACAAACCAGAATGCTACCTGGATGGAATGCTACTGGTAGAAAAAGTCGATGCCATTCATTGATAAATACGATCCTTGATAGCTGACACGTCTGGTGCATGTCACCTGTCAGGCAATAAAAATGTAATTTTAATTTACATGGCGGTCTAAGAGAACCTAATCTCTATTCAGGGGCTTTGCATATGAATTGGGGATCAACCCCACGACCTCGGCCATCAAAGACCAGTCAAGCAAGGCACCGACTTTAAAGTTTGGTCACTCACAATAGGTCCCTTCATTCATTGGCTCTAGCCTACATATCAGATCTATTGCCCCATCAGGATAAGCACCATACCACCAGCTTTTCGGAATTTAACTGTTTACCTATACCTCGTACAAACCTCAAATCGTTTGGAGACCGTGCATTTAGTTCGTATGCTCCCAAAGCCTGAAACTCCCAGCCTGTGTCGCGATATTTCCTGACTTATCCACATTTAAAAAGAACTTAAAATGCATCTATTTATCACAGAATGTATAGTAAGTCCATGTAATTCGTCCTTTATGCTCTGACGTTTATGTGCTGATGCTGTTGCATGCTGGCAGTAACCACACTTGCATGCTGACCCTGTGCATGTCACCCCTAACCATGTTATTCTTGCTGTTTATCTTGCATGCTACCACTAACCGTCCGATCGTGTTTCCTTTGCTGCAAACGTAAAACACCTAGAAAGAGGTTGAGTTCTTTGAGGATGCTTTATCAAATGAATTATTATTATTATTATTATTTCCGGACGAGCCTCAAATATGCCAAAATCGAAAGATTGGCGATTGAAGATCTGGTTTAGAGAAGTGTGAGAAGGCTGGCTTTTAACAAGAGGCTGAGAAATAACACAATCTTGCACCACGATCACAAGCTCACTGCAAGTACGAACTACATAGCAAGCTCTTCGCATCAGTGATGCGCAAGAACCGCAATTACATTAACAATTATTGAATAAGTAATGAAACTGGCAGCAGTCTGAAGCTGCATTTCGATGCAGCTGCTGTATATACCTGTGTTGTCTGGTTCCTCAATGTGCTGTTGGAGTTTAACCATCCATAACACGGAGTAACCTAAAAAGAAAACACATTCAATACGAGTCACTTAGTCAGAAGCTCAGCACATGATAAATAATCGGTACATAAACGATGGTTACGAGAAAGGCTTCATCACTGGAACGAACGTTCTTGCCAATCAACCAGACACCCCAACCAAGCAAAAGCAAGCACCATAGGCTTTGTGAGGCACCTGCATTTTAGAGGGTGTCCCGCCCCAAAGAACACAACCACGGAATATAAAGTTGCATGTGGTAAATTAATACAGGATGACTATGTATGACATGCAACACAGCTGAGCAATCAGACGCATTTAATGCAGTCAGATAAATACTGGTAGCTTACAAGCAAGCAATTCCACCAGTCGTAGACATCTGCGTACGTAAGGTCCTGCCTCAGTGCTCCAAGCGGATGCGTCCGATTGTGAAGAAATTCGTACAAGTAGCCACCGTCTGCAAGCCCAATCATCAGAACATGGCTTCCATTGGGCAATTTCTTGTCCTAAAAAAAAGACTGTTGCTTACAGCTTACGCTGCTCGTGCAAAACAGGCAGGTCTCTTTAGCTTAAACAGGATATTACCTAAACATCAAAGTAACTCTTATACAGCACACTTAAGGTCTATGCCACCTTCGGTCGCACATGGTAGAAACATGGTAGATAGTGAGAAGCTGAGGAAGCAAAAGACAAAGGGCAGCACAGCAGCAGCAGTGGCACAGCAGAGAGCAGTTGCACAGCAAAGAGGGCAGCGGCAGCAGTGGCACACGACAACGGCCGGAAAACACGCACCAGAGTTGGCAGCAGGAAAGAAGACTTTAAGCAAGAATTGTGGAATTAAATTCCCATTTCTAGATATGCTGCAAAGCAAAACCTCCTGTGCTGTCAACAGTCTCCAAATGAAAGAATGATATAGAGAAAAATCTCCAGAGCACCAGTGGACCTGCAGCCTCGAGGAGAGTCTGAGACTGATGGATCTCTGCAGCTCGGCTACGTATGGAGGCAGCCGTGGCAGGCAATGTAGGTGAGAATAAGAATTCTCCTGGGCATCCATTGATCGACGGGAAGTCATAGCGGCTTCTTACCTAGAAGATCAACCTACCGGCTATCTAGATTTACCACAGGAAAGCCTTAAAGGAGTTCTCTGCTGCCATACCATTATGGAGTTATAGCTTTCAAGTCTAGACAGAGGGTGAACAAGTTTCATGCTCTTACCGGAATTTACAGGATTCTCCATGTAGCCCATGTCAAAATTGTTGAAAGTGTACTTATCAGCCACTGCCTTAATTGCTCGGCTGAGCTCGATTGCTCTCTGCACCAACGAAGAAGAAAAGCACTCATTGCTGCAGGTCGGGTGCATTAGGAAAGGGTCCTCATAAGAGCAGTCCCAGAAGGGATGTCGACAATAAACCATCTCCTCAACCGTTCCCAGATTAGCTCCTTACCTGATGATCCTTGTGATGATCTAGCCGATCGCTTCTCTCGATTCTTTGTGCAGAACATAGACAAGATCAGGGAATCCATCCCTGCGACGACAACCTCCCCACTAGAATGCTGTTCCTCGGTTCCTGGCTGCACCTCAATGTCTGCATTTAAGCAGGTCGCTAGTGATCTAGTCCTAAAGTTCGTATCGCAATCAAAGAAGACAACAAGTCCTCTGGACCCTATTCCCACTGTCCTGCTCCTACGTTGCATTGATCTGCTGCTGCCATGCATAACTAACATGATTAATATGTCATTAGCCTCAGGTCATATCCCAGCACCTTTCAAAAAAGCTGTAGTCAGGCCTCTTCTCAAGAAAGCAACACTAGATCAAGAGAACTTGAGCAACTACCGCCCAGTCTCCCTTCTACCATTCCTATCAAAGACACGGGAACGGGTCGTGGCAGACCAGCTGAACTCATATATCGAAACCTCACACCTTGCTAGTAACTTCCAGTCTGGCTTTAGAGCTAATCACTCCACAGAGTCAGCATTGCTTACGGTATACAACGACCTACTTAGGAATGCAGACATGGGTAGAGTGACTCTGCTTGTTTTGCTCGATCTTTCGGCAGCTTTTGACACCATCGATCACAAAGTTCTTCTAGAGCGCCTCTCATCTCGCCTGGGCATCACTGGCACTGCTCTGCAGTGGTTCAGGTCCTATCTCAGAGGGAGACTCCAGAGTATTAACGTGAATGGACGAAGATCATCTGAAGTACCTCTGAAATATGGAGTACCTCAGGGCTCCGTGCTAGGTCCGGTTCTTTTCACGGTTTATACTCTCCCTCTTGCTGATGTGATTGCCAAGCACAATCTAGGCTTTCACTTCTATGCGGATGACACTCAGTTGTACCTTTGCTTTGATCCCTCCCAGCCTTCGAGCACCTCAAATTCTCTAAACTCACTTGCTGCTTGCATTGATGACATCCGCACATGGATGGCAGCAAATTTTCTAAAACTAAACGATGATAGAACTAACTTACTAGTTATGGGCAAACCCAGTGTGATTCAGAGATTGGAAAGGCTGTCTCTCAAAATTGGCTCTGCCAGCATATCTCCTGTCGAATCAGCTCGAAATCTAGGTGTCATATTCCACAGTGACCTCTCGTTAGACGACCATATCAGCTCCACAGTCAAATCTGCCTATTTTCAGCTTCATAACATTGCTAAAATTCGGGCTTGTTTAGATAAGGATACCACGTCTAAGTTGGTCCATGCATTCGTGACATCTCGTCTCGACTTCTGCAACTCACTGCTTACTGGCCTACCAGCATGTACGATCAGGCGATTGCAGCTGGTGCCAAACTCCACAGCTAGGCTTGCCTGTCGTGAGCGTCGCAGTTGCCACATTACTCCACTTTTCGCCGACCTGCACTGGCTACCAGTCAAGCAATTGACTTCAAGGTTTTGTCGCTCACTTTTAGGTCCCTTCATTCTATGACTCCAGCCTATCTCTCCGACATACTCCCCCATCAGGCCAAGCATCGTACCACCTGCTTTTCGGAATCCAACAGTCTAGAAATACCTCGTACAAACTGTGCATGCTGCCACTAACCACATTTGCATGCTGACCCTGTGCATGTCACCCCTAACCATGTTATTCATTTTGTTTGTTTTTCAAGCATGATTTTACTTACCATTCGATTGCATTTCCCTTTGCAGCAAATGTAAGGCGCCTAGAAAGAGATTAAGTTCTCTGAGGGCGCTTTATCAAGTACATTATTATTATTATTATTATTATTATTACTAAGGAGGCCACAAAACTATGCTTACATAGAACCACTGGGCAAAGAACCGAGGCGCGTCTAAAAGCACATTCTATTGCCAACCCAGAGGCAGCACATCAGTTAGCGGATCGAGGAGTTGGTCAAAGTCACCAGTGCAGTCCATATAAGATCTCCACGAGAGACTAAACCCATGTGACCAAGAGCATCGTCGGTGTGCTCTCATAGGTTCATAGGTATCCACACAACGATTTGCCAGCAATATCATCGGATCATAAAATACTGAGCTACCATAGCAACAGCAGCAGCCAACGAGCTGCCATGACCGGCCTCAGTAACCTCATCGGAAGAGTTCTTCAGCTCGACATTAGTAAACGTAATAATAAGATGGCAATAATGCAACCTCAGCAAACTAAATCTCTTTCTGGGCATAGTACGCTTTCTGGAAATGAAATCATGTCAATTGATGGTGATATGGTGGTGATGGTAGTACGACCTGTAGCCAGTCATTGTGGTAATTAGTCCCTTATTCCTGGACAGATTTCGATAATGATGACTAGTTGCAGGGGTGAGCTTCTGAATAAAACAGCTAAATGTCAAGAAGTCTTTAAAGTGGATGCCTAAATTATGACCACTCAAGAATGCACATTCCCAACGGTATCTCCAAAGATGAGAAGGCACTTATTCGTGCCATTCGCTTACGGTTTCCTATCAAGACATCCAGGACCGAACGTCGAGATGCAGGCTTTCAAATTATTGGTCAACACAGCTGATCCTGAGGGCTTGAATAAAAAATACAGCTACATCCAGGAACGAACGTCGAGATTCAGGCTTTCAAATTATTGGTCAACACAGCTGATCCTGAGGGCTTGAATAAAAAATACAGCTACGCGTAGTTGGCATAGAAGTACTCAAGTGTTGATGGGTGCCTTGACGGCATACACGTGACCAGGTGAATATCAAGGTTGTAAGAAACACAGCTAGCCAGTTGGCATAACAACAGTCAGCTGCTAGCAGTACAGCATCGTTAATTCTCAGCCTGAATAGACCGAGATCGTGTCATTACATCACAGGAAACACCCGGCAAGGTAGTAAACATAGATGGCGCACAGAGGCGTGGCAGAGAAAGGGCAGCGCTCGAGTAGGACTGAGCGCTGACAGCACCCTGTGTCAGTCTCTTGGAGCAGCAGTGCTCGCCCTGCCTGCTGATGCCCTCCACTCAAAGTCCGGCACAAAGGTCCGGTGCTGCCTCGGCTGTGCGAGCCTTCGAGCAAGCATCGAGAGCCCATAGAGTGTGGGGGGTGGCATGGGGCCCACTGACCGCTCGAAAGAATACTCGAGGAAAGGCAGCTGCGCCTTTACAAAACTATGCAAAAGTGCAAAGTTTAGCCACAAATATCGCCGGAGCCTCCTGAGCTGTAGAAATTTGTTGAGCTGTAGACTGCTAGAAAACCGTACAACTGAGGGCCTGAGGGCAGTGAAATTCGTATAAGAGGCTGTTCTCCCATGCCGGAGTTTACCCGGGGTTAAAACGGCTTACGATAGATTATAACCGTCTATATTATGGCCAGGGCCAATTTATAAGCTTGGGCATATTATGGCCTACATAATCCTGCCCCTCTAGGCCAAATCATACCCCCATGATATCAATAGTGTTGAGCAATATCCAGTCGACTACGTGTATGAGAATATCGAATAAAGGAATGCTCTTCTTATAAGAATAGCGGTGTGAATAACAGTTTTGCATGATATAGAGAGATAAGCAACCTAATCTAATGCTATGTGCCTAATAAATAAGCCAGTGCTGCAGTTTGATTGACTTTCCCTTGCTACTGCTGCTGCACTGCATTTTCTGGACCTGCAATGAATTTACAACTGCTCATCACTGCCACGGCAGCCGACAGCCCATAGTTTGTTATCGTATGGCTGGATAGATAGATCGACAGCGCTTCAAATAGCACACTTGAGCTATTATAGCTTGAAGGTAAAAGGTCATTGCTTGAAACAACACTTGGCCCACAGCAAATCCATCATTCAAATGAGTGAGCAAGGCAGGTGGCAGTACCTACCAGTTCGTGCAGCAGGGTCAATATATTGCTGGTCATTTGCTCGGTAGTAGTCATGCTCGCAACAGTATCCACTTTGCTGTTAAAAATAAACAACAAATGCATGCTCGACCTGCATGCAGAATTTCAAGCAAATCTATGCAGACTGAATCTCTGCAGATAGAATCTCTGCAGACAGAAATCGACAGTGCTTGCTAATTTTCCTGCAAAAGTGTAGGGACTTCCTTGGAATAGGCAGACTCACTTGTTGCAGACGTCGTTTCCAACTAATTCAACGATCACGAGTGCTGGCACATCCTTCACTGGATCCCTGGCCAGACTACAAAGACGGCCAGAACGAGCAAAAATCACCTGACTCAAACATCAGGTTAACTGTGTCATCAGGAGCATCTACCATATCCAGTCTCTATAAACGGCTTACCAGCACAATAAGTTGAGGTCTGCTGGCAAGACTAAAGCCCCAAGTAATGACTCACAGTAAACAACACCCACACTTCAGGACAAGATCACTTTTGCAGCTGTCTGCAGCAGCACAAGCATTATCAAAGATAATGAAATTAAGGTACATTTAGGTACTGTAGGTAGTTACCAGTCACGACATACTGCACTCAGAAATGGTACTACAATAAGTCTGCATCTAGAATCTTGATTATCGGCTGACCTTAATCATGATATTTCTTGGCCCCAACCCTGCATATAGTGGCAGAGCCAGGATTTTCCAATAGCAGGCCAGATCTGCACACAATATTCTTAAAACAAATACTAGCTCACTAAACAACCTCTTTTGTATAGCAGCAGAAGAGCCTTAAAGGCTATCACCACCGCTTGCAGCAGCAATAAAGGATCAACCGTTGCACGATTCAAACCCATGATCTCGGTCCCACGGTATCGTGAAGAGTGAGCAAGAGAGACAGACCAACAGAGACAGACAGACAGACAGGCAGAGAGAGAGACAGCGAGAGACAGACAGACAGACAGAGACAGAGAAGGAAGAGAGGGAAGGAGAGACAGACAGAGACAGAGGGAAGGAGAGACAGATAGACTGACAGAGAGAGACAGGTACCGCCCAGACCGCCTATGGTTTACCACAGACATTAAACTAGCTAGGTCTACTAAGCAAAAGCATGAAAAGCATAAAAGATGAGGACTGACTGTCCATCAACAGGCATACGAGGAATACTGTAGGTCGTACCAATCAATCCTAGCAAGGCCAAGTCTAGCTTCTATAAAAACATCGTTGAATCACAGATGCACAATCCAAAAACGCTGATGTCGACAATCAACCATCTCCTCAATCGCTACCAGATTAGCTCCTTACCTGGTGGTCCTTGTGATGATCTAGCTGATCGCTTCTCTCGAGATTCTTTGTCCAGAAGATAGACAAGATTGGGGACACCATCCCTGCGATCACAGCATCCCCCCTAAAATACTGTCCCTCGATTCCTTGCAGCACCTCAATGTCTACATTCAAGCAGTTATCTCGTCTTGAAGTTCGTATCCCAATCAAAAACGATAAGTCCTTTGGACCCTATTTCCACTGCCCTGCTCATACGTTGCATTGATCTGCTGCTGCCATGCATAACTAACATCATGATTACGTCATCAGCCTCAGGTCATGGTCCAGCACCTTTCAAAAAAGCTGTAGTCAGGCCTCTTCTCAAGAAAGCGATACTACAAGAGAACTTGAGCAATTACCGCCCAGTCCCCCTTCTACCATTCCTATCAAAGACACTGGAGCGAGTCGTGGCAGACCAACTGAAATCATATACTGAAACTTCAAATCTTGCTAGTAAGTTCCAGTCTGGCTTTAGAGCTAATCACTCCACAGAGTCAGCATTGCTTTGGGTGTACAACGACCTACTTAGGAATGCGGACATGGGTAAAGTTTCTAAGCTTGTTTTGCAAGATCATTCGGCAGCCGTTGATACTATCGATCACCAAGTTCTTCTTGAGCACCTCTCATCTCGCCTGGGCATCACTGGCAATGCACTGCAATGTTACAGATCCTATCTCAGTGGGAGACTCAAGAGTATTGATGTGAACGGACAAAGATCATCCGAAGTACCTCTGAAACATGAGGTACCTCAGGGCCCCGTGCTAGGTCCGGTTCTTTTCACAGTTTATACTCTCCCTCTAGCCGATGCGATTGCCAAGCACAATCTAGGCTTTCACTTTTATGCGGATGACACTCGATTGTACCTTCGCCCTGATCTCTCCAAGCCTTTGAGCATCTTGAATTCTCTCAACTCCCTTGCTGCGTGTATTGATGACATCCGCACAAGGATGGAAGCAAACTTTCTTAAATTAAATTATGATAAAATTAACTTACTAGTAATGGGCAAACCCAGTGAGATTCAGAAATTGGAAAGGCTAATGCTCAAAATGGCCCTGCCTGCATATCTCCTGTTGAATTAGCACGAAATCTGGGTATCATGTTCCAAAGTGACCTTTCGTTAGACGACCACATCAGCTCCACCAGCAAGTCTCCTTTCAGCTACTTAGCATTGCTAAAATTCGGGCTTGTTTAGATAAAGATACCATCTCTAAGTTTGTCCATGGATTTGTAACAACCCGTTTTGACTTCTGTTACTCACTGCATGCTGGCCTGCCAGCATGTGCAATCAGGCACTTACGGCTGGTGCAAAACTCCGCAGCTAGGCTTGTCTGTCATGAGCGTCGCAGTTGCCACATCTTGCCACTTCTCGCCGGCCTGCACTGGCTACCAGTCAAGCAACGGATTGACTTCAAGGTTTTGTCGCTCACTTTTAGGTCACTTCATTCTTTGGCTCCAGCCTATTTCTCAGATATACTCCCCCAACAGGCCAAGCATAGTACCACATGCTTTTCGGAATCCAACAGTCTACCAATACCTCGTACAAACCTCAAATTCTTTGGAGACCGTGCATATAGTTCGCATGCTCCCAAAGCCTGCAACTCACTCCCGACTTGCGTCAGAACATCCCCTGACTTGACCACATTTAAAAAGAACTTAAAAACACACCTATTTAGGACAGCATTTAATGGGTCCCTGTGATTCGTCCTTTATGTGCTTATGCGTGCTGACACTGCGCATGCTGCCTTAACAAGAGATCTTTTACCAATTATTGTCAACTAGTGTCGTCGCGACTGAATTTAAATCATGCTCTGAATCCAATAGATACTAAGGCTCTCACCGAATACCGACCTGGATTATTGTTCACGTAGTCATTTGGCTGTTCCTTGCACTAAATTAAGATCTTTTCTTGGTCGGGCCTTCAGTTCGTACGCACCAAAAGTCTTGAACTCACTCCAAGCTTCAGCCAACCCCTTTGTTCACTTGACATCATTAAAGTCGCACATAAAGACCCATCTCTTCTACTCAGCTTTACCTTTGCCAACTTAATTTTGTCTTTTTTGTTGGGTATGCTTGCGTGCATACTTGTGCATGATTCGGTGTCTTTTACTAACCATAACCAGTGGTCCTACAAACCAGTGTGGTCCTGAGTGTCTTTTTGTGTGCTTTTGCATGCTGTCTAAGCATGATACCTTGCATGTCATTAACCCTCAGTTATTGCTTCTCTTCCAGCTAGTTGTAAAGCGCCTGGATAGAGAATTCGTTTTCTTAGGTTGCTATGCAAGCGACTTATCATAATAATTATAATGATTACTATAATCGTTGTTATTATTATAGCTTAGTACCTAAACTCAAGTGATTGCCAACATTTAAGATGCAGATCGAACAATAGACTATGCTTCTTAATGAACTTGCAATAAAACATCATCAGCAACTCCAACAATCGGTGCATGCCCTTATACCACTCTTTTTTTGTAGCACGGCTCTCGACGGTGTCCCCTGCCTTCAGCATCCCTCAACTGCAAAAGTCAACATCCTTCCCAGGATCCAATCTATTACATGGCAGCGCATATGCTACTATCCAGGCAGAGGCATATATGGAGCATTATGTGTATACCACCATGACAGCATAGTAACAAGATATGAACTCTCATAATTCGAGCTCAAGAATGTGCCAAGAACGGTTACAGAGAAAGCATGGCTGCTCCCCCCCCCAGAAAAAAACTGAAACGAAAAGAACAGGTCGAGCATAGGCAAAGGTGAGTCACTCTTAAGCTCCCCAGCGGTGGCATGCATAAGCAGACATTGTACAGCTTAAAGTGAGAGTAGTCCCTTCACTAAAAACGAGGGAGTGTAGGCTTGGGGTATAGGGGTATATAGGCACCCTACAAATATATGGGCACTCCATACCTATTGCACTCACTCGGTATTGCCAAGCAGCTGGCATCGTGATCTGGGATGTTATCGACATGATTGCAGTGCCTGCAAGGCAAGCAGGTGCATCAGCGCAATTACCTTTGTGTGAAGTTCAGCACTTGAAACGAATCGTCACCTGAAATGCAAACTTCAATTTTGGACAGAAAGAGATGTTCCCACAACACGGCTCCAGCAAAGATAAACGTAAAGTACGTCTGAGAACCTAGACGGCCTCGACCGCAAACAATCAAAGACACGCTAAAGCAGCCCCATAATAGCCACAGCAGAGCACAGGCTCCGGATGCATGACTACTTACCAAAGCAGACAAAAAGTATAAAAATTAAGGCTATTTCATTCCATTACAACTGTTACACATTTCTGATTTCAATAGTTCTGGGTTTACTTTGGCAAATGGCAGTAAATGGCAGGCATTACAAACGATTTTTGCACTTGCATACACTTCCTAGAAATGTGTGAGCAATATTCCGATATATCACTGCATATATCTGACTGGTAACTTGCATATGCAAATAACCAGGTTTTGCATTCGCATTATTAGAAACTTCCAAAGAATATGTAACTTTGACTTGAATAAAATGTTTAAAAAAATATTTTCCAAGATAACCTGATGAAAAATCCACCAGTACGACCTACAGAATGCTAGGACATCTGTTGCAGGTCCGAGTTATGAGCATCATGAAACGATAGCACGACCATTTACCGAATTACCGAATGATCATTTCTTAAAAGCTCAGAGGTAGTCAGACACCCGATGAAACTTCACATTTGCAAGTTATTAGCTTCGAGTCCTCTACTTTTGCTCTTATGCAGTGACCTTTTTTATAAAAATGAAACAGTCAATTTCACTGCCGTAGGAGAATTCTCGCTTATTTCGGTCAATTGGCAAGAAAAGACGATATCCTTGGCAAATGTTCATCCTCGGTCGTCCTTATAGAATAATCCTATCCGTTGACCTCACTTCCATCCATATTTGGAAAGACAATAGCAAGCATTTTCAGTGACTCCCGAACTCATGCCATCATGCACCACTTCATTAGATATACTGTCACAAAAATTTCTATCTCAACATTCATGCTTTACCGTGCTACTTGTGCAACCGATACCTTCGGCCATCAATATAAAACCGTTGGCAAGTTTTCAACCAATCAGCTAATCAATATAAATAGAAAGTATGCAGTCTTCTACCAAATAAAAAAATTAGAAATTGGAACCTCTACTCATATGGTTGGTGAAATCACATAACGATCATAAATAATTTGCTGCTCTGGACATTTTGCCAACAATTATTAGGGATATATTGTAGCAGAGACACGGTTTCTGTGGAAGCATCTTCTCTCCTGCTGCAACTTGTGGGACATCCTTTTTAGCAACACCACGACGCTATATTCACTCTACTGACTTCATTGACCGCCCTCTTGACTCGGCAATGCTTTTCCCGTCCTCTTCGATAGGTGGATAAAAGTGTTCAGGCTACCGAATGCACACCGAAAGCCACTCGGGCTTTGAGTGAGCTTTAGAAATCTCTTTAGTATAACACACGTGCACGCATGCATGCACACACATACATTTAGTTCGTGTGGCTTTGCAGAGTTACAGGCTAGGATACATGAATAGCATACAAAGCCGGTTTGGCCGGGTCATGGAAGCAAACTCTGTTGGTAGGGCAGTGCTAACCGGTACGATTGCTCATGCATATCGAAATAAATGTTGGTAACAAATAGAATCATACTCACGACACCACGAAGACTATTAATACTAATAATAGTAATAATAATAATAATAATAATAGATAGATGTTTAGTTGCACAGCACTCAGAAGAGAACTAAATCTCTATCCAGGCACTTTACAGCTCGTTGAAAGAGAATCAATAACCAAGGGTTAAATGAATGGGGGGTATCATGCTTTGACAAGCTTGTAAAAGTAAACAAATAACACGAGTAGGCCAGCATGCTAAAGCAAACAAGAAGTCGCTGAAGGCCACCGATTAGTCGAGCCTCTAGCTATTAACGTTCGCTGAATCATGTAGTGTGCACTGAGTCATGCACAGGTAAGCACGCAAAGCACATGGAAACAAAAATGACCTATTTACTGGGGCAAAGAGACAGCTAACCGGAACATATGGGTCTATAGCTGAGTCCTAAAATATGCAAGGTCATTGGAGGTAGTGGGCATGGCTGTAGGCAAGTTCCAGGCTTTCGGTAAATACGAGCTGAGGACTGGCATCACCGGCATTATTTTAATTTAGTGCGAGGGGCAGTGAGATGACTAGATGATGAGGAATATGTGTTTCAAGAGCAGACTTGAGAAGCAAGCAGGTCGGGTAGGTAGGCTGGTGTAAGCCAGTTAAATGACCTGTAAACAAGACAGTGGGTCTTAAAATCAAATTGATGTTTGATAGGGAACCAGTGGATCTCAGAAAAAAAGTGGTTTTATGTGGCAGTTACACAGTATCATCATACTTGTGCATAAGTGCTTCTACCTAGCAACATGCATGTGAGATTGTAAGCAATCGAAACAGTAAGCCAGTAGCTACAGTTGGCTGGGAAAAATAAAATACCCTTTTTGTATTGCAGACATTTTGCACACAATACAAAATTGCTTGCCTTGAGTTAAAACCGCGGGGACAGAAGCAATGCAAGTACCGGCTGCTCACCGTTCACTGCTATGTTTTGATAGTCCCGATGATTGCAGAGGTTTCTCTGTCTCATCTTCAAATATATTGAGTCTGTGGGATCTTTGACAACGGACCACGTACTGTTCATATAGCCGGTCACCAATGAGAGTTGAGGCCAGTCCAGCTCATTACCAACAATGAAGCCAAAGTCTTGAAATGAAGCCTGTGAGAACATGTACACTTCCAAATCATCATCAAATGATAGCTAGTGCCAACTAGCAGACAAATCGACATAAACTACCAGTCTTTGGCAGCAAATCGAAAACTAGTCGAGCAGACTTCTGTCAATTAATTTACAACCTGTCTCAATATGCACTACAGTTAATGGCAAGTCAGTAAGTAAACCTTCCCTGAGCGGGTATGCGGGTGGGCGGCGCAAGCTCGCCTCACTTCGGTCATCAGCAGCGGATTGAACCATTCCTCGGGAGCGTGGAAATGCGCCCCAACTGAGTCACCAATGGCAATGACGCCCAGCCTGCCAGAGTTCTCGCACCATTCGCTTTCGTACAGTGCGCCCGTCTTGGTGCTCTGACCCTAGACCACAATGCAAATGGGGTCGACGAAGAGCTCACAGGAGGCAATGCATGGCTCTAGAGCAGCACGGCGGCCTGCCACGGCCCCACTAACATGGGCAAGCGGTGCCACTCGATGTTACGTAGTCACAATGCAATGCGTGCAATGCATGCAAGCAACCGAATGGAAAGAGATACATGAACGACAATGATAAATGAACAAGTTTCATCATATAACTAAAACGCTGCTTCAGCACGAAGTAAGAAGAATGTGCGACAGCATGTCTTGCAACAGAGGAGCTCGGTTGCTTGCCTTGAGCTGTCTCAGCCGCGGCTGATCGGCCGCGAGCAGAATGCATCATAGTGTCCCGTCAAGTGGCCATATGCATGTGGCCTAAACAGCAGCTATAGAAGTACGTCCCTCAATGCTGGCTTCATGCAGCTCTTAGTCAAACAATACCATCTAGCTTTTTAAAGCTCCAGGCACTAGAATATTATAATAATATTATATATCTACACAGCATACAGAGAACTAAATCTCTTTCTGGGCATATACATGCACTAGAAAGGAAGCATGTCAATTGGCTAGCGATAGCATGAAAAATGTCGAGCATGTCAATTGGTTAGCGATAGCATGAACAATGTTGCTATGCACAAGCCCACATTCACGGGGAAGGAGAAAAGGCAGCAATGCATAGGTCGATTTTTAATTTTTTTGAAGTGCCGTCAAGTCGGGAGGGAATCACGTCATGTCAGTCGGGAGTGGGTTACAGGCTTTGGGAGCATCCAAACAGAAATGACTGTATCTTAAGGATCTAATGGTTGTTAAAGGCACGGTCAAATGACCAAGTCCGGGCAGTGGGTGGTTAAATGGGTTGCCTGACTATTAATAATAATAATAATAATAATAATAATACACTTGATAAAGCGCCCTCAGAGAACTTAATCTCTTTCTAGGCGCTTTACATTTGCTGCAAAGGGAAATGCAATTGAATGGTAAGTAAAATCATGCTTGAAAAACAAACACAATGAATAACATGGTTAGGGGTGACATGCACAGGGTCAGCATGCAAATGTGGTTAGTGGCAGCATGAACAGTGTCACCAAGCATAAGCACATGAAGGACGAATCACAGGGACCCACTATATGCTGTCCTAAATAGGTGTTTTTAAGTTCCTTTTAAATGTGGTCAGGCCAGGGGATGTTCTGACGCAGGTCGGGAGGGAGTTCCAGGCTTTGGGAGCATAAAAGTATAAAGATTAAAAAGTATTCAGATGGGTTTTCCTGTGTGGTTGCATGCTTACATGTATTGATGACATCCCCACATGGATGGCAGCAAATTTTCTAAAACTAAACAATGATAAAACTAACTTACTTGTTATGGGCAAAACCAGTGTGATTCACAAATTGAAAAGGCTGACTCTCAAAATTGGCTCTGCCAGCATATCTCCAGTTGAATCAGCTCGAAATCTAGGTGTCATATTCCACAGCGACCTCTCGTTAGACGACCTTACCAACTCCACAGTCAAATCTGCCTATTTTCAGCTTCATAACATTGCTAAAATTTGGGCTTGTTTAGATAAGGATACCACGTCCAAGTTGGTCCATACATTCGTGACATTCCGTCTCGACTTCTGCAACTCACTGCTTACTGGCCTACCAGCATGTGCGATCCGGCGATTGCAGCTGGTGCCAAACTCCACAGCTAGGCTTGCCTGTCGTGAGCGTCGCAGTTGCCACATCTTGCCACTTCTCGCCGACCTGCACTGGCTACCAGTCAAGCAACGGATTGACTTCAAGGTTTTGTCGCTCACTTTTAGGTCCCTTCATTCTTTGGCTCCAGCCTATCTCTCAGATATACTCCCCCAACAAGCCAAGCATCGTACCACCCGCTTTTCGGAATCCAACAGTCTAACAATACCTCGTACAAACCTCAAATCCTTTGAAGACCGTGCATTTAGTTCGTATGCTCCCAAAGCCTGGAACTCCCTCCAACCTGCGTCAGAACATCCCCTGACCTGACCACATTTAAAAAGAACTTAAAAACACATATTCAGGACAGCATTAAGTGGGTCCCTGTGATTCGTCTTTTATATGCAAATGCATGCTGACACTGTGCATGCTGCCACTAACCACATTTGCATGCTGACCCTGTGCATGTCACCTCTAACCATGTTATTCATTCTGTTTGCTTATCAAGCATGATATTACTCACCATTCATTTGCATTTCCCTTTGCAGCAAATGTAAGGCGCCTAGAAAGAGATTGAGTTCTCTGAGGGCGCTTTATCAAGTGCATTATTATTATTATTACCTGTGCATGATTTAGTGCATCTTACTAGACAGGGTTACATTAACTAGTAGCCTGAGTCTCACCTTACTTGCATTTGCAGGCTTGACTGTGCGTTATACGGTGCATTGCATGCACGCGCATTGCAATGCATTGCAATGCGCGTGCATGCAATGCAATGCATTGCGGTACATGTGCTTGTCATTAACCCTTGGTTATTTCTTCTCTTGCAGGGCATTGTAAATCGCCAGGATAGATTTGTTGGTTGATGTAGAAAAGATGTGTTATTATTATTATTATTACCATCATTATTAGGCAGGCCAGAGCAAGTGAGTGAATGAACCTAGAGTGAGAGCCAGAATCTTGAAGTCGATAAGTCACTTGATGGCGACCTGTGAAGATCGGTGAGAAGTAATGTAATGTGGCGGTTGCAGCGTTTACAACTGATATGCCTGGCTGCAGAGATTTACAACAACTTGCTGTGTACAATGGGCATGTGTCTGGTCTATCGAAGTCAGTGTCAGGCACTCAACGACCGCATAGAAAATGGTTAGCCTGTAGAGCACGTAGGGGCAAATTGTCATGCACTGTCATTTGTACAAAAACCCATTTATTTATTAATTTAGCAGTGTCCAGAACCAGTAGTAACCGAAGTGGGTAGGCCTAGACTGGACGAAAGTCGACAAACAAGACAATTGCAACTTTAACCAGCCACAAACACTAGGCCACTGCCGCTGGTGATGAATATGGCTGTAAGGCTAGTTAGCAAGTTAGCAAAGCCGAAGGACATGTAGGGCTTAGTGTCACTGGAGTGTTACTGGAGGAATTACTTAGTGTCACTGAAGAGTTAGTATCACTGGAGGATCGTGCTGGGCAATGATAATGGCCAGGGGAGAGCATAGACAGTCAAAAGAATTAGGTGCTCTAATAAAAAAAAAACAGCTGCATGCTTATCACATGCCGAGTCCAGCACTTTCCACCATAATTTAAGTAAAACTGAAACTACTGACAGAACACTCAGCACTTAAAACAAAACTTGCCACGAAGGTCTCAATCACAGGCCTTCTCCCAGACCAAACAATACTTGTGAGTAGCTATGTCCTGTGATGAACGGCAGTTTTTGGAAATGCCTTGGAAATAATGCATGCACGTTTTTCGAAAGATACAGGGATTCTTTATAAATGCAATCGACTCAAAAAATACATGACAGAGCAATAAATGAGGCCATCTTAAGGTTCACTGAAGCTTTCATTCAGCTTAAGACTGTTGGTGATATGACTTTGCTCTGCTCGTTTCCTTAGCTATGGACTCGCATTCCTTATTCCTTCACGGCGACAACACGGGCACTCGAGAATTTGAACCAAGAACCCCGTTTCCGACGGCTCACATCTGCTAGTTACTGAATCAACCTCACCCTCCTGCTCTTGCAATAGTCTTTGCTTTTGCTTTGCCATGTAAGGTTAGTATTGGTGATCAAGAAAAGGTGCCCATCGCAAAGACAGATGCTTTAGCCCACAATAGAAAAAACACTTGACGAATTCGCCTGGTCTTTATGCTCAGGTGTGAAAAGAGGGCACAAGTTACATTGCCCACTCACATCCCCTGGAAGGATGAACCTCATTCAGGCACTTATAGGTTTACAGATGAGATTGAACCAACTTTGTCTCTCTCGTCTGTTATTTCGTCTTGTGACAGCCAACATGGAGATAATGCTACGGTCCGACACTTTAGATGTGTAAGAAGGTCAGACGACAATTTTGCAGTGTTCTCTAGTAGTACTCTTGCCGAGCTTCACATGTGGTGATGGTACATTAACTATTGCTTGCCACACTCCCTCGGGGGGGGGGCACTTAAGAATACCGTTTCTTTAAGTACTCCTAATAAATGCATATGCCAACCTGCATACAGAATCATACAACAAAGAATCTGCAAGCAACAGTATGTTCCAGCTGACCTGCTGAAAGCAAGCACGGTCATGCACAAGCCACGCAGAACTCAGGCAATCCTAAGCATAGACGATTCATTCTAGTGAGCTCGGAAGACTTAATTAGTCACATTTTTTTTAAATTATCAAAAACACGTGCGGCTTGTGCTTACATAGATACCATTGCAGTTAGAATCGTCATAGATATCTCCAGTAAGTGGTCTGAAATAAATCAAAACCTTATGCTATCATTATCATCATCATTACCATCACCTCATCGTCATCAAAATAGAGGGCACGGCATTATGTAATAAATTATATATTAAATACGAAATACATGTGGAGACAGCCTATGATAGACAAGAAATCTTTGCAGACTTCGAACAACACTCGACCATCACGTTTGGGAGCCAAGTAAAATAACCAGCATTCTTGCCCAGTGAATTTACTGAGGTACCGATTGTGCATGCAAGCATTCGCTTTCAGATATAACGCATACTGCTCTTCCCTGGTGCAAAACATTTAAAGAAAGTGGAACTACTAGAAATGCACAAAATTAGAGAGCAGCACTTTTATTCAAACATATATGCTTAGTAGCAAAAGAGCAAGCTGTGGTCAATTTGGATTCAATTTTGCATTTATCACCAACATAACAGAATCACACTGGACAACATAAAAACTGAACCACGAATATCTCGTGAAAGCATCGCCTTAAGCAAAACTATTATACCTTGCCCCTGGATGCACGTCTGATCGTAAGTCATCACAGTCCTTTCCTCGCCACGATGAGCCTCTCAGTGTCTATAAAAACGCAACGCCGATTGAATCAAGTTAAACTCGGAAAAATGATTCACAAACTGTGAAGTAGGAGACAGATAAAGAGAACTTATTAAATATATGGCTACTTTGGCACCACAGATAAAGCAAACGTTTAAGAATGAAGTAATTAAAAGACATAAGGCTGATGACTAGCAAACATAACATAGCTGAGCAATTCACAAGCCAATCGTGATGGGCATGAACTATCTAGAAAAGCTTCTAACCCTGCTTCTGTCCACCTCTCCTGTCAGTAAAATCAGAAAGTTCTGTACCCCCACTGTACTGCCAGCCACTGGACCGATCAAACGATATCTTGTTAATATTTTAAATAGCATAATCCAAATCGCAGTTTAAAAGGTCCCTCTAAACATTTTCCCTTGCAACGTGAACCTTTTAGAATTTTTAGAACCTTCTGAGACTTTTTAGAAGCATCTCCTACTTCCCTACAAACCCATCTGCCACTGAAACCTCTACAGGTTTCTCGAAGTTGTAATGATTTAGCAGAAAAATCTGTCGTTAGAATTCCTAAGAATCCTTTTAGCCAAACATCAAACCAGCCCAAATTGTGAGTTATTCATTCCGTGCAGGTACAACGACACAAACCCAGCAAGGCATGCCTGCAGTAATTCAAGCTACCATTCACTCTCTGTTCTACTAAGCACATTCAGGGAAATTGGTGATGAAACATCAATTTCACAAAGAAATGCCAACAGACACATTATGTAAGAATCCAGCCAAAAACCGATAAGCCATAATCCTATTCTCAACAATTACAAAGTAAGCACATCAGTACCACAAAATCACTAACAATAACAAACTCATAGCTCGGCAATAACAACAAATGATTAACTTGATGATATGTATGTATGTATGCATATACACATGTATTTATGCCTAAATGCATGTATTTACAGTTGTGTATGTATGAAAGGTGATGTATCTCTGTAATTACACAAAGCCACAAAATGGCTGTTAAACGGGCGAGTTCTCAATAGCGCACTTACAGCCTAAGCGGCTTTCGGTAACATGCCGTAGCCGACAGACTTCATCTCACAAAACAAAAGTGAGAAGCAAAGCTGAGTCAGCAGGGTAGACGATGAAGTGATAAGTATGGAAGTGGTAGCTCAGGACGACTGAAAAGGATGGGGTACATTCAGTAAGAGGTGAATAGATGCCGTGGAAGCATTATTGTATCTACGCATGTACATAGGTCTGCAGCTCCAACTACATAATTAAAGAAAACCGCCGAAGACTAAGTCGGTGTAACGCTGGACAGTTTTCTGTAGCTGCCTCAAAGCCCAAGCAGCTTTCATCGTCGGGTGTACAACGACCTACTTAGGAATGCAAAAATGGGTCGAGTTTCTAAGCTTGTTTTGCTGGATCTTTCGGCAGCTTTGATACTATCGATCACTCACTGGCACTGCATTGCAATGATTCAGGTCCTAGCTCAGTGGGAGACTCAAGAGTATTGGTGTGAATGGACAAAGATCATCCGAGGTACCTCTGAAATATGAGGTACCTCAGGGCTCCGTGCTTGGTCTGGTTCTTTTCACGGTTTATACTCTCATCCTTGCCGATGCGATTGCCAAGCACAATCTAGGCTTTCACTTTAATGCAGATGACACTCAATTGTACCTTTGCCCTGATCTCTCCAAGCCTTCGAGCATCTTGAATTCTCTCAACTCCCTTGCAGCGTGTATTGATGACATCTGCGCATGGTTGGCAGCAAATTTTCTTAAATTAAATGATAATAAAACTAACTTACTAGTTATGGACAAACCAAGTGTGATTCAGAAACTGAAAAGGCAGCCGCTCAAAATCGGCTTTGCCACCATATCTCCTGTTGAATCAGCACAAATCTAGGTGTCATGTTCCAAAGTGACCTTTCGTTAGACGATCACATAAGCTCCACAATCAAGTCTGCCTACTTTCAGCTACATAACATTGCTGAAATTCGGGTTTGTTTAGATAATGATACCACAACTAACTTGGTCCATGCATTTGTGACATCCGGTCTTGACTTCTGTAACTCACTGCATACTGGCCTGCCGGCATGTGCAATCAGGCACTTACGGCTGGTGCAAAACTCTGCAGCAAGGCTTTCTTGCCGTGAGCGTCATAGTTGCCACATGGACTACAGTAATTCAATTTTAGCTGGGCTACCACAAAAACAAGCCACTCAGCCTCTGCCACCGGTGATGAATATGGCTGCAAGATTAGTCAATCACAAACCCCAGAGCGTTAGCCGTGTGTCTCCTTTGCTGAAGGAGCTTCGATGGCTCCCCATCGATAAAAAGATACAGAGCAAATATCTTACTGAAATTCTTGCTCGAAATTCTAGATGACCCATAAGGGCCACCACGGCTTGGCTCCTCGATACCTAGCTGAATTGCTGAACCACTTTCAGCCTCCGGTTTGCACTCAGGTCCTCTCTGGAGTTTAAATTACCTGTTTAGTGATTTGATTTGAAGACCGTTGGTGGCAGAAGCTATTGCTGTGCAAGTTGCAGACTTTGGAAGTCACTTTTGGAATTTTCATGCAATGGCATCTTCTCTACAGCCGCCAAATCTGGCACATCCTGTCCAACCGTCATGCGCCACTACTTCTAGGCTACTCACTTACTCGACTGCTATCCTGGCTCAGCTATGCTTCCCACTTTGTTGTTTGCGTTGATGAGATGGAGTCTGTGCGCACTGAAAGACGTTCAGGTTTTGAGTGTGCTACAGAAAAATATCGAGCTAAGCACTCACTTAGTCTTTGTGCTCTGTTGGGTTACTGACAGAGATAGATCGTGGGTACAAAATAGTGTTGGCATTGCAGTCAGAAGTGCTATTTCCAAAATCTGGGATGCATATACTGTAACAGAAAATTTTTCAAGTTTCTTGAAAATGCACGGGTATTTTCTGCTCAACGTGGAGGGTAAACAGTGTGACACAGAGGTTAGACAGTAATTACAAATAGCACTGAGGCAGGTAACATCCAAAAACAGATGAGAAACCTGAGAAACAATTAAATTAATGCTGTAAAAAAAACTTGGAAAGCTAGGAAGCCTGTGTTGAACAAGTATAGTGATACTTATGTAATAATGATAACCCATGTTCAACAGTTCACCCTACAACTACACGCAATCTTTATAATAATAATAATCATAGTTCGTTTGTATTGCACCCTAAAGGGACTAAATCTCTATCCAGATGCTTTACAACTCAATGCAAGAGAAGCTATTATCATGGGTTAATGACATACAAGGTATCAAGCTTAGACAGGCACGCAAAAGCAAACGAGTATCATGCTCATGCCAGCATGCTCAAGCATGCTAGTTGGCATTCATGAACCTCTGGCTATTAGCTATTAGCTATTAGACTCGTGCAAGCACTGGTAGAGCAAATGGGAAAGAAAACGACAGGTTCCGGTTGGGGCAAATGGAAGCTGTGGAAGAGATACGACTCAAATGAAGTGAAGTCATTGGAGGTAGCAAGTTTAGCGAGGTAGCAAGTTTCTGACATTTGGTGCATACGAGCTGAAGACCCGATCACCAAAAGATTTCAATTTAGTTCAACGGACGGCGAGATGACTAGGTTATTGTCACCCCTAACCATGTTATTCATTTTGTTTCTCAAGCATGATATTACTCACGATTCAATCGCGTTTCCCTTTGCAGCAAATGCAAAGCGCCTAGAAAGAGCTTGTGTTCTCTGAGAACGCTTTATCAAATGCATTATTATTATTATCATTATTATTATAGATAGTGGTGGTTTGGGAACACACTGGAGGAGCAATGAGATCAGATCAGGTAGGCTGGTGCAAGACGAGTTAAGTGACCTAAAAGCCAGGCTGAGAATCCCACAGTCGATTAGAAGCTTGATGGGGGCCATCACGTTCGATCCCTGTCCAAGATTAGGCACTGTCTACGATTCTGCATGCTGACACTGTGCATGCTGCCACTAACCACATTTGCATGCTGACCCTGTGCATGTCACCCCTAACCATGTTATTTATTTTGTTTGTTTATCAAGCATAATATTACTCACCATTCAATTGCATTTCCCTTTGCAGCAAATGTAAAGCGCCAAGAGAGAGAGAGAGAGAGAGATTGAGTTTTCCGAGGGGGCTTTATCAAGTGCATTATTATTATAATTATTATTATTATTATTATTTTGGCTCGCTACAAATCGAAGTTACTCCTTAGCTCCATCTGCAATCGACTACAGTACTTCATTTTTGGCTGGGCTACCACAAAAACAAGCCAGTCAGCCACTGCCGATGGTGATGAATATGGCTGCTAGAATTGTCAACAAATTTCACAGGCTCAGCCATAAGTCTCCTTTGCTAAAGGAGCTGCAATTACTTGCGCTCGATCAATGGATACCGAGCAACACTCTTACTCTGACCCACAAGGCCCACCATGGCTTGGCTCCTTCATACCTAGCTGAAATGCTGCCCCACGTTCAGCCTCCATCTGCCCTCAGATCCTCTATGGATGCTAAAGTAGCTGTTTCATTCCTACGCTTAAAGACTGTTGGCGACAGCAGCTTTTTTGCTCTGCAGGTCCTAGACTGTGGAACTGACTTCCACTATTTCTGTGCAATATCTATTCTCCTGCTGTCAAATGAGGCACATCTTTCTTTACGAGCCGTCCTGAGCTGCTACTTCCATGCTACTCACTACTTCAACTGCCCTACTGATTCAGCTACGCTACTCATTTTCTCTTTGTTTTGTATGATAAAGACTGTCGGCTACAGCATGCATATTAAAAGCAGCTTAGGCTTTGAGTGTGCAACACAAAACTCTTCTGTGTAACATCCACTTAGTCTTTGTGGAGTTATTGAAGAAAATACATTACACTCTGGATTGAAGCAGTGAAGTTCAGAAAGAGACAATGCGATTTGACCTACGCCTTGGCGTCGAAGGGGTGGAGGAAACGTCGCAGGGGGTGGAGGAAAATGGCTATGGCAGAGCACAGCCCCCAACGGGGGGGGGGCTGTGCGTGTCGGTGCACACGTTCGGCACAGTTGTGCCTTCATAAGTTGGATACGAAGTCTGCTTTCCATGGTGTTTTCAGTCCAAATTACATGAAACTGAGAGCAAGCCGTAGGTAAAATGGCAGTGGCCCAAGAGCCACTCACAAATTCAGCCATCTCAGGTGATAGAGAACATAACAGAGTCTAATAAGGTAAACACTTACTGCAACGGTAGAGAAATTGTCAAGGTCAGAATCTTGACCTGGTAAGTGAAACGTGAATGTGCTACAACGATAAGACTAAAATAGCTATGCAACAGCAACATAATAGCGACTACTGCAGCTTCTTAACAGCTGCATGAATTAAGTTATGCATTTAGTACCTGTTATATATGTCACAGACTAAACTTATGCCTGGTATGTCACATATGTTGAAGCCTTCAAGATTTGTTATGCCGAACTAAAAAAAAACACAGAGCACAGCTTAAACAGAATTAAGGTTCCTGCATTAAAGTAAACTTCAAAATCAGGCAGGAGTGAGAGACAGTGGACACGCCTCTTAATTAATTCTAGGGGTCACACAAAGCTGCAAAGTTCGCGGCTGGAAAATGAAAGCATGCTCAATATATATATATATATATATATATATAATGAATAAATATGCCTATCTGCAAAAGTGCATTATGACTGTTGGTCACTAGTTTAATTTTTTAACAGGACAACTATGCTGAAACACGTTGCCAGAGTTAAGCCTCGGGTTCTCGCCAGGTCCCCTCATCTCATGTTCTTTCAGTTGCTAACTTACTGCCCAAACCTTACTGATTAAAAATCTACAGGACAAGGTTCAGTGTCGGCTGAGAGCTCTAAATAGTAACAAAAGATCACCGGTAGAATTACGGAACTAATAGCAAGCAATATAGCATACCATACAATCGATATAACTCAGAAAGTATTCGACTTCATGTCAGCCTGAATAGTGGAAGTGATCACCAATTGGGGAGGGGCTACATCCTAACAGGATTAATGCTTCTACTGACGGTGTGGTGGTTGACATGCCAGATAATCGTGTGCTGGCATCAGTTTCACTCGTTTGGACCCTCTGAGTAGATTAAAGAAACTGCCTAAAGCAATAATCGATCAAGCGGCCACAATTCGGGTGCTCGGGGCCAACCTTATGGCTGCTAGTTAACGCATATGTGTGAATGTGCATATGTATATGTAAACTAAATACAGTACACTATACTTGAATATTTCCACCTGTAGATCTCCCCACAGAAACTGCTAGATGCAGTGTGATCCGTCAGGTTGCCAGTATCTTGAAAGTCACTGACTGCATACAGTATCTGGTCACCGAGCAAAGCAGACCATTTGCTAGGAAAGCATATGAATGCATTCGGGTAGCATATCAGATTTGGTTCGATCACGCACGTGGAATTTTAAAGCCAATGCTCTAAGCGCACTTTTTGAGTGTGCTTAGAACGGTATTCTCGATAATTCAATCGGTAGAGCACTAGATCAGTAACAATGTGGTAGTGGGAGTGTGCCCTAAAGAAGGAAAATATTTGTGCCACTCGGTCTGACGGCAGGTGGCAGCACCAGTGGAAGAAATCGGATGATCCACAATCTATCCACAGGTGTACTGACAGCTCCAGAACTATGGCCCCTTGCAAGTAACTACTTGCATTAAAACTGTGTATGCCGATCAACACGCATGCCTTAATGGTGCTTTTTCTAGGCAGTTAAGTGCAAAAGGCATACCCATCCCATAGATGGCTCCACAATGGCCAGTTCATGCTAGGACTTACCTTTTGCATATGCAAATGGAATTTCTTTGTGTGCTCGGCAAGTACACTGTCGTTCTAAAACGAAAAAGAATGCACAACCTGAGCAAGAGGCAAAATTGGCCACCATAGCTACACAAGCACTGATCAAGAGCGGAGCATCGATCGACAGATGTATACATGTAAAATACAAAAGTAAGCCTAGAAAACTCCAGGCTCCACAGCTGCAGCTCGTATCTGTCGTGGCCCGGCGGAGGCAGCAGCACCCACATGGAGCAGCATCCTCAGTTACTCGCCTCTGCAGGCCAAGGCATCACTAACGAGACGAATCGTTACAGCAGCCATTGCATGAAGGCCAAAAGCTCTTTAAATGCCTCAACATACTGACGACAGACAAGCCAAGGATGAGCTTTACGAATGTGAGCAATGTCCATCGTTCGAATCGGCTGCTCCACACAAAAGGACAAACGGCATGGAGTCACGTACACGTGCTGATGACATAGAGGACGCCATCCTGCTGGGTGCTATCTCGGTGTCACGCCCCCCGATCCGCGGACCAGCAAAATATAGCAGCTGCCTACGATCGGCGAAAATGAAACAGCATTCCAACTTGCCACCTCGGGCCCTGGCGCTCACACGCTCGGCAACTCCACAACACAGCGTTAACAGGCAGCAGTACATGTGAGTGCAGCTGGCTACTCATTGCTGCTGCTTTTCATTCACCATAGAGCACAGTCCTGGTCATCCAAAAAAAAGCTCTCACCTTTACCTACCAGACATAGATGTGTTGGTGTGGCACAGTCGCTATGCTGTCCCGCCCATATTGCAGACTTCACACTGTGTCAGACCAATGAGCTTGCTATGCGTCCTTGTGGGTCATGCGACCTCATAGTCAGGCACGGCACACTTACTGCCAGTCCGCCAGCTAGTGCGGAAGCTATTCACTCCTCTCTCTCTCTCTCTCTCTCTCTCTCTCTCTCTCTCTCTCTCTCTCTCTCTCTCTCTCTCTCTCTCTCTTTCTCTCTCTCTCTCTCTCTCTCTCTCTCTCTCTCTCTCTCTCTCTCTCTCTCTCTCTCTCTCTCTCTCTCTCTCTCTCTCTCTCTCTCTCTCTCTCTCTCTCTCCTTCTCTCTCTCTCCCTTCCTTCCCACTCTGGAGCAGCCGACTCGATGCCAACGACTATCCAACAACATCTGTAAGTACCACCACCCCCACCTGCATCCAATACACCTGTCGTCGTTCTCTCATGTAATGTAATGTAATGTAATGTATCTCCGTCAGTAACTTTTCGTCTCACACAACAAAGAGAAAGTGGGAAGCATAGCAGAGTTAGGAGAGCAGTTGAAGTAGTGAGTAGCATAGAAGTAGCAGTTCAGGACCGCTGAAAAAGATGTGCCATAGTCGGCAGTTGGAGAGTAGATGCCGTTGCATAAGAATTGTGGAAGCGAGTTCCACAGTCTAGGACCTGCAGAGCTAAAGCTTCTGTCGCCAACTGTCTTTAAGCGGAGGAATGGGACAGTTAATTTATTGTCCACACAGGACCTGAGGGTGCGAACAGGCTGAAACTGATGCAGCAGTTCACCTAGGTACGAAGGAGCCAAGCCGTGGCGGGCCTTGTGGGTCAGCGTAAGAACTTTTTTTCTCTCAGCCATATGTGGCAGACGGCTCCTTCCTCCTCTCTTCATCGACGTGAGACCCTTCGCCCCTCGTGCGAGCGCCCACAGCTGCCTTTGCGTGCACAGCATGCCTTCAGCTGGCAGAAACGTTCGCGGCGCAGAGGGGGTGGTGGGATGAGTAAATGGCGAACCGGCGGGCACTATGGACGGCACATGTTCAGACGCATGCTACACGTTGCTCACTGCCTCGCCACAATATAGACCAAGCAGACGTGCTACCTCACTAAAACCAGGCCATTACAGATACCACACGGCAGTGTCAAGCATTGGACAGTCGGTGAGAAAGGCAGCCCACAGCTGCATAGCAAAAGAAAGTCAGGCTGACTGAATACACTCTCTGAATCAGGCTGACAAGCATCGACTGAAAAATGCTCTGCCTAAGTGGTCGAATTCATGGCCTTGATTTACTTAATTTATATCATAATTAAAATAATTCATTTGTATAGCACCCCCTGAGAACTCGATCTCTTTCTAGGTGCCTTACATACATTGTATGCTGTGTAGGAAACATCCAAATGCTTAATGGTAGCATGCTCAATGTCAACAAGCATAACATGGTTAGAAGCGATATGCGCAGGGTCAGCAAGCAAAGGTGGTTAGTGGCTTCATGCACAGTGTCAGCACGCATAAGCACAACCCCATCCCATTCAACTGTGATGAATAAATAATGGTGTCCAGAATGCGGGCAGCAGTAGCAATGCAGCCTAACACTGACCTGCCGATTAGCAACTTTGAAGTTGCGAAGGAACTAATGAATAGCCCCACCAGCAGAGGACTCTTAACTTCAGTGCCAAAGAAATATTTCACAACCTCGTCTGCTAAAGATGACAGCTCGAACAATTATCGAACGTGCATTGGTTGTGTTGCAGATGTTCGAATGGCTTCATTCGTGGGTACATTACTACCACCGTGCACAATGATTTTGTTTGCCCGGCATGCTGCACTCGTCCACTTGGCGGCTCACTACACGCTAGCTGAGAGCATGCATATTTTACCAGCGCTCAACGCTGACGGGACGACTTGCCGGGACAGGCGTGCTGCAGAGGAGAGGCCAGGCTAAATGGCCGGGCTTGCCGTCTGCCCGACGGGCAGGCCAGCGCCACCGAGTGCCTACACGGTCAGGTGGGCGATGGACGCGCTGGCTACGGTGCAGGCCATTCTCGCAGGCTCGCAGAGCAATGGGCAGCAGAGGAAGCTGCGACTGCAATGGCTGCTGCTGCTGCGATAACCACAGCAGCAGCAGCAGCCGCTCAATCCCGTATTGGGGTAACGCCAAGACGTGTGCAGAAAGCCACACAGCACTCACGCCGAAAGGGCAGCTGCAGTGCTGAGCTAAATCCAGAAAGGCACTCACCTGCGTATGCTTTGGGTACAGTCGGCACTGCGGTTGGAGAGGTTCAGCGTGGCATAGATTGAGAACGGCACAAATAACGTCTGCATTAAGTTTCTTGGCTAGCCTAGAATGAAGGTAAGCCCTCGATGCTGGCACCCAGACAAAGGCGCGCAATGTGTCGGAGTTGCTAGCATTGCACACTTTTGTCAAGACACAAGCGTGCAACTATGATAATAATTACTTAAAGTATATAACTTAATTGATTTAAACGGCCTGTTGTCTTCCAAATCAAGTACTACTATACCAAAAGGAAATCAATATTGCATTATATGGCTGTTGTGTACTGGTAGTAATAATAAAATTAATAATAATATTCGAGTTTCATCATGCATTAATAATGCAAACTCTGAATCCGGTAAATATATTGTCAGATTTTGAGAAAGGCAGTCAGAATGCCTGTTCAACCATCTTTCCTGGAGCGAAGCTCTTTGGATACTTGTTTGATCTCGGACACGGACATTACTGGCATTATTAGATCTCGGACACTTGTTTGATCTCGTAGTTCCACGTGGTTCCAAGATTTCAAACTTGCAACGAAATACTGAGATGGTGAAAATCTGTGAATGCACGTCAAAATAATTTTAGCTCGGCTTCGTTCCTGTAGGACGAATTGGCCAATGACTGCCCTCCTCTGATTGTACCATTGATCAGCTGCCATCTCCACAGGTGTTGCAAACCTACGGCTTTGATGATGATGATGATGATGTGATGTATCTCCGTCAGTAACTCCACAAAGTCATAAAGACCATGTGGGTGTTACACAGGAGAGTTTTGTATAGCGCACTCACAGCCTAAGCGGCTTTCGGTACGCATTCGGTACCCAACAGACTTCGTCTCACGCAACAAAGAGAAAGTGGGAAGCATAGCAGACTTAGGAGAGCAGTTGAGGTAGTGAGTAGCATAGAAGTAGCAGTTCAGAACCGCTGAAAAAGATGTGCCATAGTCGGCAGTTGGAGAGTAGATGTTGCGTAAGAATTGTGGAAGCGAGTTCCACAGTCTAGGACCTGCAGAGCTAAAGCTTCTGTCGCCAACTGTCTTTAAGCGGAGGAATGGGACAGCTAATTTATTGTCCACACAGGACCTGAGGGCGCGAACAGGCTGAAACTGATGCAGCAGTTCAGCTAGGTATGAAGGAGCCAAGCCGTGATGGGCCTTGTGGGTCAGCGTAAGAACTTTGCTCTGTATCCTTTGCTCAACCGGCAACCATCCTAGCTCTTCCAGCAAAGGTGACACGTGCTCAAACCGCTGGGACTTGAAGACCAGCCTTGCAACCATATTCATAGTCCGCTGTAGAGGCATAATAGCTTTCTTTGGTAGCCCAGCCAAAAGGGAATTACAATAATCAAGCCGAGACAGAACTAAAGAGCTAGTTAAATTTTTTACAAGCCACTGTGGGAGACAGCTTCTAATCTTGGATAGGGATCGGATGTGATGGCTAGCTGTAGAGGCAGTCTTCTGAATGAAGCTTTTGAAATTGAGGCAGCTGTCGAACACGACACCTAGATTACGAGCACGTGGTGAAGGTCGCACAATAGCATCACCTATTAGAACAGCAAAGCCTTTTAATCCAGTCACACGCTTAGGGTGTCCTATGAGAAGCAGTTCGGTTTTTCGGCTTTGATGCTACATTGGAGGTAAAATTGTTGGGGGTTTACCAACCTAATTTCATGACATCGGGCGGCTGCGTGTTCTAATGCTATGGCCTCCAACGGCCAAGGCCATCAGAGATCATAGCAATATAATGGGTGAGCAAAATCGCATAAAATTTGGTGGGTAAATAGGGAACACTGTTTTCCATAATAAGCAATCAAAACCGTAGTTCGACTATGCCTATTGCTGGACTAGTAGCTGTATTGCAGTTCAGAAATGCAGAGTGGGCCTGGCCATTGGAGGCCATTCCATGAGAACTGGCATGGGCTATATCATGAAATTTGGTTGGTTAACTCAAAATACTGTTTGCTATAACTTTCAATCAAGCTACAGTTGCTCAACCCCTATTGTGGAAATGGCAGCTGTATTGCAGTTCAATTATGTATGGAGGGAGGCTGGCTAGTTCTGGCAATTAGACGTAATAGCATAAGAATGCCCATGCACTGTGCCATAAAATTCAGCTGGTTAACCCGGAACACTGGTTCCTACAATGTGGAATCAAAAACAAAGTTACACTAAGCCTATTGTGGAAATGGCAGTTTCATAGCTGTTCGAAATTGCACAGCGGCCCGGGCCATTGGGGGCTATTGCATTAGAATTTGGAGTGCAATTGCATGAAATTTTGAGGGTGAACATGTAACACTATTTTCTATAGTGTGGAATTAAAACCAGGTTGTGCGATGCCAATTGTGGAAACGGCAGCTATCTCCAGTCGAACCTGTAAATATGCTGGCTGACCAGGGACATTTGAGACCATAGCACGAGAACGTGCAAGCGCAATTTCATGAAATGTAGTGGGTAAACCCGTAACATAATTCTGTATAATTTTGAATCAAAACCGCAGTGTTCTGAATATTATTGTGGCCGTGGCATTTATATCGCAGCATACCACAGTTATTCGTGTGACCCGAATGTTTATGTAAAAACATCAACAACAAACCTCTGAAGTTGGAGAATACCTTCAAGGAATCGCACACAACCTGAGCATCTAATTAAAAATGGGCTAACACTATTAGGCTAAATTAAGTTGTTCTACATAACTATACCATTTCAAAATATATTTAAAAGCTGGCAATAACTATAATGTGATGTGAGTTATACTATGTGTGTATTTTCCCTAATAAAACACTCTAAATTATGAATATCTATTTAAACCAGCATTCCTTAAAATTACTTTCTGAGTGCCTGCACCGGTGCGCCTGCGCCGGTTAGCATTTGTCGGGTTGCCCTGCTTGCTGCTGTTGCTGCTGCCACTGTCTGCATTCAGGACCCGACACCACTGCATTCAGTGCACCCGACACCACTACATTGATTCCCCTCTGCCGTCAGCTCCGGTTGAGATGAAGCAGATACTTTGCTATCTCTGCTTACTACACCCTACAGAGCCACACTCACACATACCGATGAATGCAGCTCTAGGTATGGTAATGTCAGTCTGCATTGTGACTACGCATGGTCGACAACGAACTAGCGGTGCATGTACCAAATAGCAAAGGGGCGAACTGATTTCAAACTCTTTGTCGAGCCATTAAATCCCACTCTGATCTTGCGTGTAGTTGTATGACCATGCTGCTTACAAAACGTGCTAGAAGCAACTGACCTGCGACACCAGCCAACATTCAGCTCACTGTCCCCAGTGATCTGTGCTAAGATTAATGAAGGCAGCAAGTACTACTGCTTTCTGTATTCCAAACTTTAGTATTCAGACTTCCTCATGCAATGACATCCAACTCACATGCATGCACACACACGCGCACGCACTCACGCAATCACGCACGCACACGCACAGGCGCGCACACACGCGATCGCACGCACGCGCACACACACACACACACACACACACACACACACACACAACGCAAGTACGCATGCACACACAGTTTGCTTTGACCGTTCCCATGCACCCACAAGCGCACGCGCTCACGCACGCATGCAATCACACACACACACACACACACACACACACACACACACACACACACACGCACGCACGCACGCACGCATGCACACACACACACACAACGCAAGTACGCATGCACACAGTTTGCTTTGACTGTTCCCCTGTATTTCAATCCTCTGTGCTAGGTGCATCTCTTCTCACCCTGTTCCCCAATCAGATGACACCTCTTCACTCTCGGCCATCTCTCACCAATCAGCTTTAGCAAGCTGTCTCTCTTTGACACACAGCCGTACCTTCTCGTTGATCCCTCCCTGCCTTCCAGCACATCGAAATCTCTCAACTTCCTTGAAGAATGCCTCGCTGACATTCACACTTGCAAGGCAGCAAACTTTCACAAAATCATGAATCATTTTCATGAATGACGACAAAACCAACCTACTAGTTATGGGTTAACCTGGCGCTACTCAGATATTGGAAAGCCTAAGCCTCTAAGTGGGCTGGGCCGGCATATCTCCTGTAGCATCTGAACGAAATCTGGATGTCTTGCTCCAAAATAACCTTTCACTAGATGACCATATCCGTTCCACAGTCAAGCCGGCCTACTTTCAGCTACATGCCATGGCAAAATGTGGACCTGCTTAGATTCAGATACCATCACCAGCTGGTCTATGTATCTGGACATCCACAATAGACTTCCGGAACGCTCACTACTCACAGGTCTTATTGCCTGTGTAATTAGATGCTTCTGGTGGCAAAATACTCTGCAGCCATGCTTGTCTGTTGAGAACCTCTAAATTGCCACACTACACCAGTTCTTACACACATGTGTTGGCTCTTCAGAGGATAGCGACCTCGAGGTTCAATCACTCACGCTTAGGTCGCTTCATTTTCTCACAACAGAATCCAGAATACTTCCTAATCAGACTTCATATTACATCTGCTCTTCTGATTTAAGTCGTCTAGCTGTGCCTCGAGCCAACCTCGAATTCTTGAAATCGTGCATTCAGTTCGTATGCCTCCAAAGCCTGAAACCCGTGTGCGACTGACTGTCACGACATTCCCTGATTTGAGATTAAAAAAGAGGCTAAAAAGCCACCTGTTCATCACAACCTATGTGGGGGCCACATGAATTGTCTTTTGTGTTCTTAAATGTGCTGACACTGTTCAAGCTGCCACTAACCTTATTTGCATGGCACCCTGAGTTCCTGAAGTCTAATCTGACTGCCCCAAATGCATGGACCAGCCTGGTGATGGTATCCTTATCTAAGCAGGCCCGAATCTTGCAATGACATGTCGCAGAAAGTAGACCGACTTGACTGTGTACTGATAGGGTCACATAGTGAAAGATCATTTTGGAACTTTTTGATTGCATGCCGACCCTACAAGAGATATGCTGCCCGAGGCCACTTTAAGGGTTAGGCTATCTAGTTCTGAGTGACACTACATATGCAAGAGGGCCTAAATGGACACTGAGAAAAAGCAATCACCATCGTATTCAAGGAGTTCCATCGGCAAAGAAATCGCTTGCATCCATTGCCAGTAAGCAGGAATCATTGCAAGTTAATTGCATGGTAATCATGTAGAATAGCACAACCCTGGTAATAATAATAATAATAACAATAGTAATACATTTGTATAGTGCCTTCAGAGCCTAACTCTTTCGAGGCACTCTACATTTGCTGCAAAGAAAGAATGATCAAATGGTTAGTCGTAACATGCACAAAGTCGACAAGCATAACATGGTTACAGGTAACATGCATGCACAGTGGCAACATGTAAAAAATGGTTAGTGGTAGCACGCACAGTGTGAGCAGGTGTAAGCACACAAAGGATGAATCACAGATACCCACTAAATGTCATGATAAATAGGTGCATTTTTAGCTTACTTTTAAATTTCAAGTCAGGGGTTGTTGTGAAGTCAAGTCAGAAGTGAGTTAGGTGCTTTGGCAGCATACAAACTAAAGGCATGGTCTCCAAAAGAGTTTAGGTTAGTTGAAGCAGAGCTCAGCGATTTGAGTCAGAAAACCGTGTGTTACGGTGCCTAGCCTGGTGGGGGAGTAGTTCTGATATGTAGGCTGGAGCCAGAGAATGAAAGAACCTAAAAGTGAGTGACAGAACCTTGAAGTCGTTGCGATGCTTGATTGGGGGCCAGTGCAAGTAAGCGAGAAGTAGTGAGATGTAGCAACTGCTACACTCACGACAGGCAAACCTAGCTGCAGAGTTTTGCACTAGCTGTAAGCGCCTAATTGCACGGACCAGTAGACCAGCAAGCAATGAGTTACAGAAGTCGAGACAGGATGTCACAAAAGCATGGACCACTTTGGATATAGTATCCCAATCTAAGCAGGCCCGAATGCTAGCAATGTTGTGTAGCTGAAAGTGGGCTGACTTGTTGGTGGAGCTAATGTGGTAATCTAGTAAAAGGTCATTTTAGGTCAGGACATCCTGATTTCAACCAGATGCTAAATGAGATATGCAGGCAGAACCAATGTTTAGTATTAGGCTGTCCAATTTATGAGTCACGCTTGGTTTACCCATAACTATTAAGTTATCGTGATTCAATTTGAGGAAGTTTTCTGCCATCTATGTGCAGACGTCAGCAAAACATGTAGCAAGGGAGTTGAGAAAATTGGACATGCTGGAGGGCTGGGAGGGATCAAAGCACAAGTACAGCTGCATGTCATCTGCATAGACGTCAAAGCCTAGATTATGCTTGGAAATCACATTGGCAAGAGGGAGAGCATACATTGTGAAAAGAACGGGACCAAGCAGAAATCCCTGAGGTACCCCATACTTAAAAGATTCCTCGGATGATCTTTGTCCGATTATATCACTACTCTGGAGTCTCTCACTGTGATAGGACCTAAACAATGGAAATGAAGTGCCACTGATTCCCAGGTGAGATGAGAGGAACTCGATAAGGACTTGGTGATCAATAGCATCAAATCCTGCTGAAAGATCAAGCAAAGAGACTTAACCTAAGTCTGCATTCCTGATGAGGTCGCTATACACCCGAAGCAATGCAAGCTCTGTGGCTCTGTGGAGTGATTAGCTCTAAAACCAGACCAGAACTTACTTGCTAGGCTTGAAGTTTCAATATAAGAGATTAGTTGGTCGACCACCACCTGTCGTAGTGCTTTAGATGGGAATGATAGTAGCAAGACTGGACAGAAGTTGCTTAAGTTCTCTTGGCTACTTGCTGCTTTCTTAATTTATGCCTTCACAACGACCTTTTTTAAAGGTCTGGGGGACAAAGCTCGAGGCTAAGGACATGTTTATTCCGTTAGTACTGTATGGCAGCAGCAGACCTATGCATCTTAGAAGTAGGACAGTGGGAATAGGGTCTAGAGAACTAGCAGTCTTCTTTGACTGGGAGGTGAATATCAGGATGAGGTCACTCTTGGCCACCTTGAATGAAGACATAGAGGTGCCACGGGAAATTGGGGGAGAAGCCGTGATAGCCCAGGAGGTAAGGTACTCACTCTCTTCATGACCGAGGTCGTGGGTTCAAATCCTGCAGTTGGGCGATTCTTTATTGCCTACTGCAAGCGATGGTGACAGCCGATAAAGCTCTTCTGCTGCTTTAGATATGAAGCTGTTGAATCAGCTGAGATTTTTTTTAGGAGTGCTTTGGGGATGTTAGTGAGGGATAGAAGTCCAGTGGTGATGCTGTTACCATAGCGATGGATTCTCTGATCTTGTCTATATTGCTGACAAAGAAGCTATAGAAGCGATCAGCTTGATCATCACAAGGATTACTAGGTAAGGAGCTAACTTGGGAGTGAGTTAAGGAGATGGTTGATGGCAGACATTAGCATTTTTGGATTGTAAATCATTGATTCAACAATATTTGTATAGAAGCTAGAGTTCGCCGTTGCTAGGATAGATTGGTATCCTCTACACACACACACAAATACTAGCTGATTTAACAGCCTCTTTTTGTATAACGACAGAATAGCGTTGACGGCTATCACCACTGCTTGCAGTGGTGATAAAGGATCGCCCACCACAGGATTCGAACCCACGACCTCGGGGGCCGAGGTCGTGAAAAGCAACCGCTTTACCTAGTGAGCCATTACGGCTCACCAAGTAGTCCTCCAATGCCTGTCGATGGACAACAGTCCTGATCTCTTGTATGTTTTCTCAAGCATGCTCCCAGTAGACCTAGCTAGTTTATTAATGTCTTCGGTAAACCCTAGGGTCATCTGGGTGACGGGCGCACAGTGCGCTCAGTCACAGGTGCAAACTCATCAATAATGTCGGTTAAAGTCAAGTTCTAGCATTCTAACAATGATGACAGGCTGCATAGAAGTCAGTAACTATTCGGAAATATGCATACAATGTAGATGCAAGCCGACGGTTACTCACTCTAGGTATCATGTCTACCGGGGATGGGGGAGGTATCCTGATCGATGACCCCAAGAGCAAGGGTAGCATTTTTTAATTTGCGCATTCATACACGCACGGCAGGCAACATCAGTGTGTCGTACAGGCTTGCAGATGGACACTTACATTTCAATAATTGGTGGCCCTAACAGATCCAGCGCCGCTGTGCAATATGGCTGATACTTTTCAGGCACGTGGTTGCAGACAGCCTCAAGGATCTCGGTGACAGTCCTGTTGTTAACTTCAGCAACTTGCTCCACGAGGCTCACAAGTACGGTGCACGCTGAAAACATTAGGGAGTGCTTTGATAAGACGGCGTGGCTGCGCAGCAAAACGTTTTAAGCACAGCCCAGCATGCTGATGCCAGTCGACCTCCTCCCATGCTGGACTAGGAGAGGCCATCTTTACCAGTGATATTCCGAAAAATACAGCAAAAGCAAGTGTGCCTCAGAAGCGGTTGGCAGCAGCAACTTCGATCGCCATGCATTCTCGAGTTAAGCTATTCCCAGCTTGTGGAAGGATAGTGTCGATTGACAATAGAGCGGTAAGCACGCTTCTATAAGCGGCACAGAAAGCGCGAGGAGACCGAGCAAACGTGACAGAATGAGAAGGTACGACGAAGCAGAAGACAGCCGTTGCATTCGGCACTTACAAGAACAGTACATGTGCATTCATTGGACCCTCCCTCAGCCTGCAGCAACCACGGCAAAGGATGATGTCCAAAGAGCACTGGTTAGCTGAACGGGCACTAGAAATAAATCGTCATTTTTTTGCCAAACAAAGTATCTTAGAAGATCGCCTAAGTCAAAAGTCTGTACAGCTGTTTTCGTACGGACAGTGAGCGTTTCCGGGCATGCTCGGTATGCAGCCTCGGCCTGCCGCCTGTTCACAAAGACAAGCCGCGAACTCTAAACTCCAGGCAAAGACGTTAGAGCGTGACTGGCGTGCTTCCAGCTTGTGCTACCATGTACCCGGAATGCAAAGACCTAGGCAGGCGTTAAACTAAAGAACACAGCCCTGGGATACTTTGACAACTTCTGCTATGTATTAGCCACGACACAATCTGGCTGGCGCCTCACGACGAGTTAGAAGAAGCAACTCTCGGGTGTAAACTGCCACCCTGACAGTGTCCACCCTGTGCCACTTTCGCTGGCGGCTATTGCCTGTAACTGAATATCGTTTGCTTAAGCAATCGTGAAAATATACAAGCCTACCATAGCAATAGCGGAGGGGGGCTTGTGACACCACGTAGGGCGTGAGAACAGTTAACAAAGCTGTCAATTCAAGCACTCGGTGTCTCCCATCCCCACAATTCGCACAGCTTTCACCAAGTTTCGCTTTTGTTACGGTAGCTTTCTCGCGAGTTAGATTGGTAGACTGACCATCAGTGCTTTAGCTGCCAAGCAGCGTTAAGTAAGTTTAAAACTCAAATGGCGATGAGAATTTCTGTATAAGTTCAGCTGTCAGCAGATGATTCAGTTAAACGCGGTGGCGACTATTAGAAGGGCCACAACTTGACAAGAGATCGCTAGGTGCTTGAAACGACCTGCGCTACACGTAAAATAATATACCTGCGCAAGACATGCCCCCATCAATGCCTCTGTATACTATTCGACCCGGAAAGAGCAAGGCACCATTAGTTGAGCCAAACTGGCATAGCAGCATAAGAGCTAGGGCCAACTGCCCCACACAGTAAGCTCGTCTACTCGTCGCCATGCTGAGGGGGACGAGGGTCAATTGATCGCTAGAGAGATAACTCCCAGGGGCGGGCTCGGACCTATGAATCAGCTGAAGAATTAGTAAAATTGTTGTACGAATGTCTTAAATTTCTTTTAAATTTACCTAAAAATCTATATTATACTATCGGTTATTCTAACATGTGTGATTCTTGTAAATTTTTCACACGACATTCCCAGGGCGGCTCTCCATGTTCCACGTGACCTACGACTCTCGCGGTAAACGACGAGGTGCGAAACCGCTCTATTCAAAATAACTGCGACACTGCGGAGGCTCGTATGCTGCCAGCTTCCGGCTTTCGATGGATCCATTTACTCAGGTATGCGCGAGGGCCAGAGTGCGCTCTTCGCGCCGCTAGCTTGATTAGAGCGACGCCCCCAGTTTCACTGCAGTGCCCTAGAACGACGCGAAAGCCAGCCGACGAGTTACGAAGGGCTTCCTCTCCGGGCAGCGGCCGTCGTCGTTGGCGCCCCAGCAGCGCTGCGAGAGCGAGAGGCGCGCTCCCTGGGCTTCTTACCTTGCCTTATGCCGTGTATAGGTTTCTGGCCGCATCTTTAGTATATTTCCAATCGACCTTGCCTGCGTGCGATCTATTCAACTTATTGGACGCGCTAGTAGCGCAGTCCAGATCCTCAGCTTCGCCCTGATTACCTGTCCCCTGCACCCACGCGCGCAGTATGCAGTATTGTATATGCGGCGACGGGGTATGGCGTGCCGCGACGGGCACGCAGCAGCCAAGTGAGGCCCGCCTGAAACCGAGGCTATGACGCTGGCCTATTTGAAGCCGTACATGTGCTGGCCGTTTTCGGAGCCGCTCTGTGTGGCTTCGTCTTTGAAGAGCTTGGGCCGTTAGTTGCTTGGCTAGCCGCCTGATGTTTGTCTCCCAATGCATTCCGCGAAGTTAGCCGCACAGTTCGAGAACTAGCATTAGGCATTAATCATTCAACAGCTTCACTTAAGCTCTTTCTCTCTCTCTCTCTCTCTCTCTCTCTCTCTCTCTCTCTCTCTCTCTCTCTCTCTCTCTCTCTCTCTCTCTGTACGTTTTAAGTTAGCCCCTGCTGTATAACAGTGCCAGACATTGTCTGTCCTCGCAGTCCCCTATCTAGTGTCGCGGTGAGCTCTTCCTTCCCAGCCAGCAGCCTTGCAGCTGTGCACTAGCAGCACCGGTTAATAGCATTAATGTTCCTTGCCTGTGCTGCGAACCATAGCACCTAGCTGTTGCAAAACTATATTACGGGGCACGGCCTATTAGCTTTGTGATGTGCGCTTGTTTGATGCTCTCTACTAGATCTAGCAGTGGTCCTAATGTGTAATGCTTACCTTTTGTTATGAAGAAGCTTCTGGAGCGTACACGAATGCGCCGGGAGCAGCTGCAGCAAAAGTTGCAGCGCACCCCGTCGACTGCTGAGGATGATCGCTGCCTGAAAGATAGCTCCGGCAGCCTTCAAGCTTCCGGTCAAGGTAAGTCAGTCGAGGACTGGCACGTGTATGTACCGGCTGAGACGATTCGTTGATTTGAATGCCTTGTTGCTCGTGCTTCCCTAACCAGGTATTGGGTTCGGGTACTGCAGTAGGGGATTTACCACTAAGGCTCTTCACTGCCATATAAATGAAGATGTTAAATCAGCGTGCTTAATTTTTTTCTTTAAATGCTGGCTTGTGACCCCCATGCTATGTGGATGAGAATAATAATGTTTGTATAGCACTCTTAAGAGAACTCTCAATCTCTTTCTAGACACATGCATATGGTGGAAAGGAAGCATGTCGATGGGTTAGTTATAACATGCACAGGTTCAACATGCAATTTGCACACTAAGGTGCATCTGTTAAAATCTTGTCGCATGAGGGGATGTCGTGACAGCGGTCGCAGTGAGTGTAAGACTAATTCAGACATTTTGGTGGTACAGCTAGTCGAAGTAGGAAATTCCGGTGACTAAAATCCTCCAGTCGGAACTGGCTCAGACCCAGCACATACAGCTAATTGCTGCATCAATCTTTATAAAGATGTTCCATCCACACACAGGTGCAGAAGAAAGCAGTTCTACAAAATATGGTCCAGAAGCAAGAAAATTATTAGGTTACTCTGTGAGCACTATAATAATACTGTTTTGATAACAGTGGTTTTAGATCTGACGGCGAAAAAAAATTCTAGCTGACTGGTTTTGATTGGTTTCTTGTTGCCGGCTATTTTCTGGCCTTCTAATGGCCATTTACCACTTAATATCGTATTTTTACGATGTATAAGCCTTGATGCTGATTTATTATAGCTTCATTAGAGTTTTGGTACTGGCTGCTCTGCTACCATCCGACACTGGGAGACGATGAGATCCTGTTCTCGGCTCTGACTTAGTGGTCCAACCTGCCTACGGATGCTCAATAGGGTTGACATCGGTAAATTGCCTCACACCAACTAAGAACTCGGACACCTGAGTCTGCAAAGCATTGCTTTGTTTGAATTGCACCGTATGCTTGGGGGTCATTATTTAATTGCCGAATCGAGTCCTCAGCACAAGCCATTTTGGCCGAAGTCTGTGAACACGTTCCTATCCACAATTCCCTTAACGTTGAGAATAGCTCTGTCGTCAGAGATCAAAAAGTATGACCAATTCACCACTAGACTTGAGCACAGACTGTAAGCAGTCTGTGTGGTGCACTTCACCTTTTCTGTGATGACGAAATACCTCTATAAGTGTCGTCATCTAAAAGCTTATAACGAACCCTGCCAAAACTCACAGCTTAGTCGGTAAGCTCTTCTTAAGGATTTTAAGAGTTCACAGTGGAGCTTGCCTTTAACCCCGTGCAGCCAGCTTCAGTAGGCTGTCATCCCTTTTTTGTCGTCGTGTGACTGGTCAGAGCCGATAAGGCGTCCGTGCTAGCACCCTGGAAATATCTTTACTTCTTAATATACCTGGCAATCTCATGCTAATACCCAGCCTTTGTGCCATATTCATGTCTTGGACTTACCTTATAATAGGCGATCAATTAGCTGATTTAACAGCCTCTTTTGTATAGCAACAGAAGAGCCTTTACGGCTATCTCCACTGCTTAATTTAATCTTCAATTTCACTGCTTAGTACCTTCGTCTTTTCCACGGCAGCAGAGCACAGTGTGAGCAGCTCCACGCAGTTGGTGCAGTCAGGAAGTGCAAAATTAACTCCTCCCAAACACACGAGTGTGTGCACGAGCAAAACATGTTGCAAGTAAGATTCGACTGAAAGTACAAAAACGTAGCCATTTTTAAAGATAAACTATCGTTCCAGGCAGTTATCGGCAACCCTGCTATCGGCAGTGACTCCGCTTTGTAGATAAACACCGGGCTCGTGCATGGGTCCTCTTACACCGACCGGGGAGGGAGGGCCAGTGACGAACAATTGCTTAGCGAGCAGCTTGGTATGTCACGTGTTTCGTTTAGGCTTCGCTATGCAGTCACACCCAGTGTGCCACCTTCATACTGGTTGGTCAGCGCTAATAAAACCTGTCTTAGGGGGGGGAGAGAGAGAGTTGTGGGCTGCTGTCTTCGTCATGCCTTTCATACCATACTTTCTGCTTTGCAAAGGTGTTGGTGCCTTCTTGGTGACTAATGAACTATCTACAAGCATCTAATGCATCTAATGTAATGTATCTCCGTCAGTAACTCCACAAAGTCATAAAGACCGTGTGGGTGTTACACAGGAGAGTTTTGTATAGCGCACTCACAGCCTAAGCAGCTTTCGGTACGCATTCGGTAGCCAACAGACTTCGTCTCACGCAACAAAGAGAAAGTGGGAAGCATAGCAGAGTTAGGAGAGCAGTTGAGGTAGTGAGTAGCATAGAAGTAGCAGTTCAGGACCGCTGAAAAAGATGTGCCATAGTCGGCAGCTGGAGAGTAGTTGTCGTTGCGTCTAGGATAGCATTTATAGAAAGGGGGCTTCGGTGTCCTTTCCCTGAGGCTTTTTATGTGAAGCATATATGCTTGCATGTGTGCGAATCCAATCACGAATGTTGGTGTGTGGAAAGTTGCTAACCCAGTGCTTTCATTCACTCGCTACTTTAGAATTTGCCATGACAAATGTGTGCAACAACAGGATAGCAGTGCTAAGGTATCCGGCTAGGCAACAGCAGGCCTCGGCCAGCTAGAAATGCGAGCTGATTTGGTGTGTGTATTACTCTCCTCGCGACATCACGAATCCTCGGGCAGCATGTTCCGAAAATGTTAATTACTCGGTTCTGGGATTGTGCCCCTACCTTAAAAGGCTTTAAAGGGGGATTCCGGAGCTGCTGCTGATTTAATGGCAGGATGTGAGGATCACTTGCCCTTTCTCTATAGTTCATGAGTTACACTGCCTTTCAAAAGTTTCTACACACCTGGTTCATTGATCTGAGTTCGGTTGTTGCTAATGCCCATAATCCAGTAAGCCATTATACTACGTATTAAATTGTAAAAATCTGTCAATATAATTTGGCCTTAGTCGCAGTTGGCAACGTTTGGCTCAGTGAGAGTTACTACATTCGCCGGCAAAGTCAGCGGTTCCCACGTAAAGATGTGAGCAGTCGTGGTCATGTGACTACTCCTCACCTCACTTATGCCATCTTGCAGAACCTATTTTGGCTCATTCCATTACCCACAGTGCCTCAGCTAATGACGAGCTTTGGTTCCCGGATGTATCATTGACCTGTTGGGGCCAGTCCTCCCTTGCCATATTGACTCTCGGTAGGCAAGCAGAACGTCAAACCAGCTGCACGGCTTTCTGATGGTACAAGAGTGGTTTTGATGTCACTACACAGAGATGGCCATTCAAACCAAGAAATTGTAAGGCGGTTGAAGTTCTCAGGTGGTGCTGTTAGGAACATTATTAGAAAACATCTGGTCTAAGTAGCACAGAAACACTCCTGGGCTCAAGTCGCTCGGGAGTAACTTCTCCGTTGGAGGACCGGCTTCTCAAAGCATGGCTCTGAAGGAGAGGCTTGCCACTGCTAAAAGGATTCTAGTGAAGATTCTTGCAAAAAGCTACCATAACTGTCGAACGCCAAAACACCGTGCGTAGACGGCTTACGAGCACATGTGGACAGGTGTATAAGTGGAAGCGTGGACTGTGCATCACAAAAGAGCAAGGCTGGATTTCGCTCGACCAGCACTGGAGCTCAGTGAAACAGTGCTGTGGACTAAGACGTCCAAATTGAATCTCTTCGGCTGCAACAAAAGGAGGAAGTACATTCGCCGGCGAATGGGTGAAGCATACGTGGAGGGTTGTCTGTGAAAGACCTGAAATTCGGTGGTAGAAGTGTAATACTGGGAGTTGTTACTCAATTTCTTGCGCTGTGCGTCTGCACAGGATTCAAGCAATCATGAATCTGAATGTCTATCTCGACATTGTGCAGAATGTTGGCTTGCCATCTGCTTGCGACCTTCACGTGTTCAATTTCTGTTGGCAGCATGACAGTTATCCGAAGCACACTGCTGTGACGGTTAAACAGTTTTTAGCGAACCCAGCAGACAATTAATTCGAGCCAATTGATGTCGTGCGGTGGTCAAGCCAAAATCTGGACTTGAACCCTATAGTAAATCTGTGTGACAAAATCGCCTAGGCTTGGTAAGGTTTAGACTTCTTCGGCGTATGAACACGTAGAGTTTTGAAGGATTGCTGCTCTCAATTCCTACAGAAACTTGCCGGAAGCTGGCAGAATGAATGCTGAGGCAATTGCATAAAGTTGTCAAAAATCAATTGTACCTCGATTGGTTATTGACTGTACCAAATAAATTACGTGTAGTTATGTATTTCTTTGCTTCTCTACATAAAGACCGTGACCGAGTCAGATCCCATGTTGTTTCGAGAAAAATGGTGGGTTAGCAGGTGTGTGGAAACTTTTGAAGGGTAGTGTAGCCTGGGTAGCAACGTGCAGCTCCTTGTGTGACCAGCTGCTGAATACATTATTACGTGAGCTGTTTTCATGTATTAACTAGGCAGGTACAATTAAATCTATATCATTAAAAGACAAGACATTCGGAAGCCAAAGTGGTGCTGGGCGGATGTAATGATTTGGTCGCATTTCTCTTTCACCGGAACCTGCTCCCATATCGAGATGCAAAATGCTGTGGTAAAAAATATAGGCGAAGCAAACGATCCCTTTGCAGCAAATGTAAAGCGCCAAGAGAGAGATTGAGTTCTCTGAGGGCGCTTTATCAAGTGTATTATTATTATTGCCGTGTGGGCACCAGTCTTGGTGGCCAAAAATAATAGCTGGCTTATTGTGAGCTGCCTGCATTGTCTCAGAAGTTCAGGAACTCACTTTGCATGTGTGAGTTCAGAGCTACGCGGCTCAATGCACATCTTCTCCGAATAAAATGTATAGGTTCGGAAGTGGGCACTTCAAGAGCAAGTAGCATTTCGTAAGCCCGATTGTTGATAATAGAAACTATACGGTGCATTGTTAACTTCAAAATGACCTCTTGGCTTAGCTGCCACGTTGAGCGACTGCAGCGAGCATGGATGTTTGGAAAGGTTTTATTTTTGTTAGTTGGCTGTCCAGATGACCACCCAGTAGCTGGGCCCTTCTTTACTTTGGCACTCTCATTTCGGTATGCCCTGTGCTTGGACATCAAACGTAAGCTGGCATTTAGTGGCATGAGCTGCACGCGCAATGAAGTTCGAGTTATATGGAAGTGTGTTTACAGCAATTAGAGTGCTGAAATGCAGCACAGAAGCAGGTAGCAGTCCTGTTTTGCAACACAGTTCACTGTGTCTGTGCAGCCCGTTTACCAATCCAATTTGATATCCCACTTTATGTATATTAAATATTCACTTAGTAACACTCGAAGTTTGAATTAAAGCTATCTTGTCTGCAACTTAGCAGGGGCTGTCGATTTGATGTGCCATTGGTGTCGGCAGGAGGCCAACCGGAATATCCTTGGTCGAGTTATCGGGCCAAATGTGCAACACCTGTTTTTTTAAGGTCCATGTTGGTTTTGCCATTGCTGCAGTTTTGTCGATTGTTGAAGAGGCAATTCGAGGGCAATAATTGGTGCTTAGAGCTAGGTTTTGTGAACAGTCGTTGCTTATTTTTGGTGCGTGTCTCTCCCTTTCACTTGAGCTTGCGATGCTTCTGAAACATCTCTAAAATGCAACAGTGAAAATAACTCATCCATGGCACTTTGATTGGCTGCAATTGATAATATGGTGTATTGCTTAGCAGCACTAACTCAAGCCCTTAAGTCCCCTTTCGATGTCATGAGATCAGACACAAAAATAGTACTTGAAAAAAAAGTAATCTGTTCCGCTCACTTGACCAAGAAAGGTGCCACCAGCCAACCTCTGGCGTTCGGCAGAGCCGGACTCTCAGATAAATGGAAAGTGGCAAAAATGGACTTTTTTACTGCAACGAACTGCAAAAGAAGAAAGGTGCATAAGTAGATGAAAGCAGAAGCCTGGCCAAAGGGCAAGAAGCTATTGCCTAACCTGCTTGAACAGCAGTGTCAGGTTTTTGTGCTGAGGCTGTCTTTCGGCATGTGCTGCCTGTACCTGCCAAACGTGAAATAGTACAGTGTACTGCAAGTAGAAAGCTGATGTTGAAGATTACAATGACAACTTAATGCCGTGTCAGATGAAGGGATTCGCCATGAGAGATAGAAAATGGTTGTGGTATCTTTTTTAATTGAAACGATCACGTATTAATGCATAAACTTGTTAGCTGTGGCTTCAGATCTTCGATCTCATTTCTTTGTATGTAACAGAAGAAAGTGCCGTAGACGATCTCATTTCTTTGTATGTAACAGAAGAAAGTGCCGTAGATCTACGCAAGATCTCTGCTGCCGGCTTCCTAATTTGTTGATGCTTTTATCTTTGCCTTAGTCATTTTCCTCCTGTTTCCTTGATATTGTTTGTGCAGCTATGGTGAGCAGCTTCATCAAAAAGCAGTTATCTATGCAGTAAAGGTGACATGCTTTTGAAACTCCAGGTGACCCTGAAGAAAAAAGGCAAAAACTGGCTGGTGCATCAGTTTATATGAAGCCTGATACCCCTGCCGTACCAAGTGTCAGACAGAGAATGGGTGCTCTTGCAAGGCAGGACAAAGAAAACGCTCAAGGTGAATGCTTTTGCACTGGCCTGTTCTTACGGTGTCTCATTGCTCACAGTCAGAATTTTAAGGTTTAATTGCATGATACATCTTACCCTGTTGGCTTGATTTAGCCCGTGCCCACTTCATGACGAATTTTGCATGCTTATGTGATGGGCAAAGAATTCTAAAAAGGTTTTCTTGTTTTGGGATATTTCATGATGCTGAAAAAAGTGTTCATTCTCCATTGTAACCTTTTACTATAGTAGCATAATGATGCTTGCAGTGGCATCAAATACAGTAACTTCTATTTATTATAGTCTTGTTTTTTGTGCTTCTTCATTGTGCTTAGCTTCAGTTTTCATAGACAGTCCTTACGTGGATGATGCGCTACCTTCGACTGCCACTTGTGACGATACTGCCAGTATTGTTCGCCTAGAAACGGATTTATATAAAGCCAATATTTAAAGCCACTAAATAAATATTTTGCTTAAGTGCACGAAAATAGTTGCACTGGTACTGATCTCTCATGAAAATGCAAAGGTATTTTACTTAATCCGTCACCTTGTTGGTCATACCTGTGTGCTTCTCCAATCCTTGTTAATAATAATAATGCATTTGATATAGTGCCCTCAAAGAACCCAACCTCTCTAGGCACTTTACATTTGCTTGGCCGAGGTGGTTAGTACTCTAGCTTCCTAATACATGAAAGCAGGCTTTGAAAGACGATCCTACTAGTTAACTGCATTGCGTTATGATTGTTGCTGATCTGTGTATTTACTTTTCAGTGTACTTATGTGTATTTACTTTTCAGTGTACTTATTGTTATATAAAGTGCCACGTCAATCCAAAGACAGACATAAAGGAGCCGTCCCGTTGTGTGTGGTAAATGGATTGGTAGGGGTTCAAGGGGTTAGGGTAGAAAAGCCCTGCACATTTGGAAAACTTGCATCTTTGTCAGAAATGAAAGCTCATTGCAGATACCTTCGCAGCCTGACATTTGAGATACTTCCACAGCCTGACATCGGAAGTGTGTATAGGAAATTTACCATTGCTAGCAATCGTTTCCTGCTGAAAGCCACATCACCCGGTTGCATGGCACCCACCATCACTTTGCAGCAGGTCACGGTTAGCACGACCCTTCTGCGCTCATGACATGCCAACTGTCAAGCTTGTAGTGGGGAGTAGCCCTATATTGACAGTATTGGTTTCGGTCAAGGGTGTTACTTTATTGTTTGTGCTTGGAGTAATTCGCATAAACATGAGAATGATCTTGTTTTTGTAGAACTGTAGCTAATTGTGAGACTTGGTAGGAATAATAATAATAATAATAATATTGCACTTGATAAAGCGCCCTCAGAGAACTTAATCTCTTTCTAGGCGCTTTACATTTGCTGCAAAGTGATACGCAACAGAATAGTAAGTAAAATCATGCCTGAAAAACAAACAAAATGAATAACATGGTTAGGGGTTACATGCACTGGGTCAGCATGCAAATGTGGTTAGTGGCAGCATGAACAGTGTCAGCACGCATAAGCACGTGAATGACGAATCACAGGGACCCACTAAATGCTGTCCTAAATAGGTATGTTTTTAAGTTTCTTTTAAATGTGGTCAGGTCAGGGGATGTTCTGATGCAGGTCGGGAGGGAGTTCCAGGCTGTGGGAGCACACGAGCTAAATGCACGGTCTCCAAAGGACTTAAGGTTTGTACGAGGTATTTCTAGACTGTTGGATTCAGAAAAGCGAGTGGTACGATGCTTTGCCTGATGGGGTAGTATATCTGAAAGATAGGCTGGAGCCATAGAAGGAAGAGACCTAAAAGTGAGCGACAAAACCTTGAAGTCAATCCGTTGCTTGACTGGTAACCAGTGCAGGTCGGCGAGAAGTGGAGTAATGTGGCAACTGCGACGCTCACGACAGACAAGCCTAGCTGCAGAGTTTTGCACCAGCTGCAATCGCCTGATCGCACATGCTGGTAGGCCAGTAAGCAGTGAGTTGCAGAAGTCGAGACGAGATGTCACGAATGCAAGGACCAACTTGGACGTGGTATCCTTATCTAAACAAGCCCTAATTTTAGCAATGTTATGAAGCTGAAAATAGGCTGATTTGACTGTGGAGCTGATGTGGTCGTCTAACGAGAGGTCGCTTTGGAATATGACACCTAGATTTCGAGCTGATGCAACTGGAGATATGCTGGCAGAGCCAATTTTGAAAGTCAGCCTTTCCAATTTCTGAATAACACTAGGTTTGCCCATAACTAGTAAGTTAGTTTTATCATCGTTTAGTTTTAGAAAATTTGCTGCCATCCATGATCGGATGTCATCAATGCATGCAGCAAGTGAATGGAATGATTGCATGCATTGGCAATAATGGGATGCCTCAGCTTATGCAACATACGTATTTTGTTTTCTTGCAGGTGATGATCAGCTGAGAGGAGAGCACGGAACGTCTCGCCAGGGTCGATTGGCTGAGTTGGCCCAGCAGATTAACAACTGGGAAGATGACCTTCACCATGTTTCTGCAAGGTATAAATCATCGATAAAGGCATAATCACTTTTATGCTTACGATACTCAGCTGTATTTATCATTCAACCTGTCGGAATCTGTTGCAGCAACTGATAAACTGAATGCTTGCCTTGCCGACATTCGATCCTGGATGTCTGACAAATTTCTTTAAACTTAATGACGATAAAACTGACCTGCTGCTCGTAAGACACCCTAAGCGTGCGGCTGGATTAGAAGGCTTTGCTATTCTAATAGATGATGCTGTTGTGCGACCATCACCACGTGCTCGAACTTTAGGTGTCGTTTTCGACAACTGCCTAAATTTTAAAAGCTTCATTCAGACGACTGCTTGTACAGCTAGCCATCTCGTCCGATCCCTGTCTAAGATTAGGAGCTGTCTTCAACGGTGGCTTTCAAAAAATGTAACTAGCTTCTTCATTCTGTCTCGGCTAGATTATTGTAATTCCCTTTTGGCTGGGCTACCGAAAAAAGCAACTAGGCCACTGCAACATGAATGAATATGGATATGAATCTATGAATATGGCTGCAAGGGCAGTTTGCAAATCCCAGAGGTTTGACCTTGTGTCTACTTTGCTAAAAGAGCTAGGATGGCTTCCGGTTGATCAACGGATGCAGAGCAAAGTTCTTACGCTGACCCACAAGGCCCACCACGGCTTGACTCCATACCTAGTTGAACTGCTACTTCTATGCTACTCACTGCCTCAACTGCTCTCCTGACTCTGCTGTGCTTCCCGCTTTCTCTGTGTTGCATGAGATCAATTCTGTTGGCTACCGAATGCATACCGAAAGCTGCTTAGCCTGTGAGTGTACTAAGCAAAACTCTCTTGCCTAACACCCACATAGTCTTTGTTGGGTTACAGGTGGAGATACAATAACATAGTAATCCTATAAGATTGTTTTGTGTGTTCCAGACTTGTAAAATCCGTCAATACTCTTTCAGAAAAGCAGAGACTAAGAAGATACCTCAGCCTGTCAAGAGCACCCAAGCAACTGAAAATCCTCCCAAACCTCCACGGACTTTCCAGCAGGCTAGCGAAGACTCGTCTGGTCAAGCTGCATTTCGCTCATGTTCTGATGTTGAGACTGCTTCCAATCAGGGTGCTGCATTAAGTTCGCAGTCGGATGGGGACTGCGGGCAATCATCGGCCTTTTCGTTCGGTTCTGCTCCACCTAGTGCACCAGTGATCAACACACAGGGCTTGGCTCGCAGGTAAGCAAGCTTGCAACCCTAACTGCCACTGCTCACGATATTCTTGAAGCCTCATTCTTTTGCTCGGGAACTGGTTGGTTAGCTGTAGCCTTGTGGATTTCACAAACATATCCTTCCTTGCCCCCAGCATTACCCTACGGCCAGTTACTCTTCCATTAGTCGCCTCATTCTGTTTGCTTCGACCAGTGGTTGCTTTCCACGATTCGTTCTTGGCCGTATCTTTCAGTCTTTGCACTTCGACCGTGCCTACCGGCCTTGAATGGCTTGGTGCATCCAGTGTGACTCCAACTTGGAAGCCGGTTGGTGCTCTGGCTAGTTGCCAAGTGAGCCCGATCGCCCGGCAGTTCTGCTGGACCTATGCTGTGTTACTGCAAATAGTCGGAAACTGCCAAACATATTTTTGAATGTACAAAAGCCGTCATAGCGAAGACTGTGCCCCCTGATGTAACACTTGACTGGCTATGTGTGCAGTTTATTTGCAAGCTTGACCCGCAAGCACGAGACAGCATGTACTATAGCTTATACTATTGTCGTGCATCGCTTTTGGCTTCTTGGTTGTCAGATGCCGAGGCAGGTTCTCGATCGATTGGTGAGTAACTAGCACATTAGATGGTGAGCCATCACTATGTTCATTCAATGCCTGGATATAGAACCTTGTTTTGATAGCTAGTGTCCCCTTCCTCAGTGCTTGCTAAGCTGACTGGAAATCTCTTAGTCCTAAGCTTGTTCTATCTATCATAGCAACAAGCATAAGCTCAAAAATCGTATTTGATTTTTTTTTTAAATAGGCCATGGTGAAACTCGGTTCTTCTGCATTCTTTTAATTGCCCGACGGGACCACAGAGCCCAGTGGGCTTTCTGGTCATTCTATTTGTTTTGCGTGTGTACACCTTCTGCTAACATTTATTACCCTGCTGCTAATTTTAAAATCAACTGGCCAGAAGCTGCTGTTCATGCATCTCGTTAGATATCTCAAAAGACACTGCCGACATTAGCATCGAACTCAACCCAGTCCTGGGGCTGTCATATTATTAGAATGGGCAGTAGGGGCCGATGGGTATTTAGTGGGGCCCGTGGCATGTCGAAGCTGTTCTTGTGTAATAATTTTTTGCAACCATCATGTTGTAGCTTATTGGAGCTCTGGGTAAGCTCCGTCAAGGCTGGCTTATAATATCAGGCCTTGTTCTGCAAACAAACATACTTTGTATGTACAAGTTACAGCACAACTTTTTTATTTCTGCCCCAGAAAAACCGAGGCTGATGCTGAGCCTACTTGCTTTCGCCTGGCCACTGCTATTCCTTTTTGTCTGGTCATGCTTTCGATTTCTCATTTCATGCTGCCTCCTCTATTGTGACATGTGCTTTGGTATATTCTTACTGATTTCTTTTTCTGATCAGCCCTCTTTGCAGTCCGATAGCAGTGATGTAGGCACCGTTTTGCTGTAAAGATTTTAGACATGGAAGACGATTATTACTACGACATGTGTATCGGCACACGCATGCTATTTTTGATGATAATCGAGACTCAGACTAGCGCCCCGTGATGTTTTGCTGAGGAGAAAAACATTTCTGGGGGTTTTGTCTTGCTCAATATGTTTGTGCATACTTTCGGGTGTCCTGGCATTGGTGACGGCTGTCGGACTGTTTTGTGATAACAAGCTTCAGTTCATCAGCTGCATACTTGTTTGTTTGCCAGGCCCCTTAGATCAAACAACGATCCTGCTGCAGCCAGCGTAGCTGACCGTTTTGCTGCTTGGGAGCAAAGGACCGTTCAGGGTAGTCAAGGTGACACGGCAGACAGTAATTGCCTACGGCGAGATGGGCCTTCTACTCGAACCAGAACAAAAAGTGCTAATGTAGCCCTATGGGAAGAGAAGGTGAATAATGGAGGTATGTATCCATGTCGCACGCAATCATATGCGAGTGATACGATCACATTTAAGTGGTGCGTTCTTTTTTCGTATCAGTGCATGTTTCTCTGCAGTGGACGTCATCTGCAACTCATTTTTATGTAGGTGCAGCACCTGTGCTGTGCCTGCCGCCCCCTTGCCCTCTGCCGGCAGACTTGCCTCCACGTACGACAGCTGCTCAGAGGCGACGAAGTCGTAGCCACACCGGGACCCCTCTGCTGCAGCAAGCCCCGTGGGAAGCCGGTGGAAGCGAAACTAAAGCTCGTGCGGAGACCGTATCAGCTCACAGTGAAGCCCTGCCTCGGCGCCCTGCTGCTGCTGCAACTCCAGTGCATACTGGAAGTAGGAACACTGTTACGCCTTCGGCAGCCAGCAGGGGTGCATCAGCGAGCCATAGAAAGGAGGAAAGCGAGGACGAGTGGCACAAGGTCAGTATAGCGAGGCCTTGAAGCTACCAAGAGCACCCAGATGTACCGTAGCTGGGGCGCTGTGATTTGCTATGCCGATAGTGTTTGGTGCTGGTTGGGCTCCGAATACTTCCGGTTAACCTGCAGGGTGGTTTTTCCAGATCCTGACAATTTCACGTGGCTATCTATTTCAATCCTCTAGCTAAGAAATTCTTTGCGTGGCTTATTGTGAACCATTACAGTGCCTTGTACCTAGCTCTACCTTCGGTTAAAATGTCAGTTTCCTAACCTAGCTTGTGAATTTGAAAACTGCAGGTTATTTAGTTTGCTTATGCTGCCTCTTTTCTAAACTATATGAAATTACCTATCGATTGGGTTTGGTTATAAAGTGAATCGTTTGTGTACTTTAGTCTGTCCTATCCTCTTCAGCGTAACTCCCACTAAGTCCTTACGCTTTGTAAAGTTACAGACAGTTACAGAGACAGGCAGACACACACCCAAGAGCTGGTCGGCATAACACATTTAATCAAACAGTTTTGACAATCTGATTTCTAAGCTATGCACACTATTGTGATTCGTCTACTTCTACAAGATGTATCACCCAAACGATGGTGCGTGAGTAACACCCACATAGTCTTTATGACTTGTGGAGTTACTGACGGAGAAATATTACATAACATCCTGACTGGTCTTGCCACCATCGTTTGGGTGATATATCTTGTAGAATTAGACGAATCAGAAGAGTGTGCATAGTTCAGAAATCAGATTGTCAAAACTGTTTGATTAAATGTGTTATGCCGACCTGCTCTTGGGTGTGTGTCTGCCTGTCTGTAACTGCCTGTAACTTTACAAAGCTGTAAGGACTTAGTGGGAGTTACGCTGAAGAGTTTTCTTTTGCACACTCAAAGCCTAAGCAGTTTTTTATGCATTTGGTAGCCAAGAGACCCCATATCATGCAAAAAGATATAATGATAAGTATAGCTGAGTCTGGAGGACAGTTGGAGGGAGGAGCATTAAATAGCAGTGAATGACATCTAGAAAAAAGGCCCCAGAGTTGGCAGCAGGTGAGGATATGTTGTCGTATGAAAATTTTGGAAATGTGTTCCACCGTGTAGGACCTGCAGAGCAGAAGCTTCTGTGGCCAACTGTCTTGAAGCGAAAGAATCGAAAACCTAATTTATTGTCCGTAGAGGACTGAGGACACGAGGAGGCTGAAAGGGGTGCAGCAGTTTAACTAGGTATGAATGTGATAAGTCGTTGTGGTCCTTTTGGTCTGATTAAGAATTTTGATGTGTATGAGTTGATCAACCAGGAGCCATTGCAGCTGCTTCAGCTGATGGAGACACGTGGCTGAACCTGTTGGATTTGTCGACTAACCTTGCAGCCATAGTCGTCTCCAGCTGAAGAGGCTTAGTGGTGTTTTGCTATAGCCCAGCCAAAACAGAATTGTAGTAGTCCAGCCTAGACAGAACCAGAGAGCTAGTAAGATTTTTAGCCATCGTGGTGGCCAGTCCATAATCTTGCACGGAGATCGAACGTTATGACTACCCATAGAAGTGGTCTTTTGAATGAAACTTTTTATGGCATGCAGTTTTCAGAGAGGGCACCTAAACTTCGAGCACATGGTGACAGTTGCACTACAGCACCATGATTAGAATAGTGAAGTCTCTTAGTCCTGCCATGTGTTCATGGTATCCTCAATAGTAGTCCAGTTGGTCGTTTTTTAGCTTCACAGCATTAGCCTACATTCCAGATCAACTGTCTGCAGGAAAGGCGTTCGGTTTTATAGTCGCTACAGCTGATTTCTATGGTATACATGACAAATACAACTGGGTATCGTTATCATAGAACTGCTAGCCGATGACATGGTGCCCCATATCACTTTTTTAATAAGCTCCATGTAAATGGTGAAAAGCAGTGATGTTATTGTCATCGTTTCTGCTCAGAATGTCGTTGGTCACAAGCAGGAGAGTGGTTTCAGTTGAATGATGATGCCTGAATCCCAAAAGAAATTTTCTGGTAATTCATTCTCGTAACAGTGTTTCACCGGCAACTTGGCAACAGTATTTTCGATAATCTTGAATATATAAAAAAGGAATAAGGGAGACTGGGTGATAATTTACTAGGGCCTTGTAATCCTATCCAGTCTTCATAAGTATCGTATGTGTCTCCGTCTGTAACACCACAAAGACTATTTGCATATTACGAAGGAGAGTTTTTATAGCGCACTAAAAGCCTAAGTAAACGGCTTTCGGTACGCATTCAGTAGCCAACAGATTTCATCTCACGAAACAAAGAGTAAGTAAGAAGCATAGCTGAGTCAATAGAGCAGTCAATGTAGTGAATACCATGGGGGTGGCTAGCAGCCCTAGCTGGCTTGAAAGGATATGACATAGCAGCAGGAGAGTAGATGCTTTTGCATGAGAAATTGCTCGAACATAAGCCGATTTGAAAGGCTTTTGGAAAAACTTTAGTTCAGCCCTTATTTTTAGTTGAACCTTTTTAAGCCTTTTTGGCTTCAGACATAATCAGCTATACTACTTTTAGTGCTTCGTTACCATTGGCTGTTGCTCAATTCATGGCTGTCTTTATTGAGGACTGTCTTCTGCTTTTTTTTACCCTGGATGCAATCATAACTCTTATCCCAAAGCTTCTTGCTGCTTGCATGTAATTTGTCTGTTCCACTGAGGTGCTGCATTTTGGGTTTTACTTCTGCAAGCCCTGATCTGGAGCCTTCTTACTGTGATGAACATTCGTTTGCCCCCTTCGTATGACTGGGTTTGGAATCTAAGTGTAAAATTGTATGTGTATTTTTTATAAGAAGTGTCATTATGACCCTAGATGGTAGTAGATATTTATCGTGGCACTCCAGTGCACTTAAGAGGTGTGTACATATTGCCCTTTGCATAATCATGTCACTCATGAATTGATGTTAATATCATAGGCTCCTATGTCTGCAAGAAAAAATGCCTGGGAGCAGAAAATAGCGGAGCAGCAAAACATAGCAGAAGAGCATAGCCGCCTGATGTATCGACAACTGTCCGGTAGTAATCAGCAAGGCATCGGGCAGACACCAACAGGCTGCAAGACGCCTGGACCAGCTGCTGAAGCTGCACCCGAAGTGACTCCTGTGCGGAAGCTTGCTGCAGAACGGCAGCTTTCTCAGACCAAGGAGTACGACCCAGCTGCCAAGGTGATACACGACGTTGAGGAGCCAGCAGCCGTCTGAGTTGCCTAGTTTCAATGACTTTTTTGAGCTTGTAATGATCAGAGATTATCTTTTGTGTAGGCCAAGTTCGAAAGAGCAACTGAACTGCAAGCCCTTAATGACAGGTACAAAAATGGCATTCTTAAATACGATGGTGGACCAACTGACCTGTCGACCGCACCAAAAGCTGTCACCAGTTGCGAGCCAGGCCTCCTTACAGCAGTACCTCATACGACAGCGCGCACCTCGAATCGTGCTGAGGTCGTGGCTAAGACTGGCAGCAGTCCCAGAGGCATGCTGTCGTCAGTCAAGCGAGGTCTGAGCTGAGCTCTCGCACTTTGATCGATTACATTAGTTTACTGCTCTGCTAGGGTGCTGCGATGCTGCCTGAGCAGCTGTGATCGTATGCTGCCGTTTAGCCAGCCTGTACTTTGGTCCCCAAAAAATCACGTGTCTAGATGAAGATCCTAGCTTTTGGTCAAACGTGATTTTACTCGTATGTTTCGACTGTCTCATATTGAGTTTTGCTTCCCACTTTGCTTCCATTTCACCGGGTTAGGTAGACTCTGTTTCTGAGTAGATTCACTGAACTGCTTATTCGTATTGAAAATTGTCATCGATTAGCCGATGCTGTACAGTTATGCATTACTACCGCAGGATTTGAAGATGCGCTTGTGGGTGACGGCTACGAAGTAGAAAAAGGCTCCGGCACAAATGAGAAAAACTTGCGCGTTGCTAAGGTTTCGTTTAACGAAGATACTAAGCCTTCTGTTGGCACCCGCCGCAAGTCCACCTCACCCATTGACAACCAGCCAAGGAGAAGGTAGTCTACTTGGTGCCTACTGTGTGTATGCTCGTTCTATCCATGCACGTGACACCAGCTGTAACTTCCTAAAATGAATGTGTCTAGCTCATTCAATACATTATTGTTATGTAGGTCCAGCTGCAAGATACCCAAACTAGGCTATGACTCAAGCAACAGCAGCGATGCTGACGAAAGTCCTGCGATGTCGGCTGCGCAATCAAAGATTCGATCATCTCCAGCAAATCGATCCGCTGCCAGCATTTCATCCATAAAGATTCCATCAATTGGTTACGATAGCACAGCAGACGAACTTAGTCCTCATGGTAATAGCAGTTGCAATTCATTTGGATCATCTGTGGCTGGTATACTCTTCTGCTGGCATGTTATTTCTTGTTTGTTACCTTGGGTTTTTAGCTGAATCTAGTTGCAGCAAGTTTAATTGTGTTCAGGGTGATACTCGTCTATTAGATTACGCAGTCACCCTCCTATTTACTACTTTGCCTCTTGTACTAGATAACACTGAAGGGGACGAGGGTTTGAGCTCCACTACCGTCAGCCCGACGTCGACTGATTCGGACAGCTATCGCGTTGAAGAAGAAATCAACGACCTGCTTGAAGATGCACTTAACAGTGATGGAGATTCGCAAATCATGGCTGCCAGTGCTGCTAGCGATGGTGCATCCAAGTATGTCAATCCACGCTACGATTCCTCAGCAGATGAGCCGAGTACACCTGTGGTCTATAGCATCGATGCCTATCGATCCATGCGGTGAGTGTCCTTCACTTCCGAAGTCTCTGAACACCTCATCATTGTGAGTTTCATTTTCATGTTTTCTCCCTTGTTATGGTCGTATTCTCTTCATCGTCTTCATTGGAATTAAAACTAGACCATCAGTTATGAAGATGGTTTTGCATTTGATAGTAGTACAGTAGATTGCTAATGTTTATGGCAGTTGGTTGATCTTCTTGTTGAGTTAGTTTGCTTTAAATTTGGCTACAGTATAACCGGTCGAATGCCATGCTTGGCCAGTCTTTTGGACTGGTGCTATAATAAAAGAAGTGGCCCAAATTAACAAGTGAATCGGGTATATTATATTACATCCAAGTAGCAGACAGTTTCATAATGGCTAATGCCCTCTAGTGCAAAGTAATTACTAGCTCTTTTTCTTGTATGCCTACTTACGCCTTACTTACAGAGAGGAGTATGAGCAAGAAGCTTGTGTCGTATCACTAATTGTGTAAATTGAAAGCAAATGCAAACTAGGTGAATACTTGTTTTTCTTCGGCTACTGTTTTGGCTTTCTTTATCTATATGACAATCCTGTTACAGCTTGTTCTGTGACTTGGCTTTACCCTTGTCTTTCCAACAAGTGAAGTAAGTTTCTTATTGCCTCTTCATCGCAACTCAAACCGTTTACGAATCCATGGCCTACAGCTGTACACCTTTTCCGTGATGGCAAGTCACGTGACCCTGCTGCGCTAATGTACTAACAGAGCTTAAACTAAATTTGAAATTTCACGTTTGGTCTGTCAATTATTGACCGAATTATGGAGTTAACAAGATGCAAAATTACTCGGTAATGTAGCTGTTTATAAGTCTCAAGCATGTACTTCAACAAGCTGCTAGCATGTACGTCGATGTACTATGTACATGGTTCAGCAAGTTGGTACTCAAGTCGTATTTTTTTTTTTATAGGATGAAGAGATTGGTAGATTTGTTATTTGTAGATTGGTCATTTCCTGTTTGTTTCCGGATAAGACATGGTTTGCCTGTCTTTTTAACCCTTCCCTTTTATGTGGAAATCGTCAAAACTTCAGATCTCATGTTTAAGATGTTTGTCTTTTGAAAGCTTTAACAATCATTCGAGGGTCTTCTTTGTAGTTTCTTGACATTTACCCTTAATGAGTTATGCACCTACTGCAGACTGGCTTTACCTCTCAAACGTACGGCTTTATGTTTAGATCAGCCCTAGATACCTCATGCTTGTGACCCATAAGTGGCCAGGAATAAAGCAAGCTTCTGAATTCAGCACTCCTTTTTCTCTCTGTTTCCTCACTCCTTCTCAATGTTTATGTGTGCCCGAAACCGCATACTGTGCACATATCTGTGTGATGCCACATCGATTATGTGTTGTTCACAGATCTAGTGAGGTGATTGGCATCCTCTGCTTTGAATGCTTTCCGGTATCTAGTGATAATTCTGCTAAGCTTAGACGAGGTGCCTTGTGAGCTTTCATAATAGCGATTCCCTCTGGCTGCCTGTGTTTTCAGATAATTTTATCTGGCGTCGGGCAATCACCTATGGTAAGAGTGCCAAATACTGTGGCTCCGTAGTTTAATCATTGGAGTAGCTGCGGTCCGGGTAACCACAGATTGCAGGTCGAAGAGAAAAGTGTTCCACTCTTGGTCACACTGGCTATCTGGCTTTATACGTTTAGAAAATATCACTATTGTCTGAGGCCGTGTTCTTGGCTTGCACTCCATGATATACAATGGTTATCAGTTGGTCATAGTCGAGAAATAGTGCCGGTAAATCAGTATGTTTTGTTACAAGCAGTCGATGTCTAGGCAATGTGTTTTATAGGAAGAAGGTCGAAAATAAGGTCCCAGCAAGGAACATATGCTTCAAACCTCCTTCATGCCCCGGTCCTGTACCAACTAATGAGCCAGTGACACCCAAGTTTTCAAAGCAAGACGTCATGGCACGTATGAAGGTAAGCACTGAATTATGTTACCTTAATTATGCTTTTTAATTTAGTTTTCATTTAATGATACCTTCAGTTTAACTCGTGTAGGTGGTCAGCTGTGCAAATTGGCGCGCCATGAGGATTAGTGCGAGTGGCATAGCTCTTTTCGCACTGAAATTCGGTGTCACTCAAACATTTTCTGTAGCAAGTTTAACTGCTACCTCAAGCATTTCATTCTTCTCAGTAACGCCTTGCATTAGGTATTGATCTGATGTGGCACTACTGCGCTTGGTTGAGAGATGGTTAAAGGGTTATCAATTTCTGCATTGCATGCAGACAGGTCACCAACATGGCACCACTGCATGGGCTTGCAGGAGACACTTTTCTTTGGGGTGGGACCAGTCTGTGCGGACGATCTTGATTAGCAGGTCTTGTTGTAACCTCTCGATAATTTGATTAGCAAATGACCAAATAACGACTTACTGAGACAGTTACTAATATATGGCACCCGGGGATAAACCATTGGAATCATCTGAAGCCACTGGTAAACTGAATGCTTGCCATGCAGACATTCAATGCAATTAATCGGCCAATGGTGTTAAGCTAAACGACGATAAAACGGGATTCCTACTCATGGGACACCCTAAGCTTGCAACTGGACTAAGAGACTTTACTCTTCTAATTAATAGTGCTGTAGAGCGACCATCATCACGTGCTCGTGTAAGCATCTCCTTCGATTACTGCTTGACATTTAAAAGAGGTTCATTTGGAAGGCCACTTTCACAGTAAGCCATGACGTTCGTTCCGTGTCTAGGCTTAGGCACTGCCTACCACGGTGGCTGGCTGAAGATCTTACTACCCCTTGTCTGTCTAGACTGTAATTCTGTTATGCTTGCCTATCGAAAAAACTATGAAGTCTCTACAGCTGATGATAAGTATGGCTTTGTAGCTGGTCTACAAATCCCAAATGTTCAACCGTGTCTTATTTTCTGAAGTCTATCGTGCATGCCACTTCGTTCACTAGCACCAACCTACTTATCTAGTGGCGGAGCCAGGGGAGGGGCAGAAGGGCATTTGCCCCATTCCTCGGCCCCCCCCCCGAAGCAGGTCAGCGACCTTGGCCTCCCCATATTCCTACACTCCTCACCAACGAATAAATGGTGTCTTAATCCCAATCGGCAAGCAACTGCCAGGTCCGTATTGAATGAACCCGCTATGATTTGGCCGTTATAAATTTTCATTTATTGCAAGTTTAGACCTGCCTGCATGAAAATCGTTTAGGTCTTCCTCCAACATAAAATGTTTGCATGTTCCCCCAATTAAAAATCCTGGCTCCACCACTGTACATATCCGACCTCCTTGCTTCTCCTGTGTGTCTGATACCGTACATGTCACTAACCCTTTGGTATTGGTTCTACTTCAGCTAGTTGTAAAGGGTGCCTAGATGGAGATTAGGTTGTCAAAGGGTGCAGTGCAAACGATCTATTATTTTTATCATTAATAGGTTCACAATGGTTGGGCTGCTTTATACCTGGCTGAGCTGCTGCACCATTTCAATCTTTTCGAGCCTGGGTCTTATTGCGACAATGAATTGTATAAATGAGAATATAAATAACTAGCAGTCATGTGCCTTTTGCTTAAAGATATTGGCGACAGAAGCTTTTGCTCTACATGTTATGGACTTTCAGTTCACTTCCACAAAAACACCGGGTTCATTCGGGTTCATTCTTTTCAGCTGTTCTGTGCTGCTACTTCCATGCTACTCATTTTCTTGACTGCCCTCCTATGCTTAATAATGATAATAATAATAATAATATTGCACTTGATAAAGCGCCCTCAGAGAACTTAATCTCTTTCTAGGCGCTTTACATTTGCTGCAAAGTGATACGCAATAGAATAGTAAGTAAAATCATGCTTGAAAAACAAACAAAATGAATAACATGGTTAGGGGTTACATGCACTGGGTCAGCATGCAAATGTGGTTAGTGGCAGCATGAACAGTGTCAGCACGCATAAGCACATCGAGGACGAATCACAAGGACCCACTAAATGCTGTCCTAAATAGGTATGTTTTTAAGTTTCTTTTAAATGTGGTCAGGTCAGGGGATGTTCTGATGCAGGTCGGGAGGGAGTTCCAGGCTGTGGGAGCATACGAGCTAAATGCACGGTCTCCAAAGGATTTAAGGTTTGTACGAGGTATTTCTAGACTGTTGGATTCCGAAAAGCAGGTGGTACGATGCTTGGCCTGATGGGGGAGTATGTCGGAGAGATAGGCTGGTGTCATAGAATGAAGGGACCTAAAAGTGAGCGACAAAACCTTGAAGTCAATTGCTTGACTGGTAGCCAGTGCAGGTCGGCGAGAAGTGGAGTAATGTGGCAACTGCGACGCTCACGACAGGCAAGCCTAGCTGTGGAGTTTGGCACCAGCTGCAATCGCCTGATCGTACATGCTGGTAGGCCAGTAAGCAGTGAGTTGCAGAAGTCGAGACGAGATGTCACGAATGCATGGACCAACTTGGACGTGGTATCCTTATCTAAACAAGCCCTAATTTTAGCAATGTTATGAAGCTGAAAATAGGCAGATTTGACCGTGGAGCTGATATGATCGTCTAACGAGAGGTCGCTTTGGAATATGACACCTAGATTTCGAGCTGATGCAACTGAAGATATGCTGGCAGAGCCAATTTTGAAAGTCAGCCTTTCCAATTTCTGAATAACACTAGGTTTGCCCATAACTAGTAAGTTAGTTTTATCATCGTTTAGTTTTAGAAAATTTGCTGCCATCCATGATCGGATGTCATCAATGCATGCAGCAAGTGAGTTGAGAGAATTTGAGGTGCTCGAAGGCTGGGAGGGATCAAAGCAAAGGTACAACTGAGTGTCATCCGCATAGAAGTGAAAGCCTAGATTGTGCTTGGCAATCACATCAGCGAGAGGGAGAGTATAAACGGTGAAAAGGACCGGACCTAGCACAGAGCCCTGAGGTACTCCATATTTTAGAGGTACTTCAGATGATCTTTGTCCATTCACGTCAACACTCTGGAGTCTCCCACTGAGATAGGACCTGAACCACTGCAGAGCAGTGCCAGTGATGCCCAGGCGAGATGAGAGGCGCTCTAGAAGTACTTTGTGATCGATGGTATCAAAAGCTGCCGAAAGATCGAGCAAAACAAGAAGAGACACTCTACCCATGTCTGCATTCCTAAGTAGGTCGTTGTATACCCGAAGCAATGCTGACTCTGTGGAGTGATTAGCTCTAAAGCCAGACTGGAACTTACTAGCAAGGTGTGAGGTTTCGATATACGAGTTCAGCTGGTCTGCCGCGACCCGTTCCAGTGTCTTTGATAGGAATGGTAGAAGGGAGACTGGGCGGTAGTTGCTTAAGTTCTCTTGGTCTAGTGTAGCTTTCTTGAGAAGTGGCCTGACTACAGCTTTTTTGAAAGGTGCTGGGACCTGACCTGAGGCTAATGACATATTAATGATGTTGGTTATGCATGGCAGCAGCAGATCAATGCAACATAGGAGCAGGACAGTGGGAATAGGGTCCAGTGGACTTGTTGTCTTCTTTGATTGAGATACGAGCTTTAGGACTACATCACTAGTGACCTGTTTAAATGCAGACATTGAGGCGCAGCCAGGAACCGAGGAACAGCATTCTAGTGGGAAGGTTGTCATCGCAGGGATGGATTCCCTGATCTTGTCTATCTTCTGCACAAAGAATCGAGAGAAGCGATCGGCTAGATCATCACAAGGATCATCAGGTAAGGAGCTAACCTGGGAACGGTTGAGGAGATGGTTTATTGTCGACATCAGCATTTTTGGATTGTGCATCTGTGATTCAACAATGTTTCTATAGAAGCTAGACTTAGCCTTTGCTAGGATCGATTGGTACGACCTACAGTAGTCTTCATATGCCTGTCGATGGACAGTTAGTCCGGATCTTTTGTATGCCTTTTCAAGCTTTCGTTTAGTAGACTTGGCTAGTTTAATGTCTGTGGTAAACCATAGGCCGTCTGGGCGGGGGCGCACAGTGCGCTTTGTCAAAGGTGCAAACTCGTCGAGCGTGTCAGCTAGTGTCATGTTGTAGCAATCTACCAGTGATGACAGATCGGAGGGAGGACTGAGCAGCAAAGGTGAAGCAGATATGCTCGCACGGACAGCATCGATGTCAAGGGTCTTGAGGTTTCGTGATTCACAGGTTATTTTAGAGGAGAATGTGGGCACACACTGTAGATTGAATGCCACACAATCTCATTGTTGAATGCAATGGAATCAGTTGGCTACCTACCATATGTGTACCGAAAGCTGCCTAAGCTTTTAGTGTGCTATATAAAAGTATCTAGCATAATACCTGCTTATTCTCTGTGGAATTACACACGGAGATGCATTGCTTACCAGGATCATGCCTTTTATAACGTCTTTTAACAGGAGCTTCAAGAACTAGCTCACCATGAACAAAGTGTTATAACTCAAACCAGCAATGCACTGAACCAGTGCAGCTCCAACTCACAGTTTGCTGGATCCGTGGAGCAGGTCGAATGTAACCGATTGCTTCTAATAGCTTGCCAGAAGAGGCAGGCATACCTTGCAGAAATTGAGCGTCTGAAGTGTTTACCCCTCAATGGTCATCTCTATCCACCTACCGGCAAAGGCTCATTGACTATCTGTGACATTCAGCTTCCACTGAAAAAGGAGTTCATGCAAAAGAGCATCGGAGAAGAAGGTATTCCTTACGAGCCTTCTCATTTCCGAACTACTGCCACTAACGATGTGAGGTTAATATCTCAATATACAGTGAGTGTTGTTATTTGTAGAAGCTTCGGTTCACTATTTCCTCCTCATGATAAGAAATGGCCCCCAGATTATAGTCACTCAGATGGTGTCAACGCAGGATGCCATATCTAAAGGAGTGCTTCATATACCAAATATGATCAAGCTTAACGACATCATGAATGATTTCAAATATGAATTGGAGATATATAGCATGGTGAGCAAATGTTAGCTATTGCGATTTTTCGTTGTACACGTCTAATCATATTGCTGCTGTATATAGTATGAATGCTTTAATTAAGTACATGCTCATCAGATGTATGCTGTTCACTACATGTAAAAGTATGTGGCCAAATCTGTAAGCAGTAGTTTGAGTTTGATTACTCTGCACGTGTTGCTGTCTCAATTTCGTGTTCTTACAACTAGCCAGTGACAGGTTGTGACATGATGAAATGAATAGGATGTTGCAGGATGACCTCATGCTGCCGAAACTTGCAGTATGTTATATCAGTCTTCTTAAGTCATAGATTTGTCTTTAAAAAATGACTTTTTTCCAGCTAACAACCACCAGTGCTACCTGTGGTCTTTGATACCAAATTTTTTAGAATCAAAAGACGATTGTTAGTCGAGATTGTCTCAGCATTAGTGAGGCTGGCCGTTAACTCAACCAAGAGTACTTGTTTAACCTTTACACACACACACACACACACACACACACACACACACACACACACACACACACACACAATGTAGCATTTCTATTCGCTAGAGGTCCCTTGGTCGAGCTCGAACGGAAAGCACTGGTACCAACCCTGTATGGGGTTCAACATCTGTAATGAGCGTTGGTCTCTTTGCCAGCATCTATTAATCGCTCTACTTGGACTTTTTGCAGCATATCAGTCAAGATACACTCAGAACTCCTAGAAAGGACAAGAAGAAGGGTGGCAGCAAGTCCAAGAGCGCGATGGGTTAGTAGTTTTGCCGTTCTTTCGGTTCCTCTTCTTCGGTTCAACCTTGACAGTTGGTTATGCGATTGTGTGTTGTATTTGGTATTTTAGGTTACCACGGCCAAAGCGGGAGCTTGTCCATGCGTGCGACTAGTTTCACACAGATAACCTCGCTTAGCATCACGATGGCCAACGTCAATCAAACGGCATTCACTTTGCCCAGGGTTCGTACGTGTGCCGTGGCATGTGTCTCCGTAGCTCCTGTGGTCGCCGGCTTGGTCTATAAGTTTCTTATTCGAGTATTCATCGTCGATTTGGACGAATTTCTCGACTATTGGTTAGCCATTATGTCTATTCTCCTGCATCTGCATGAGGATTTGTATTCATTCGTTTGTCATACCATACGACGCTCTAAGTCGGTAATGCAATTGCCACTATTGCTACTTTGCAGGTGCCTTTTCTTTCGCCTTTGCAAGGTGTGATCTACATGAGGCTCACGTGTGTGATGGAATGTAACGTTACAGCAAGCGGCTTTCTGGTAACTAGTCTTCATGTTTGACATTTCTCGTAATTAAATATGTAAAAAAAAATAGTCGGATGACTTTGTGACCAACATGCTTTTTTTAGAGTATGTTTGAAGACGTGGCTGGCTTTGGAGCATGGCATCGCCGTTGGTGTGTATTGAACAACAACAAACTTTCCTATTGGAAATACCCTGATGATGAGAAGATTAAAGAGCCCATTGGCCATATCGACTTAAAGCTGTGCGTGACGGAGACGATCCAGCTGGTTTCACGTGACAAGTGTGCTCGACCTAATACGCTGGAGATTATTCTGCAACGGCCATCATCTGCAGCAGAAAGAGGCTCCCGACAGCGTGAAAAAATAGCTGAGGACGTGTAAGTGGTGCTAGGCGTTGGCAGGGCATGGCTATTTGTTTCAACATGTTTTCTTATTACCTTTGGGGCCTCAAATGCTGGATGTATGTCGTGACTATAGATGCATTCAGTGCTGTATAGGTCTTTGACAGTATACGTAAATTTCCTGTACGTTTGTTATACATGATCAACGTCATCACTGGCTGCTAGACTTAGTGTGAGAATTTGTATGTGAAAATTTCTTCGCGATTTCTGTTCCTGCTTTTATATCTGATGCGTGAGTTGCTACATTATGTAACAGTGGCTTGTGACATTTTGTGAATGATCATCACTGCTTTGTTAATGCTCGCTGTAGCTGTTGGCTGTCTGCTGATACAAAAGACGATCGTATTTTTTGGGCAAAGAAGGTAAACGAAGCTGTCACCAATATACGTCATTGGTATGCTGAAGCTGCTCAACCGGTTCGACAGCAAAAACCACGCATCTGATTGTACCCTGTCCTCAGCAACGGTTGTCGATGGAGTAGACTTGTTTGTGTCTGTGTGCCATCAAGGTTAAGATGGCAATATTTAAAGGCATATAATAGTTGGACTAGGCACTGCTGAATAACAGGCACACCTACTAATTACTTTCAACATTTATTCCTGGTGTGTCGGATGTCTTGCTTTTGCTTATGTCTGCCTATACCGACCGGCAAAGAAGGGCTGAAGCAATTTGTGGCTGACGCACGGCTGCTTGCCATGCAGCCCATTTTTCCGGAAAGCTGCATTATTTGAAGAATGACACGACTGAGTGTGATTGACGTCGCTAAACTGTTTCTTTTCTGTCTTGGTCACTGTGTAACCACAACTCTCCGAGTGATCTGGTTTCACAGGCGATATTTGACCACAGAGACTGGCTTACCTGCGGAGTTTGGATCGTAGGTTTTGCTTTGCTTCAAGTTCACGAAAGTAATTTTGTCTGGGAAACACTTCTGACTCAATAGTCTCCCACGGACTTCTTTATAATGAGACATGTCAGTGAAACCGTAAGTTTGTTGTGCGATGTGGCTGTCCTGCCATGGTTGTTGAATGTGGTGGCTGTCATGAAGATTAGGGTGCATTTGTATTCCACTATTTATGGGAGTGCTTTCTATTAGCAACCTGTTTCCTCTTGTATAGAATAAAGAGTGTATGCTCTTTTCAGACTTTATAGGATGATGTTTGCTAATTTAATTGACCTGCACGAGCTTACTGCATGTACATGTGTAGTAGCACTTGCTCTAACTAATTTCAGGCTTTACACTCGTCGTTTTTGAATGGGCATCACCAGCTAGATTTCAAATATTGGTTGTATCTTCCATTGCTTTTCTTGCGACGAGTTCTAAAGCATCTAAATGGAGATTTAGTTCTCTTCGCCTTCGTTTACACTGTCGATTTACTCGGTACCCGATGCCGATTATCCTCCTTGTCATGACGTTAACACTACAGATGCAAAAACATTATTGTCGATTTATCCACAGCCCTCTGCCGAAGGATTAATATCAATCAAGATCCTGAAAGGAAATGGCGTTCTCGCCAGCAGCAACGTACTGGAGAGACGCCAGAGGAGGCTGCCGAACAGAATACTGAAAACTTGAAAGAGCAGGCATTCTTGCCATCAACAACGTGGCGGAGAGGCTGGAAGCAGAAGCCCCGTGAAATGTCATGTGTTTATTCACGGGCATAAGCTAGTTTTGCTAAAGGAGCTGGCGTCAAGCTAGTCGGATTTTTAAAAAATTTGTATCTGCTAATTAGACAGCCGCATTAATGCAGCTACACATGTCTACAGAAGAGCCTTAGCAATGTCCACTCGGCTTGCAGCGGACAGCAGTATTGCTTTCTGAAAAATCCGAGCCCATGACCTGGATCGTGTGGTAAGATGTGGCTGGAACTGTGTAGTCTAAGTAACTCTTGTCCTAGTTTGTTCAGTTATAAACACCAATTGCAACTTTTGCAAGATCATCGGAAGCCAAGTGTTTGCCGAGTCTGCTTGTGGTTATGGCTGGCAAGGTGGTGCTGTGGTGCGAACAGACTATTTTCTTATTGCGATATCAGTTTATTGAGCAACATTGAGTTAATTCGAGACAGCACGTCAAATCTCAGCATCAAGTTTAGAGCCTTCCCTCGATCTGCATCACACAGCTAGCGAGACTTGTCCTCTCTCAAGGAGAAAGTATTTCAAATAACTCAGTGCAAATTAACCCATATACTAACTGGCCTTCTCATCAGCTTTGATGCACACCATCATTGACTGCAGTCTCCTAGCGGAATTGGTCTTGCACTACCCCGTATTGCTTAGACTGGGTCCTGTGTGCACACTGTCACCATGTGCACACGTTATGTGCAATACCGAGAGAACATGATACTTTGTAGAAGATTTTTATGTTCTTAAAAGTTCGTTTGCTCTGCAGTACAAAACCGTGTTCATGTAAACCAAGAGCTACGTGGCAGTGATGCTGCTATACTTGTCGCCGTCCTGCAGGATGCGGCGTTCAAAGTCGTGGAGGTACTCACCACGGCCATACTCTGGCGAGAACGCCACCTATAACGCTTCCTAGACTTCTTTTATCGTTCGCTTCCGGCTTTCCAGTTCCAGATATACGACGAGTGCCTCGCCCGCTAGAAACGCTTGTGCCTTGCTCGTACAAGATGCCTCGTCCCAGCCGTTTGCCGACGCACAGGCATCAAAGCGTTCAATCCAGAGGTCGAGCGGCGATCGACCGTCATACACCGACGGCATAATTGCAGTAAAAATAATCCTAGCTGATTAAACAGCCTTTTTTTATATAGCGACAGAAAAGCCTTTACGGCTATCACCACCGCTTGCAGTGGCGATAAAGAATCGCCCACCACAGGAATCGAACCCACGACGTCGGGACCGAGGTCGTGAAAGCAACCACCTTACTTAGTGTGCCATCACGGCTCACCACCATTCTCTGCTACCAATTGTTACGTTTCTGTGTCCCTGCTGTAGCAGCGCTAGTGGAGTCTCACGAAGGCACGAGCAGGCGAACAAGACTCAATCATTATTCCCACAGCGGGTACATATACGAGCTAGGAGCTGACTCACCATAGATAAGGGAGTGCATCTGTGGTGGGTCACATGCTTACATCAAAGGCTGCACCGAGTCAATTGCTCAACCATCTGCTGCAGGTGGGGCATACATTAGTGGCCGAGAAGCAACAGGCACACACAATACTTTGATCCGTTGAGCACACGTATATGTACGCATTGATAGGAATAAAGAGAATGCGTCTCGTTAACCGCTCACGTTCGCCCGCTGAGTCTCCGTGAGACTCCCAATAGAGCTGCCGTCGCTGGAGCCACTGTTATACAACATCATGCCCAATACTTATAGCAAAGCAAATTAACAATTACTCTTACCCTTTTGTCCCAGCCTATTTAAAAATGAGGTGACGTCATTCGTCCAAGAGTTTCCAGATTCAATTCTCTTAGAAATACCCCACACATGCCAACTCAAGCATTCTTGCGGAGGAAACACGCCACAGTTGGGCTACTCACGTCCATAGTGGGGAACGACCCACATAGACGGAGCTGGAACCGGAGCCTAAACCCTGACCGGAGAACTAGGACTCAGCTTCCACCTTGCGGCAGGAATACGCCACCTCAGACACTCTTGCGGAGGAAACACGTCTCCACACTTAGGCTCCCTTCGTCTCTAGGGGGAACGGCCCAAATAGACAGAGGAGCCCGAACCAACGGAATATTTCACACCATACCCACTACATTTAGCTCGCACCGGCAAATCTTTATGCCGAGACCACGCGCGAGCGGGCACACACAGAAAACAAAAGAAACACAAAATGCTAGCTCGGGCGCGATACGACCGTATTCGGTGGAGTCCACCGAATCCTCCTAGCGCCGCCTCGTCCTGTTCCGTCCATCGCCGGCGAACAGCCCGCCTTCCTCCCTCGCTTTCAGAGAAACGAGTTCGACGGCGTCGAAGCGAAGCCGGACAAAAGACCCAGAGCGAGCGTCGCTCGACTCTTAAATACTTGGCTGGGACAACGGGGCAAGAGCTTAGTGGTATTGGGCCCGACACCATGGCCCATTACGGTGAGGAATTAATACCGGCACTAGGCCACTGGAATGTCCCCTCTGTCCAGCTTGAATGGCGAATGGGTTCCAGACGATTCTTTTTGGAAAGAGTGATGGTGGAGGTTGACAGGCCAGCCAACATCAATCAGCAGCTCCCGCGGGTATCGGACAATTCTAAAGGCCAAATCGCCATCGCTGGTCTCAGAACTTCCTGGCTTGCTCTTAAGCTCTCGCTCTCTAACCGCACTGGCGCTCCTCTCTGGCTCACTTGTAGCGCCCTGCTGGCCTTGGCTGAATTTTAGCACGAACAAAAGCTGTTCGGAGGCGGGCTAGAACTCCTTTGTCCTGGAGCAGTGAGCCAGAGAGGAGCGTCAGTGCGGTTAGAGAGGAAGCGCTTAAGAGCAAGCCAGGAAGCTCTCTGACCAGCGGTGGCGAGTCGGCCTTTGGAATTGGTCCGATACCCGCGGGAGCGGCTGATCGATGTTGGCTGGCCTGTCAACCTTCGCCATCACTCTGTCCAAAAAGAATCGTCTGGAACCCATTCGCCATTCAAGCTGGACAGAGGGGACATTCCAGTGGCCTAGTGCCGGTATTAATTCCTCACCGTAATGGGCCATGGTGTCGGGCCCAATACCACTAAGCTCTTGCCCCGTTGTCTCAGCCAAGTATTTAAGAGTCGAGCGACGCTCGCTCTGGGTCTTTTGCCTCGTGTCTTTTGTCTTTGGTCCGGCTCTGCGCCTCGACGCCGTCGGGCACTCGTTTCTCTAAAAGCGAGGGAGGAGGGCGGGCTGTCCGCCGACGATGGACGGAACAGGACGAGACAGCTCTCAGAGGATTCGGTGGAACTCCACCGAAAACGGTCGTATCGCGCCCGGGCTGGTATTTTGTGTTCTTTCGTGTTTTGTGTGTTCGCGCTAGCACGTGGTCTCGGCATAGGGTTTTGCCGGTGCGAGCTAGGCGTAGTTAGCGTCTGTGGAGCCCTAGTTCTCCGGGTAGGGTTTGGGCTCCGGTTCGCGCTTCAGTGTGGAGAAGTATTTCCTCCACAGGGGTGCTTGAGTTGGCGTGTGTGGAGTATTCCTGCCGCACTGGTGGAAACCGAGTTCTAGTTCCCGGTCAGGGTTTAGACTCTGGTTCGGGCTCCGTCTATTTGGGTCGTTTCCCATTATACTCGTAAGCAGCCCCAGTGTGGAGAAGTATTCCCTCCGCAAGAGTGCTCGAGTTGGCGTGTGTGAAGTATTCCTGCCACACTGTTGGAAACCGAGTTCTAGTTCACCGGTCAGGGTTTAGACTCTGGTTCGGGCTCCGTCTATTTGGGTCGTTTCCCATTATACACGTAAGCAGCCCCAGTGTGAAGAAGTATTTCCTCCGCAAGAGTGCTTGAGTTGGCGTGTGTGGAGTATTCCGGCCGCACTGGTGGAAACCGAGTTCTAGTTCACCGGTCAGGGTTTAGACTCCGGTATGCGCTTCAGTGCGGAGGAGTATTCCCTCCGCAAGAGTGTTTACGTTGGCGTGTTTGGGGTATTCCCTCGGCACAGGTGGGAACGGATTCCTAGTTCACCGGTTAGGGTTTAGGGTCCGGGTCGCGCTTAGTGTGGAGGAGTATTCCCTCCGCAAGAGTGTTGGTACAGTTGAGAACGTGCGAGGAGTGTGGAGATAAAGCTGAACTAGGCGCGCAGCGACTTTGTGCGCTTGCGAATAAAGTTCAGTAAAATCCCCAATCTGTGTGTCTCGCTTTCCAATTCACGCCGCGGACTCACGACCCCGTTTAGTAACGGTAAGCAGGTCAGAGCCAGAAACGCTCGTTTCGTGGCGGCCAGCTTATTGCGCGTAGGCGTGCACCGAACGGCATTAGGCGATAAGCTACGCCGCTAGGTAAGCGGCAGGTCAAGCCTACCCCGCCGAGCCTTCGGCGTTACACACTGCTCCAGGACAAAGGAGTTCTTGCCCGCCGTCGAACAGCTCTTGTTCGCGCTAAAATTAAGCCAAGGCCAGCAAGGCGCTACACGTTCGTATAGCACCCGTGGGTGGCTCGCGTGTGTTGCGGGTGTGCGTATGCCTGCGTGCTCTCGACGTAAGTAAATGAGGCGATAGATAGTTGCTTTTAGGGTTTAACCCCCTCCCATCCGCCTCCAGCGAGAAGGAGGGATTGTTTTCATTTAGCGAAACAGCCCTCAGTTTACCTGCTTTCGAGTAATGTAGAAGCGGAAGCCTGTACCTGACAGGAGTTCGGGTCCGGCGAAGCAACGATCGGTAGCATAGCGGCCTTCTTACACGACTGAGGCCGCGGCACGCCTGAACCGACGTCGCTAGCCCTGTGCTCCACTTTTCAGGCCCTCCGTCTGTGAGGATCACGCCCCAGCATTGATGCAGGTGACCTAAGTACGGGGTGGGGCTATTTGCCCCGTAAGAGTGTTCGCCTCGGTGCGAGCTTTCAAGGAGTGCGACGATGTGTGACCGAACTAGACTAGGCTGCAGCGACATTCTGCGCCAGCGAACAAAGTTGGGTAAAAACCTTCCATCGGCGATTTGCGACTTGGTCCAGCGTACACCGACGAACACCCGTCCCTCGAGGCAAAGATGGGTAGGATCGCGAAAGAGAAACTCCAGCGAGGAGGCGACCTACTTATCGAGCACTCACGCTTCGAACAGCCAGTCGGCGGGGGGGGGAGCCGTGCGCATCAGCAGGGCCGAAGCCCGTCGTCAGCCCCCCCCCCCCGCCCCCTGGGCTTACACGCATTACGGGGTTGCATGCGAGCGCGCGCGAAAACTCAGCGCTGAAACGCTTCTCGCTTCCGGCTTCCTGTCAAGCAGCGAATTCAGTCCGAGAGACGCTCGCTCGCTGCGGTATATGGAAGTCTGTCGCGAGACTAATGTTCGCACCTGTGATCGCCATTCTAATTAGGCTCGCCTCTCCACCTGCAGCCGTGTCAGCCGCGCCCGGACCGAGAGCTTTTGCAGAGAACCGTAGAAGAAGAACTGTAGCTTTTCCCACACCGCGCTGCCGCGCTCCCTGTCGGGCGACGACTCCTAGTCCCAGCAGCCGTTGCTGCGGCCGAGTAGCGAGCGTGCGGAGAATACTCTTCCGCAAGCGTTCGAGCGGCTTCGAGACGATCGCGAGGCAGCAGCGTCGCCGCCGCGGCCTTCCGAGGACGACACGGAACTCGGCTTCGAACAGCGGTCTTGGGCACACGCGGCGACTACACTTGTGTCGTGAGCTTCGCAGCTTTCACATCACACCATTTCTCGCCGACCTGCACTGGCTACCAGTCAAGCAAGGCATCGACTTCAAGGTTTTGTCACTCACTTTTAGGTCCCTTCATCCTTTGGCTCCAGCTTACCCATCAGATCTACTCCCGCACCAGACTACGCATCGTACCGCCCGCTTTTCGGAATCTGTTTACCAATACCTCGTACTAACCTCGAATCCTCTGGAAAGAGTGCCTTTAGTTCGTATGCTCCCAAAACCTGGAACTCGCTCCCGACTTCCGTCACGAATTCCCCTGAGTTGACCACATTTAAATGGATACTAAAACGCATCTATTTATCACAGCATTTAGTGGATCCCTGTGATTCGCCTTTATGTGCTTATGCGTGCTGACACTGTGCATGCTGCCACTAACCACACTTGCATGCTGACCCTGTGCACGTCACCCCTAACCTAGTTATTCCTGTTGTTTATAGAGCGTGCTACCACTAACCATTCAGTCATGCTTCTTTTGCAGCAAATGTAAAGCACCTAGAAAGAGATTGAGGTCTCTGATGGCGCTTTATCGAGTGTGCTTTTGTAATTTTTATTATTATTATTTCGCGAGAACGAAGTACGCTAGCGGTGAAAGGAGGACATTGCTAGCGATTAGAAAAACCGAACGCGGCACACGTGCGCAGCAGCGACACGATGGGCTAATATATAATATATAATTCTTTTATATAGCGCCCCAAGAGGAATTAATCTCTATTCAGGCGCTTCACATTTGCCTCGGGGCTCGAGCCCACGACCTCAGTCACACATTGGTCGGGGCGAGCACCTTAACCGCTAGACCATACCAGCTCGGCAATTCCTCGGCAATTCCATTCTAGGCAATTCTCGGCAAAGCCTCGGGGCTGGCCTCCAGCTCCGAAGCCTCGCGGCAGCGGCGGTCTACGGCGGCGCGGTCCGTACGCATCCGTCGCCCGTCGCTCGGTGGCCCTGCAGCGCCTGGCTCGGGCGGTGGGCCAGGCGGCCACGCGCCGGCGTCAGCCGGCTAGCCCTACCGACGGCCTCGGTGCCGCCCCGCCCCACCCCGCCCCCGGCGTGGCTGCCACTGCGTCGGCCCAGCTCCCTCCTGAAAGAGCGGGCCGTCGGCGGCGGCTGCTGCTGCTGGAGGGATGTTTACTTTGTATCGGCGAGCTCGCATTCTTTTCCTCGCGACTTCCGGCGAGGGCCTGCGAACGGAATGCCGCCATTCTGCAGCCCGGGGGGAGCCCCGACGACCGAGGAGCACCGATCGTTGATTGACTCGTCCGCCGACCTTCTACCAACCGCCAACCTTCTACCATTAGCTAGGTTAGTTAGCTGGTATGTGAGTTAGTTTGTTGTTTGTTAGTGAAGTTTGTTAGCTTAAGCGTGTCGCAGCTGCTAACGTCACGCTTATAACATGCATGTTGCGATGTTTACAGTACTATTAGGAGGGTAAAGCAGTGGTGACCGTCGCGGCCAAAATGGATAGGGGCACGAATCCTTAATTTGCAGGTGCTGCTGCAGCATGCACACTCATAGTTGAAATTGAGCGAGCCTTACTGCGCCCGCCTCCAGTAAGCAGTGGACATGCATAACAAGAATTTGCCCGCCATTGTTCGCGGGGCTTACTGCTTAATATTTATAAATTTAAAAGTGGGCAACACGTGCGTATGTTTTATTCATGCAACTCAATGTTGATTCGCTAACCAGAACTGACGAATACATTGTATGCAAGATTATATTTGTGCTCATTTTTATAAGAACCTATTAAATGTAGCTGTGAGAAATACGTCTTCATTTTCCCACCTAAAAAATACGAGCTGATTTAATAGCCTCTTATATATATATATATATATATATATATATGTATATATGTATATATATATGTATATATATATATATGTATAGCGGCAGAGGAGTCTTGAGGGCTATCACCACCGCTTGCAGTGGCAATTAAGGATTGCCCAGCGAAGGATTCGAACCCGTGACCTCGGGACCGAGGTCGTGAAAAGCAACAGCCTTACCTAGTGTGCCATTACTGCTCACCAATATAAAAAAATAAAAAAATAAATAAATCCTAGCTGATTAAACAGCCTCTTTTGTATAGCGACAGAAGAGCCTTTACGGCTATCACCACCGCTTGCAGTGGCGATAAAGGATCGCCCCACCGCAGGAATCGAACCCACGACCTCGGGACTGAGGCAGATATTACTCCATTAACTTCGAGCTGTAAGCTTGGCAGTCAGAGCGGTGGGCTCACCATCAGCTGACACTCACTCGTAACCGCTTTCCGAAGCAAAGTTGCAGTTGTCCATTAACATTTATGGATGCAGGTTAATTTCCATATAAAACCTGTGATTTCAGGTCCGCCATTTTTGACCGGCGTCTTTTCCCAAAAATGATCTGGGGGGAAGAAGCAACGCGAGCACAGTATAAGCGTAACTATAGTAGACTATACGAGAAACCAGCAACAAAGGAAGGCTCTCGCTGCCGATACTCAGAGAGAGCGTCGCATGCGACATGCTCTAAAAAAGGCACAGACTGATGAAGCCCGGAAGCTGCGGGCTGTCAAAGCTCAGTGAATGTTTCACTTACGAGGTCAAAAACAGGAGACTGGTGGTAAGATTCGACCACTTCGCGATCCGGTTCGTGCTATGGAGTCCCTGCCCGACTGTGGGCTCAGCTCGCCAGCTAGGTCCTCGGCTTACAGCTAGGTCCTCGTCTTACAGCTAGGTCCTCGGCTTACAGCTAGGTCCTCGGACATTGAAGCCCGCATTGTAATAATAATAATAGTAATATACTTGTATAGCGCCATCAAAGAGCTTACGTCTCTTTCTAGGCACTTTACATGTGCTGTAAAGGAAGTAGGATCGAATGGATAGTGGTAGCATGCTCAATGTCAACAAGCATAACATGGTTAGATGTGACATGCGAAAGGTCAGCAATTCTGGTTCGAGGCGGAGTGCGTAGTGTCGGCGCGCCGCATAATCGCACAAAGGACGAATCGCGTGGACGCACTAAATGCTTCGATAAATAGAAGTGCTTTTACCTTCTCTCTTTTTAAATCTTGAGTCGGGGAATGTCGTAATGCAACACTGAAATTTTTCCGTAATTTTAAAGGGGCGTAGGCTAATCAAGTCAGTAGCGGCGTGGCGAGCGGTGGGTGAAACGCTACATCTCGCTTAGTAGGAGCATGAACCCATTGGACTTTCGCACTGCCGGCGCTCGGCCGCGCATCCATAACGCAAGCCGCTGACTAGCCTTGTGTGGCGGTGCGGCCGCTCCGCGCGGTGTGAAGTCGTTCAAAACTCTCCACACTTTCCGGCCCGCGTAGCGTCCCGTCGCGGCAGGTGCCCTCCCCCTACCCGTAGCCGGCGCCGGGCGCTGGCCGCTCTTTGTTTACGCTCGACAATCGAGGCTGACTCCGCCCCGGCCCGCCAGTTGCGCGCAGATTTGAACGCTGTTAGCACACGTCGCTATAGCTACCTTGGAGCCGGGTCAGGGGCTAGCGTGCGTGCGGAGCGTCTTTACGGTTGCATGCGAGGGCCTGACACCGACGGTAAGCATCGTTCCTGGTCGAGCCCGCGCTCTTTGCGGCGATCTGCCATCGCGTGCGGATGCGCCGCCGACGCCGCCGGGGTCCTAAGCAGCTGGCTACGAAGCGCCGCTCCGTCGCCTGCCACCGCCGCACTCCGCGTCCCATCCGCCTCCAGCGCCCCCAGCTTTCTATTGCCGCAGTCGCGCAGCGATCGGACGGCGAGCGCCGGCGCTGGCTGTCCGATCGCTGCGCGACAAAGGCGCCGCCGCAGAGCACTTCTCGATACATACGCGGCTGCCGGCCGGCGGTGTAGCTGAGCAGCCGCGCTGATGAGCCCGGCCCCGCTGTGAGCCGGTGCCCCGGCTAGCAGCCATCCGCCGACAGCTTCGCCCAGTGGCTGACGCTCTTGACGAGAGCCCTTTGAGCGTGCCGCGAGTTGCCTAACCCTCTGTGCGTAGCCGCCCCGCCCACCCTCCCCCTGCCCCCTACCCGCTTGCACCCACCCGTTCCTTCCCTCGCGGCCGAAGCAGAGCGTCGTCCATGCAAGACGCCGGATGGCCGACGCACCTCGCTCGCCGCTCGTGACGTCTCACCCGGGCCGCCCTCGAGCCGCCGACCGATTGCGTCGGCAGATGAGAACGAGAGGCCGGCCCCCTCTGGATCTAAGCAGGAGCCACCTACGCCTGAGCACGTCCCTAGCTCCCACCCAGCCTTGACGACTCGGTTACACGACCTCTTCCCGTGGGCCTGGCCCGGAGCGCAGCTCGTGTGCAGCCTGGCAGAGTGGACAGACGATTCGTGCTCGCTTCGGTCTGCCAGTAGCAGCCTTGGGAGCCTAGAGGACCCTCGTAGCCCCCAGAGGACCCTCGTAGGTCGGCTGCTGACGTGTGGACGTGTCCGTGCTGCGCCGACCATGCGTGCTCAATCTCACGTGGTCGGCAGTTATCGCTGGCTCATCGCGAGATCTTTACCCCCACGACCTGTGCACTGATGGCGCGAAGTGAGTTGATGATTTTTCGAGCTTCGGTCGGTAGGAATATCATTAGACTCGCTTGGCAGTCACCTCGAGGATTAGGATAGCAGCTGAGGCTCTTTAGTAGAGGTGGCTGGTTAAGGTCTCGAGGTCGACAGCATCCGTATCCGGTCGCATCCTTTCGGCTTTTCCATTTCGATGTGTATGCATACACACACACACACACACACACACACACACACACACACACACACACACACACACACACACACGAACACTCACACAAAAATGGGTGCAGTCGCTTTGGACTAATTGTCCATTCGCCGGGGATGCCACAGCAGCTGATTGTATGGTCTTCTGTCAACTTCACAGAGCCTCCAGCAGTGTGTGCATGCATGAGTGGCCGCGTTGCTGTTGAGGATACTTTGCACTCGTCGTGATCGTCGTGATCATCGTGATTATCGACTCGCGCTATATTCAGGCAGCCAAGAGGGGTGTGCCCAGCATCATGTCGGCGATAAAAAAGTACGATAGTGTCGACTGCATTCTGGACAAGATCGATGCTGAGCTGTCACTACTCAAGCCGCTGGAGGTGAGTCGCACAGGGTGCACGCCGCGAGTGCTCGTGTCGAAAACGTGTTTCTGCCCTGCAACCAATGGGCTCCCTTTAGCCTTTAGCCTTTAGCCAACTCATCCCAGTAGCGCTCGAAGCCACTTGCTGCTCCAGCTACTCCGACCGACCTCCGACCTCGGAGCCTCTGACGTGAGCGATGCTCGCTCGCTGCGCCCGAGTGGACTCTCCGTGCAGAGCACCGAGAGTTGTGCTGGCTGCTTTTAGCTGCCAGGATTCCTGAGAACACCGGGGAAGAGCAGCGACGCCCTTGGAGCTACACAGAACTCTAACGTCGTCGGCTCAGTCACGCAGAGCAACGGCGGTGGCGGCGGCGGAGGGAGTGGCAGTGATGGCAGCAGCTGGCCGAGCCTGCAGCATGGCGGAGGCAAAGGTGAGCGGCCGCAATCGGCAGCAAGCAGCGGCTGCCTGCAGCACCCTCCGCTCGATGGGACCAGCACTTGGCTGCTGGCATCTGTACAGACTCTCTGCTAGTTCCACTGTCCACTGTGCCCCGGCACGTGCGACTGCACCGTATGTGCTCGCAGTGCCGGTGGTGATCGGGAGATCAAGTGCTGAGCCAGGAAGTCGACGGTGGCTCCCCTCCCGGTGCCTGGGCGCGCGGAGTAGCTCAGATCGAATTGACTCGTGCCACAATTCGGTGCTCTGGCGTGAAGCTGGCAAGCAAAGCAGCGATTCTGCAGCCACGTTTGCATGTTGCTGCTGCGTGCTAGTACAGTGGTGAGCCTAAGTTCTACGGCTGGGCTCTAACCTACCATCCAACGTCTAGCGATGCTCTCCTTGCTGGTGCTCTGCTCTGTTCAGTGAGTGCCGCCGTGGCAGTGCTCACACCGATGGAGGTGCACTGCTGCCGCTCTTGTGTGCACATGCTTGTGTGTTTCCGGTTTCGGTGTTCTTATGTGTGTGTGCGAACGAGCCTGCATGCGCGTGTTTTCGTGTGTGTTTGTGTGTGCGTGCTATTTGTGTGCGCACACGCACGAATGCACGCCAGACCACGATAGGAACATGCAGATGAACGACAACCAGCAGTCCCTAGTTTTTCAGTTTGCTGCAGTTTTTCTGGCAGTCTCGGCAAGATCAGCTTGGCTCAGTGTCCGAGCAGTCTTGCAGCGACAAGAAGAGGAGCAACAGTTAGGAATGCCGACACAGGGACAGAGGCAAAATCTGCTCAGCAGCCTCTGCGGCATTAAGGGTGTAGCATTAAGGGCAGTTCACATGAAGTGACACACTGCACAATGGTCGAGCGCGCCGATGTTTCGGAGTTGTTTCCGTAGCCCGCCTAAAGACTAAGAGCAGGCTGCAAGCAGGCAGTAAAGTGATGAGCTCCATCCTTGCATGCTCAGCTCATGCGAAGAAAGCAGCAGTAGCAAGCGAAGCAGTCGAAGATGGGTAACGGCAGAGAAAGTGAGTTGCAGAGACGTGGCAGCAAAAGGCAACTAGGCATAGCGCCCGAATCGGCGCTATTATTCGTGCAAAGAAACGACAACTGCCAAAGACACCATATCCGCCTGTGCTGCAGCCTGCATATAGGAAGGAGACTAGAACCTAGTTACTAAGGTGGCCTACGCTCGTTGGTTCGTTCGACTGCTCGCACATTTCAATGTTCTCCAGCAGAGCAAGCGCCTGCCTGGCATCAAAGCTGACGAGGCCCTGGGCGCGGGCCGCCGAGGGAGGAAGGGGGGAGCAAGAGGGGCCTGGGCCATCAGTCCGGCCTGGGCCATCAGTCCGGCCTGGGCCAACGAAGACGAGCGGTTCCGGTGATCCGCTGCTTGCTTGAATCTGAAACTGGATCGATCGGCTGGAGGACGTGGAGGCCCGTGGGCAGAATGCTTGCCCTACTCTCAGGTACCATTAGCGCTACCGTGAGGCATGGAGAGCGAACAGAAGTATGGTGGCAGCGGCTTCTGCAGAGTATGACCCGCTCGGTGTGCCTGCCGGTGAAGGCTGCATGGCAGAGGTCGCCGGCGCGTTCGGTTCGGTGCCCGGAGCCCTTTGTCCTTCGGCCGTTCAGTTTCGATCTCGGTCGCACTGGCGGCAGAATCACGGCGTCGTGTCGCCGGCCGGCGGCTGCCGTGCTAATTCAGTCCTACTTCGCTTGACCGGCCTCGGCTCGCGTGATCGATTTGTGCTCAGCTCGGCAGCCTCGTGCACGCGATGCTGTCCACCAGGTATTCAGCACTCGCGAACGAATGGCTGCACGGGCACCTGCACGGGCTTTGCTTCGTGTGTCGAGACCGATTCGACCGCATCCGTGGGCACCGAGGATTTTGAGAATGCGTTTAACGAGTCACTCGTGCGGAGCACAGGTACTAGCACCGGTAATTCTTCGGTCTGGTCACGGAGGCCTAATTAACTACTCACTGCTTAATGCAAGATACTAATGCTGGGCGAGTTGATGCTGAACTGTCCTCTGCCCCCTCTCTCTCTCTCTCTCTCTCTCTCTCTCTCTCTCTCTCTCGAGCTTCTACTGAGCATCGTGCCGCGCCGCGCTGTGGCACATTCACTAACACACTTGCCACCAGAACGTTCAACCTTCAACGTGTCTGGCTTGAAACCGACCCTTCGCATGACAATACTGTTGATTCGATAACCATTAAATCTTCGCTTCCAGGTGCCTTTGCCATCTCGAAGTGTCATTGCCAAATGCAAGACAGAGTACTTGAAGTGTTTTTTGGCAGCCATCTCTGGTCTGGTGTTAAATTAAAATAACTGAAAATGAATGGAGATACAAATTGCTCGAATTTTTTGACTCAGTGAGCTTGCTACGCAAGCTTTCTATTCCGAGAGCATTTTCACAATTGTAAGGATGTTCCAATGCCACCCACTTGAGCTATTTTCAATCTTAGCTGGACTGAAAGTAACTTCTGGGCAGTGCAATAGTTTCTTCAATGCAAAAGTTATTTTCGATCGCCGAAAGACATTATCCCGAGTGTGTAGTAGACAGTGTCTTGGAAATTTGGAAATCTCACAAGATAGCATGCCCTTCAATATGACAGATTTTGCTTGCTCACCCGACATGCATTCAATCAGTCTCACTTAATCTTCGGTCCCGGCTTTAGTTCAGTTACAGCAGGGAAGGACACTGCCTAGTCATTGTCCTCGGATTCCATACCTGATGCTGATTGGAATGAGTGATTGTTCTCCAAGCTAGGAATTGGAGTCGGTATATCATTCCTTCAGTTTTTAAATGTCTTATATGTAATTTCCAATCCTTCTACCTCGACTGCAGTGGAGCTCAGCTAAAGCACTTAGCCCTTGTAGTAAACATAACTGACTCGGAGATACTAGGAGCTAGTGTTGACCATTTCTCTTAACGAATAAGCAAATCCAACTTTTCTGCTACTGCTAGTACAGTCCACAAGTATTTCCTCAGGCTGCTCTTGTTCACCGGCTCCTGTTTTGAATTTCAGCCTGCTACTAACTGGCGTGTCTTCTGCTAGGGAAACCCGAAGAGCGCGCACACCGTTTCGGCAGTCTTGACGGCTGCTCTGATCATTGTGCTTTGCTATTGCTTGACCCATGGTACATAGCAGGCATGTAATCTGTCCACCATCAGAATAATGACGATGAGGATAGTTCTGTGCCGACTGCAACTTGCCTCCCACGGTGATCACATGGTCGTCCTCGATCGCAGATCTCGCTGCAACTTTTGCTGGCTCGCGCTTTTTTATTTGTGCTGCTTCCGGTGATGCAACTGACGTCTTGTTTTGTGCACAGCCGCAGATGCAGCCCCGAAGAAAACCGGCAGAGCCCTGGAGCCACTGGCTGACAGTGACGCATCTCAGTCAGACTTTAGCCTCACTGAGCTAGCTTCGTCGCAAGAAGGTAGGTCCACCAGCGCAATGATGAAGGCAAGGTGAAGGCATCGGCAAGGCTGCAGAAGTCGGTCAGCTGTGGTAGCAGTAAATGGCAGAGGTGGCAGGTGCAGCCACAGTAGCAACTCCAGAGATCAGTGAGAAATCAGTGAGTGAGAGATTGAGCGTGAGAGAGCGAGCGAGCGAGCGAGAGAGAGAGAGAGAGAGAGAGAGAGAGAGAGAGAGAGAGAGAGGGGTAGTGGAGAGGCGGAGGCGGATGTGGAGACGTGTACGTTATGAATGTAGAGTGTACATGGACACGTGCATGTGCATGCTACTTTATGCTCAAAGGAATCTTTGACATGCATCTTTATTGCTAAATATGCTTCATTTGTATAGCATACTAAGAGAAATTGATCTCTATCCATGCTCTTTATGTTTGCCACAGGGCTCGAGGCCACGACCTAGGTCGTTAAAGGCAAGTGCCTTACCCCCGGGCCAAACCAGGGTGGGCTCTAGGCAGATAATAATTTTTTCAAGCAAGCATATGCCTAGTCTTGGTCTGCGTCTGTAATTCGATGCATAACTTATTAATAATAATACTAACAATAATGTATTTATATAGTTCCCGAAGATAACCCAATCTCTTTCAAGGCACTTTACATATGCTGTGATGGAAGCATGATCGACTGGTTAGTGATAACATGCACAATGTCAACAAGCATGACATGGTTAGAGGTGACATCACAGGGTCAGCATGCAACTGTGGTTAGTTGCAGCATACACAGTGTCAGCACGAATAAGCACGTAAAGGACAAATCACATGAACCTACTAAATGCTGCGATAAATAGATGCATTTTAGTTTCTTTTTAAATGTCGTCAAGTCGGGAGATGTCGTGACATCAGTCGAGAGTGAGTTCCAGGCTTTGGGAGCATAGGAACTAAAGGAAGAGTATCCAATAATTTGAGGTACGTATGAGGTATAGCTACATTATTTGATTCAGAAAAGCAAGTGGTATGATGCCAGCCTAGTGGGGGGAGTAGATAGGTTAGGTCGGCTGGAGTAAAAGAATGAAGCGACCAAAAAGTGAGTGACAGAACCTTGAAGTCGATGCGCTGCTTGACTGGAAGCCAGTGCAGGTCGGCGAGAAGTGATGTGATGTGGCAACTGCAACGCTGAATCCAAGTGTTCGTTACAGTGCTACCTTCTGACTCGCCCGTGTGAGATCACATTTAGCCAAGATGGCCAGATTTCATCCTTGGTTACTGGCTTATAATGTCCTACTAGGAAGCTAGTTTTTGTTGTATTCTTAGCATGTGCCTGTGTGCACTGCGATGGAGTGCTTCCTTCCTTCCTGAGTGCTTTCTTCCTTCGTTCCTTCCTTCGTTCCTTCCTTCCTTCATGAGTGCTTTATTCCTTCGTTCCTTTCATCCTTCCTTCCTGAGTGCTTGCTAACAGCTAAGTCGTCCAGCTGCAGGGTTGGTAGGCTTGCTGGTTGATCTGAGTGTCAGACGTCGACATTAGTTCCACTCTTGCTTCGTTGTGTTCAAAGCAAAACAGGCAAGCTTTGAAGTCACCCGGATGAAACAGCCAGCCTACTAAGCAGGCAGCTGGGCGTGTTAGCCGATAGCAAGTGTAGCAGCAATTGAGCTGCTCATGCTGATGACATTACTGCCACTGCCACCCTACTGCAGCTGCCATCGGTGCTGCTGCTGCTGCTGCTACAGCAAGCTTTGACACCTGGCTACTTCATGGTCACTACTTCATGCCCAGGGTTACTGCTAGAGTAGCCTTTATCGCCATTCTTATCACTTGAAAGTAGCCCCATGCCTTCACCACATCTCACTCCAGACAGGACATCCCATTAATCATTGACTGCCGGGGCCACGAGAAAGCTCCTTCGGATGGACGACTCTGGCTCTGCTCCTGGAGCAGAGCCAGAGTCGTGCCTGAGTATTGGCAGTAGTACTCCATTCACGACCGTTGCTCTGACGACTGCCCTATGCCCGACCCCTTTCTTTAGATAGGCTGCCAGTAGCACTGACTTGCTACCATTGTAGACGATTGAGGAATGTTAATGTTTCTCCATCAATGGCCAAGTGTTTACCTAAAGCTCTTGGAAATAATGCATAAAGATGGCAATTATTTTATTAGACTGGCGAGACAATCACTTTGCATGTCTAATTGCGAAGTGGCCAATAAAGGACAGGGCAAGCAGCAGTCCGATATCAATGCTTAGCATTGGCAGCTGCCCACAGACGAATGGTTCTGGACGCGGGCAAGCCTCTACATGGCTCTGGTCGTGAGCATCCCGCTGCTGCAACCACAGACGCTGCTGCATGGACTCGCTTGGAATGCCAGACGCGGCCACCCCAATGCTTCATTGGTCTCGAATTGGGCTATTATCACATAGAGTCATGGTTTTTCCTCTATGCTGCAGCTGCTACAATGGTGGCACGTCGGCATCCACATGCTCGCATACTCGGAACCCCATCCCCCAGATTAACCGGTGCATGGTGAGTGCGTGCGTTCGAAAATGGCCGTCGCCCCCCCCCCCCGGGGTATCCATGAGGGCTGGCAAAGGTTTGGGATTCAGCTTCAAGCAGGCACCAACTGTGTGCCTTTTTCCGGCGAAGAACACGTGGACGTCGCTAGCTGAGAAAAGGATCGGCCGATCCAGCAGCCAGCAATGCCGCTCTTCATGGTTTCGGCATTTTTTTTCCAGTCACAGGGTCAGAGATGCCGCTACCAGAGGCAGAGTGCAGCGCTTGGCCCTTCCCCTCCTGGCCCCGGCCCTGCCTTCTCCCCTTGTCAGGTCAGGTCAGGTCAGGCAGCAGCAGCAGCAGCAGCAGCAGCAGCAGCAGCAGCAGCTGGCCAGCCATCCAAGCATGCCAGACCGTCGATACGTGTGCCTCGTTCTCGAAGACTGGCCAGTGTCTTGGGGGGCCGAATAGCAAAGGGTCGAGGTCGCGGTGGTGGCCGCGTCCCTTCGAAGCGCCGTGCACCTCTGCACGAGCCGCACGGCGCCTTTACCGACATGCGGTCGGGCGGAAGCCGGTGAGGAGCCGGAGCGCTGGGCCCTCCCTTGCAGCCGGCTGCAGCCTTCTGTCCTCTCACTCAATCTTTAGGAAAGGCTGCTCTCAATCTCTCGTGCTGTGGCATCAGTCCGAGCTCGACGGTGGCTCGACGGCAATGCCCGACGGCGGGGCGGGCGAACTGCAATGGCCGGCGGCTGCCATTCTCGATGTTTCTCGGCCCATCGGACGTGGCGCTTCCAGCCCAGCTTCGCGCTCCGGGGAGCGCCAGCGGCGGCTCGCAAGCGAGCGAGTGACCGGTTGACAAACTGCCGAGGCTCACACTTGCGGTCGCCGCCTCGTGCCCACGCGATAGGGGGCAGCAAATGAGCAGCGTGCAGTCAGAGAGTAAAGATGCCTGCAACCAACCACGCGCATCTAGCTAGCTCTTCGGCCTTAGATAACAGCGACTGCAGTGTCTGTCCTGACGTAGAGCTGGCCGACGAGAGAGAGCAGCATTGGGAGGAGTGGTTGCCGACGATTGTCTCCGCTTGTCGCTCGCGACCCACAGCTTCGGCCCACTGCTCTGCAGGGCGGGAGTGGCACGCGCCGACTCGAAGAGGCCGCCCTCGTCAAACAGTTCGCAGAGCGACGTTCGGGAGCTTTTTACCACATCCGTTTGCCTCCTATCCCGTGACACGAGTCGCGTTCTCTGTGCGCTGTCGTAGGTGACGTTGAGAGCCTGGTGGATCTGGCAGAAATTCAACACGACCGAACGCTAATAGAAAGTGCAGCCGACGGCTTGAATTCAACGAGGACGTAAGTCAACAACAGGTCACTGGCAAATGGCAGTGCCCCCACGTGTGGCTGGGGGCCTATGCCCGAGAGGGCGTGTGAATTGGCCACAATGCACATGCATCACAATGCACCAGTTCCTTCCTCTTAGGTGCCTTGCAAGTTGCTATAAACGTTGTGTGCGACTTCCACGTCCGGATAACACCAGGCCGCAAATATAGCGCTCGTAACTCAGTCGCTAGTCTCAGCCGACGCACGGCCGAGTGAAGTACAGGTGAAGGCCCGAGTCTTGGAATCAGGCCTAGCGACTATTACGTGCAGTACTAATGCATGCATGCATGCCGATAGTAGCAGAGCACGGCGACGACAAAGAGCACTCAAACCTTGACATACCGAAGTCCATATCCATAATTAAGACAAGTCTATCTGAAAGCAAGGGAAGGCTGCACGCTTTTAACAACGGCCATGATTTACACCAAAAGGCTGTGCCCGAGCGTTCGAATCCGTTCAAATGCCAACTCCGGAGGCGAAACTAACCGCCTATTGCTTGACGTTGGCTTTTATTCGGCCTCGGCCATTGAGGATTGCATTGTTAGTTTTTAGCCATTACAATTCAGAGACCACAATTAATGAACATCATTCAGAATCTGGCTGATTTTGCTTGATGCCACTTCACCGTCACAATAAGCATACACTGCAGCAAGACAGCAGTGCCTTCTGGGGCTCCACGTGGCACTCTACGTGGCTGCTTATAACTCAGTTTGTCAGAGAGCAGTTTGTAAAGATTTATCGTACGCCTGTAGAGCTGTCATTGTGCCAAGGACTGTCGTACCGTGCTTACACGATGCCTATCGAAATCCATAGCCACCATAGCTTGAGCGTCGCACAAGGTGGCCTACAATTCTTTTCCCAGCGATGAGTTCGGCTACGACACTGAGACAGAGCTAAAAGCCGAGCTGGCCAAAGAGAGCAGCCGCATTCAAAAGGAGATTCAGCAAGAGCGAGCCGCACGTGGAGCCACCGCCATTGCTGCCGCAGCGGCTGCGGCGGCTATGGCTGCAATGACGCAGCATCCGGGGCATCGCTCGGCCAGCGCCAGCCCCGTGAGACCGACGACATGCAGCAGTCGCATCACCGAGGAGCCAGAAGGGCTGGACGACGAGCTGAGCGATGACGCCGGCGGCGACGACGACGGCGGCGACGACGACGGCGGCAATGATAAAGAAAGCATCGAACAGAACGAGGACGACGAGGCCTGCGTAAGCTACACTGCCAGTAGTGGCGACAACTGATCTGTAAGCGGTTTTTGCTGCTGTTGTGGGGGCTCGAGAAGAAGAACAATGATGAATGGCGAGGCTCCCCACAGACGAGTTGTGGGTTGCACGACGACGGCTGCATTGTACTCGGGCGATGCAGGCAGGCGAGCAAGCGCACATACTGGTGTGTAGCCGTCGGGTATGCTGTTCCAGGGGCAAGAGAGGTGAAGATAGACAGATAGAAATAGAGATAGAGAGAGAGAGAGAGAGACAGACAGACAGACAGAGAGAGGGAGAGAGAGAGAGAGAGAGAGAGAGAGAGAGAGAGAGAGAGAGAGAGAGAGAGAGAGAGAGAGAGAGAGAGAGAGAGAGAGAGAGAGAGAGAGAGAGAGGTTAGCGTTAACCTCAAGGTGCAGGCAAATCGTAATCCGAACCGCAACGTTTAGTTTGCTGTCATCAGTAAAGCTGTCTTAGCCCATCGGTATGTCGCTCCCACTTCACGAGCCAGGTGGCAGTATGTTCGGGGCCTCCAATGGCTTTTCTGCTGCATATAATTCGGCTTTATATGCTCTGCATATAAATATGGATCTCAAATCGACTGCCCTTTACTTTTTACTACAAAGTCTTACCGGCCTGCACTGGCTCCCTATTAAACAGCATATCGACTTCAAGGTTCTGTCGCTTACTTTTTTTTTGTTGCTTACTTCATTATACCGCTGCCGCCCAGGTTTCACGCGCTCTGCTCTTCCATCTCCACTAACTCAAGCTGCTTAAAAATTTATATAATTCATTTGTTTAGCGCTCTGAGAGAACGTAATCTCTATTCAGACACTTCACGTGCCATGGGGCTCAAGCCCGCGACCTCGGTCATCAAATGCATTCACCCTGACCTTGGTCGAGGCGAGCACCTTAACCACTAGGCTAAACCAGTGTGGCATAGCTGTGACTCTGACCAACATTGACTCCCTTAGTGACCGTATCTCTAGTTTCTGCGCTCCCAATGCCAGGAACTCACGACCGACTGCCATCACAACATCCACTGACTTGATGGCATTTAAAGAGAAGCTAAAAACCACCTCCTCTTCGCAGCATTTGCTTCATCCAAGCGAATCGTCTTTTGGTAGCTCATGCGAGTTGAAATTGTTAATGTTTTGACCAATCAGTTCACATGCTTCATTTCTACCGAAAGTAAACTGCCTCAATAGTGATCTTTCAAGTTCTCTCAGGGCTCTTAACAGTTTTTGTATTATTTTCATTATTATTATTATCAATATTATTATTACGAAGTCCAGCTCCTTTCCTGGCCTTTGTGTATGCAGCAGCTTGAACTTCTAGGCTCTATTCATGCACGATGCATCTGATGGCCGGTGCATCTGATGGCAGTGCTTCATTAAGCGCCATAGCATCATGGGTCTGCTGGCTGCTGCATTAATTGTCCAAATACTTGCCGTGACTCGAGCTGAGCCCAAAGCCAGGATGACCGTGCTCGTGCTGTAAACGCACCACTCTGTTGAACGATGTAGGACATGGATATCGCCAGGTCGATTCTCGAGGAGACGCTTTGCAGCATCAGAGAGGCCAAGCAGGAAAAGCTCGTAAGCAGCTATGCACCGATCCCCGAATGCCCCCAGGGCTAGCTATACTTGCTGTCACGCTGGCTCTTTACCTTGCCAGAGCAGGCTGCTCGAAGGCCGAGACTTTCAAAGAGGCTCTGAGTCGCCGCGTCATCCAGCACGGCTGCTTGCCGATGGTGCTGCTGCTGCTGCTAATTTAGCTCAGCCGCTGCCGACCGAGCGTAGGTCGCACTTTTTTCTGCCAGTGGTGCCTTCGAGCTTCCGGCGGCGGTGGTGGTGGGGGACTGGGATCGATCGGCCCCTCCTTCTTCGCGGCTGGTGCCCGGCCCGATGCGATCCCACTGTGCCAGTAACCGATCGCCTATCCACTCCATTCCCTTGAACCATTTTTGCTGCTTGCAGCTGCTGCTGCTCGAGGTGAACGGCCTGCAAGACAACGTCGACGAACTGGAGGGCACGCTCGAGCAGCTCGAGAAGCTCACGATGGATAACAGGGCGCGTGCAGACGAAGCCAGGTCCGTACCAGAACGAGCGCTGGCCCCGCTCCCCTCCTCCTCTCCCCCTCCACTCCCCCCCCACGAGAGGAGGGGGTGGCAATTGATTGCACCTCCTGTATGAGCCGTCCCCCACGAAGAAGAAGCCGGTGTTCCCCCCCAGCCCTACCCTGGCAGCAGCCGGCCACCTGGCATGGTCGTCGCAGATGCTCTTAGATGCTCGGTGAAGAACAGGCTAGTTCAAGCGGCCAAGTAAGCTCAAAGATGAGTCGCTGCAAGGGGGTCCTGAGATTTTTTCGACGCAACACGAGCACATTCCAGTCGGACACTCGTTCGTTGCTGAAACGCCTCTTTCTCCCGTCTCCAGTCGATTGAGGAGCTTGCCACATCCACAGGCCGTGCACTAAAGCTGCTGTAGTCAAGCCACCTACTACCTAGCAAGCTTGCTCATCGACTGCAGTCGGCCACGTGTCTCTTGTTCAGAGGTTTCTGCTGCCTCCGGTCGGCTGCCTCGGAACGGTGACACCAAGCGCTGTGGCCTATCGTGCTGCTATGCTCAGCAATTCGTCTTTATAGCGGCGCGGTCACTTCGTGAACTGATTGCAGGCGTTCAAAGCTATCTCGAGCCAACGCCTTGATGGTGTGCATAGAGCTTGACTTTTCCTGCACTGGTCCGAAAAGACAGGCGTTTCCAAAGCGGCACAAGCAAAGCAAAAAATAGAGAATACAGCCAGAGTTCTTTTTTATATGAGCAGCAGCAGAATTACTATGTCCAGCTTCATCTTTTCTGCTCAAGCACCTCAAGCTTCTCAACTCTTCCACTCTTAGATGCTGATCTCTCGGCTGCTGTGGCACCACGTGCTGGAAGCATGCACGGTGACTTGGTAGCCAGAGGTGGGGTGATTCTGGTGGTGCTCGAGTGCCTTGTAGGCGGTCAGCCGGCTGCCCCACGGCTCTTCTATTTCCTTTCCCAGAGGCATTACCGTTACATCCGGTCATGATAGCGCAACCGGCACGGCGTGTTTTTCCGACTTTTGAATTGCAGGAGCCAGTTAGCCTTGGTCGAATGCCAGAAAAGCAACCTACTTAAGGATTTGGAGAAACTGAATGCCGAAATTGAGCTCAAGCAAGACGTGCTAAGCAAGGCATCCAGCAGAAAGCGCATGTTCGGCAGCGAGCATAGCAAGTGCGAAGGATCGGGTAGCGGCGGCGAGCAGGTAACTGCCAAGCGACTGTTTGTGGCCGTTGCGCAAACAAAAAATTTAACTCGTCTCTCCGGCTCAGAACTTCGTGCTTTAATAATAGTAATATAACTATTATTATTAAAAGGCTCTTTGTATAGCCCCCAGAGAGAATTAAATCTCAAACCAGGGTTGTGCAACGGCTGCAAGAGAATCAGTACACTAGGGTTAGTGACATTCACGGTATTAAGTATGCGAAAGCAAACATGTATCAGGCTTAGGCTAGAATGCTAAAGCAAACATGAAGGCACTCCTGGCTATCTGTCAAGGAACTATGTTGGAACAATGGTGGCAGGTAGTTGTCGAAGCTTCGTAAAATCTAAGCTGCATTCGACAGGCTCCAAGTTTGTAAGTAAATGTTAGCTGGTTCAACAACCACATTTATGTAGCAGCAGAAGAGCCTTAGTGGCTATGAGCCTGATTGCGTGCAGGCAATAAATGATTGTCTGCTGCATGCAGGACTCGAACCCACGACCTGGTTATGCAGTAGGAGCATCCTTACCCCTACGCTAAGACCCAGGGGTAAGCAGCGTAGGAAAAAGGCACCAGCTTGCCTTGACTCTCCATCAGAACAAGGAGAAGGGCCGACGTATCACGATCAAGCTCTTGAGTCGATCCAAAACAGAATCATATCATCAGGTGGCATGGCAGTCTGACAAGACCCCCCACGGCCTTTCTCTGGTTAGCTGTTCTTGAGAGGGTCAAGGTCTCGTGCTCAGTGGCTTAATCCTCTCCATAGATGGAAAAGCCGAGCACTGGTGGTCATGCCGATGAGCAGCCGCGGTCATGACAAGATTGTATAAGGATGCTCTCAGCGTGGCCTGCTCATTGTGTCAAGAGCAGCGACACAAGGAGTCGATTACACTTTCTGCTGCCATTCGTTTGCCGTGCATGTGTAACATATTCATGCGGGCTTCTTTCTTGGCAATACCAGCCATTCGTCTAATTTAACAAATAGCCCACAAGGGCCACTTGGCTGCCGAAAAACGCTAGCAAATTACCGCAGTGTCAGTCTGCCGATAAGCTTCTAGTGCCAGTGCGCCGTGACGTGAGATGCCAGCTAAGAGCAGCTAACAGTTCGACCTGAGTGACTAGTTAAATATCTGCCTGCCCAAGCTAGTTATCAGGCTGTGGCCGGAGTAGCAGTGGTCTGTAGCCAGCCTTCCTGTTTCTGCTGCTATCGTGCACACCACTCATTGTTGTCTCCTCTCATTGTTAAGAGCACCCCTCGGGTCGGCGTAGATGACCTGCAGCAATGGTTTCTGAACCGATGAGAGCCAAGCAAGCTCATCGTTGCTCCTAGTCTGGCTGTCGTTCAATGGCACTCGTGCGGTAGTGTTTCAAACCGTTTTGCCAACGTGCCACAACCTGTGCCCGATCGGGGAGAGCAGCTAATGAATCGCTCTGAGGGTTAAGGTGCGATGCTGCCAACTGTGGGCTGCACCGTGATGGGTCGCCATTTGGTATCACTGGCACCACACGCAGCGGAAGACTTGGTTTTATTCACCGCCCAGGTTCGTTCTCCTCCTCCCACCGGCCGGGGGGGGGGGAGGGAGGAAGGAGGTGTGGGATCAGACAGGTTCAACGGGTCGCAACCGCACCTGTGCTGCTGAAGGTGCTCCGAGGTCCCTCCCCGCCATGGCTGCTGCTGCCCCTCGCTGCCGCTGGCTGCAGAGCGACTAAAGGCTGCTGCTCGTGATGACGCCCGACGGATGATGCATGCGTGCGCCACTCGGGGAGGCTCTGATGCGCTTCTGCCGTCGTTTTGCTGAGCAGTCGTCACATCTGCTGGAGCTGCTCGAGGAGAAGAACCAGCTGATCAGCACGCTCGAGCAGCAGAGCCGCAGCGTGCAGCGCGAGCGCGACGAGCTGGAGAAGTGCCTCGCTCTCGTCAACGACGAGCTCATCGGTGAGCGGAAGAAGTCGAGGATGCGCGTGGACACTGCCGAGGACGTGAGTGAGGGCCGGTCTGGGAGGCGCGCGTGCGCGTAGCGCCGCCCAGCTTCCCCCTGCCGTCTGTTCAGACCCGGGGCAGGAGGAGGCGTGGCAAAGCCAGCGCCACTGCAGCTGCCTCGATGAGACCGAAAGGCGAGTCGGAGCAGGGCACCTGAGACCCTGACCCGACCGGTGCGCGCCGCCGCCGTGTGCGCCTAGGAAATGGAGAGTCTCCTGCACAAGCTTGACGAGTCGAACTCGGCCTTGGAAGAGCTCGGCTTGCGACTGCGGGCCTCTGAAGCCAAGGTGCAGCAGCTTCAAGAGGAGAAAATCCAATGCATACTGGTACGTATTTGCGTGTGCCGGTGAGCACGGTGCCTACTGGTGCTTGCTGGTGCCTCCTGGCGGGTGCAACTGAGTGAGGTGCACGCAAGCGAGTGTGTGGCTGCTGATGGGATCGTAAGCAGTTGCAATTGAAACGAAATCTACCTGGAGTCGACATATATAATTTTGAGTGTGAGTACGTGAGTTAGTGAATGAGTTCATCCATCAACACACGAGTCGCTGACGTCATGCTTATTTTGTGCCCGCTGTGGTATTCATACTTCTTCTACTACGATGGTGAGACTACGAGTGACATGGCAAAAATAACAGGAGAGATACAATAAAATTTGCACGTTCGGCTTCGACACACAATCTCATGGTTGGTATTGAACATTTAGCTGTGCATTGAATCGTGAAATATTAGTGAGCAGGCTTCTGATCAGAGAGTCATTAAATTATTTATGGAACCGTTGTGGGGATTAGCTCCTTGTGGGACCGATAAAAATGAAGAGCCTGACCGGGTGATCTTTAATTTTCAAATTGAACTTTCTCGCGATTCTTCACGGGTAGGAGCTTTTCCTCCGATTGTGCACAGGCAGACCATGTCTTCTCCAAATAAGTGAACCCGGGGACGAATTGGCTGGCCGAGATCACTCGGCTTATCAAAACTCTGGGGTGAGCTCATTGCCGGGCTTTTATCTTAGCCTGCTCATTAGTTGTTAACATTATTAGTTAAAGGTACCTACTTCCTTAGTACTGGTTAAGAATGTCTAGATTATTGCAATTTAGTCTTTAGTAAATTGAAATGAATGATCTTGTATTCTTTAACAAAATTAGCTGTATTATTCTATAACAGTTTCCATTAAAGTATCGTGAACGTCGTACGTTTTAAACTTTTTTCCACGTTTTTTTACGGGTTCACGCTAGTGTAATAGAATTTCTATGCACACGATGATGCAATGCGGGCTTTCACTCTGCATCGATCCGGAACCGAGCGTTTTCGTCTCTCCTGCTCACCGGTGCACCCTGTCAGCTTGGCGTGACATCTCTTTGTGGAGCCAGCGACCGCGCTGCTTGCGTTTGGCAGGAGAGGACTCGCGAGTGCGAGGAGCTAAAGGGGCAGTCGCAGAGGGACCTGCTCGAAGTGAAAGCTTACTCGGCCACCGAGCTAGCCGGAATGGCAGCGAGACAGAAGCTCGACGAGGACAAGATAGCCAAGCTGCAGGACGAGCTGGTGCGCCGGGATCAGGCTGCCGCCGAAGCAAGGTAGCAGTCGGGGCACGTCGGGGCACCAGACGGCTGCAGGCTCTGCGATCGCCGCGATCACCGGAGCGCGATTTGCTGCAACCAGCATGCATCTACAAAAGCGGCTCGCTGTCCTTGCAATCGTCCAGAGCAGTCTCGCATGCGGTGACGTGATAGCGAAATCGGTGTGCTGTCGACTGTCCCATGCTCGACATGGCTAACTGCAGCACATGTCACCACGACAGTGGGATGCATTGGGTTTGCTAATTCCATTTTCCAGGAGTCAGATTATGGTGCTGCAGCAGACGATTACAGAGAGGGACAAGGAGAAAGACGCAGTGGCCAAGGATTGGGCGCAAAAGCTCGAGGATGCCATGCGGAATAAGGCAAGCCTTCTTTTCACAGTGCTTCACACAAATTGTGCAGCAAACATGTGGGTGGCACCGTCATCAAAGCTGTCCATGCTGTCCATGTAAAAAAGAGAAAGAGACACGGGCAAGAGACAGGGAGACTGAGAGAAACCAGCAGACAGACAGAGATAGACAAAGGGATGCAAAGAGATTAGATTCGTAGTGACAAACAGAGAAAGAAACAGAGAAGGAGAGATACAGAGAGATAGACACAGAGAGAGAGAGAGAGAGAGAGAGAGAGAGAGAGAGAGACAGACAGACAGACAGACAGACAGACAGACAGACAGACAGACAGACAGCAAGAGAGAGAGAGAGAGAGAGAGGCAGACAGAGACAGACAGAGACAGAGTTGGAGACCGAGAGAGATAGGGGAAGAGAGAGAGAGAGAGAGACTGATAAGAGAGGCAGAGGGACAAACGCAGACAGAGGGAGAGACAGACAGAAAGCAGCTACTGTGAACAGCTTTTGTATGTCTGTAATAATAATAATGCATTTGATATAGCGCCCTCGGAGAACTCAATCTCTTTCTAGGCCCTTTACCTTAATGCAAACGCACTTGCACACGTATGTTCGTGTGCATATGTGCATCTGTCCAAAGCCTAGATAGCCGTTAGCGTGTACTCTCCCTGTGTGCACGTGTGTGTGTGTGTGTGTGTGTTCATGCATGTGTGCATGCTTGCTCAAAGGCTTACACAAGGCGTGTGCACTTGATGGGTACCTAAATGCAAGCCTCACTTGCCGTGTGCTGCTTAAGTTAGTCTTATCTTATGAAGAATGTTGTGATGGCTCCTATACTGACAGGCAAGCGAGATCAAGTCGCTGAAGGAAGTGGCTGAGCGAGAGCAGCAGCAGCAGAAGAGAACGCTGCAGGCGCACATGTCTGCCGAAGCCGAGTCGTTGCTCCAGAGCATCAAGAGAGAGCACATGGACCAGATGCTGCATCTTCAGCAGAGTGTCGCTGTAAGACGGCACTGTTGTTTTGTTTTTGTCTGTTGTTTTGCCTGTGTGATGTATTCTAGCTATCATTTTTTGGCTAGCTACTCGTTTGCTGCATGTCTAATCTGCTATCATTGCTAAAGGAAAAGACTCGTGCTTTCGTAGAGTCTTACACGAGTGTGTAGCGTGGGTGCAGTAGCAGCAGCTGCTGCTAATGACGTTGATAGCAAAATTTGTTCAACCGAGATCTGAAATAAGCTCCGGCTTTTCAGGCAGATCTGAGCTTTCATTTCATTATAGCAGAAGCATAGCATTATAGCAAAGAATATTTGTTTGCTGAGTATGTAGCAGCCCTTGCACGTGCGAACACTTACGTTGGTTCAAGATAAGGCCACGGACAACCTGAGTGCTGTTGATTGCATTGGTGCATCTTCTTGATTGACTTTTTGCCATCATTTACGTAGTTTGCACTCGTAGTCGCACACAACCATGAAGTCCACCGACGACGATGACCACCAGTTTATTCTGTACACACGGAGCTATGAGGAAGCACAACTCTCTTTGCCCCTCTCACTCTCCTCTCTGTACACCTTCCTGCAACTCCCCCCCCCCCCCGCCCATGCACCAATAAAGGAGTGGTGCAGGCAGTCCAACCCTGAAGTCATAGTTCAGTCATCGGTATTTCGATGACTGAAGTATCCGTTATTTCCTTGAAGATATGGCTCTAGTAAACGGCCTGATGAGCTACGAGCAAATTTCTACCTGTTGGATACAGTGTGGAGTAGAAGTTACCATATCCTGCGTGTGGTCGAATGCATGGCCATGGGTGAGCATGGCTTTAGATATATGGCTCTATTTGTAGCGTAGCTAAAATAATGGAAATAGCATTAGGCATTTATTTAAGACCTCGGGCACAATACCACTCAGTTGTTCAAAGTGAACTGCATTTTAGGAAGAGAGAGGGTCAGCTTTATGCTTTCTAAGCAGCGAGAATGGGAGATTGGTCAAGGAATTCTCGTTCTTCTCCATATTTTATAGTAATGCAGACTAAAAGTCAAGATTTAGGCCTATTCCATAAAACTCCCGACTGTGGGCCAGGTCACACGAGCGAGCGCAGATGTATGAGTTCCTGGTATGGGAGCCTCGTATGCTGTGCCGTTGCTAGGGTTTTGGCATGTAGGCGAGAATCGACCAGAGCTTGATAAACATCGCCTATCATGGGAAAGCCGAGAGGGCATACGGGTCAGCAATTTCCTTTTGCATGGCCTTTCGGGTGTGTTTTAAAAGGGCCTTTAGCCCCGCCCATAGCCTCCCTTTCCCTGCTGCATTGCACGCGAGGCAGCCCGTGGGCATCTTCGGCCGCCATGCGGTTGTCTCGAGACCTGGCAACGGTCTCGTGGCCTTGAAATGGCAGTCACCCGTATCAGAGGAAACAGCGGGGTACACGTGCCATGCTCTTGCTCTTGGTGACACGATTGCAGGAAGGTGACAGCGTAAATGTGCTTTGCATGCCACACGGAGTAGCCATCGTGCGGCGCAGTAGCCAGCCGGCGCTGTCGGCAGAGGGGCGGCGCCCGGTGCCGGACGGTGCCGGACGGTGCCGAGGTGCGCTCACCGGGAGGCGGCCAGCTCTCGTGTGTGCGGCGGTGCAGCCCTGGCGTGTCTCTTCCTCAGGGCAGAGAAGAGGAGATCCAGCTGCTTAAGGAGAGCCTCAAAGCTCAGGAGGAGTCCATGCAAAGGACGGTGGCCGCCGTGCAAGCGGATGCCAGGCAGAAGGTAGCCTCAGCTATTGCCCTTGCGATCGGCTCGCTCGCTCGAAACGACCAGTGCTTCGCGCAAGAGGAACGATGGCCGGCAGTCGTGCGGCAAAGTCCGACCGGCCTGGCGCGCTGCACCTGGCTGGCAGGCGGGCGGGCGAGCGGGCAAGGCAGCAGCTGAGCGCTGCTCTGCTCTGCTCTGCAAACGTCCTGTCTGTTCGTGCCGGCAAAAAGGCAACGTTGTCGTTCACAGCGCGACGAAGTGGTGCGGAGGGAGCGCGAGATGTGGGAGCAGGAGCGGCAGTATCTGAGCCAGCAGCAGATGGCGCACTACAAAGAGGAGCTGTGCAAGCACATGGAGAAGCTGAAGGAGCAATACGAGAGCGAGCGAGCTCTCGTGCAGCAGCTGCAGCACAAGAACCGCGCCCTGGCTGCGGTGCGTGCTTCCCCTACCCCTCCCCCTTGGTGGCACTGCCGCTGCCTGCATGCAGCGTGGGCAAGCCTCAGTCTTCTCACGGGCACCTTAATCCCCTGCGGGTGAATGGGTCCAGCCCCGACCTGCGGCCTGGTAATCGCTCTCGCTGCCCCAGCCTCTGCACTGCTGCTGCAGCTGCCCTTTTAGTTGTTGGCGTCGGCGCTCGGCACTCGGCCTCTGCAACTCGCTCGAAGCGGCAGTGAGCGGTGAAAGCTCTGTGAAACTCTGCAGCGAATCGAGCACTCGCACTTTCCCTTTTGGCCTGCTCAGGAGCTAGACGATATCCGCCAAGCGAACGTTCGAATGAGCCAGGACTACCAGCGGAAATTGACGTCGGCGTCCAAGTCCAAGAAAGCCATCCAGAAAGAGCTCGCTCGCGAGCTGGAAGCCGCCAAGATCGACTGGGACGAGGTGTGCAGCTGCAGAAGCAGCTGCACAGTCCGGCTGGCCGCGGGCAGGCGGGCATCGTGGCTGGTGCTGCTGCAGCAAACGTGGCTGGTGCAAGCCAGTGAGCGCCGCCGGTGAAAGCATTCCCGGCAAATGCACGTTTACTCAGGCGCCAGACTCGCCGAACGGCCCCGGGTGCCGTCGGCAAGCGCTGCCTGCGTAGAGAAATCTGTGATTGGCATGCTCATCTTCCGCTCCCTCCTCCTCCTCTGCAGGAAAAGCTCACGGAAATGAAAAAGCTCGCCGATGCACTGGAGGAGAAGGATGGCATCATACAGAGCCTCGAGTCGGCGCAGCGGTCGGCGGCGCAGCGCGAGGCTGAGCTTGAAGGCCTCGTCGACAAGTGTGAGCACACGGTCGTCCAGGAGATCAACGACGATTGCCGCAAGACGGCGCTCGTCCTGGGCGTGGCACCTCGCAAGGCCACAGCTGCCTCCGCAGGGTGAGCCTCCGTGCTCGCGTGCCTCGAACTCTCTCCTCCTTCCTCCGCCCCACCCTTTCCCCCTCCCGTGCCCTTGTTTCTTTCTTTCCTTCCTTCCTTCCTTCCTTCCTTCCTTCCTTCCTTCCTTCCTTCCTTCCTTCCTTACTTCCTTCCTTCCTTCCTTCCTTCCTTACTTCCTTACTTCCTTCCCTCCCTTGGTTCGAGCCCATCTACTGAGCAGCGACTGGCACGCACGACCGGCTCTCCATCGGCTCACCGCGGCCGGCACCTGCGAGGCATTGTGGAAAAAACGAAATGGGGGCAACAGCATTTGCTGCTTAGCTGCTGAGACGGCAAGCAGACCAATTATGAGCGTGTGCATTTCACCTGCACCTGTCGCGTTTGCTCCGCGGTCGCTTGATCTTCTGTGCGCCAGTGAGCTCCGAGGCTATGTGCCGCCGTAGGACCCGTTCAAACGGAAGCAGTCCGTCGAGCAGGCGGTCCCTGGCTAGGTCGGCGATCACGTCTGCGCTGGCCAACCTTCGTGCATGCAACGATGAGCTTCGCTCTCACGTGAAGGAGGTCAGCACTGCTGGGGACAGTGTCAGGATGCAGCTGCAGGAGCTGCAGCAGAAGCAGGTAGGTGCCCTGGCTGCGACTGTAGCCAAACGGGTGGGGGGGGGCAAAGAGGGGCGTTTGCAGCTGCAGCACTTGACCGTGTGCCTTTCGAGAGGAGGTGATGCGCTGGCAGTCACCCTGAGGCCGCGGCTCCGTTGCAGAGCACGGAGATTGAAAAGCTAAAAACGCGTCTTCAGCGAGAAAAGGTACGGGAGCAGCTGGCCAAGGTAAGGTCATTGGCCAGAGAGCTTCCGGGCTTCACGCCTCACGCCTCTCGCATACCGCCTGTCACCAGCCTCCGCAGCCTCCTCTTCGTCACCGGCTCGTATTGGCAGACCCACGTGGCTGCTGGCTGCGCTCGTGGCTCGTAGTTGCACGTGGTTGCTGCCGGTTTTTTAGGATGAAGCAAAAAGAGAAAATGGTACCTACGCGAACGGAGTGGATGCTTCCCTGCTTCACAGAGGTTGCAGTGACTGGAATGAGGACGACATTGCTTTGTATGACCCCGATGTACCAGAGCTCGTGATCCCTGAGCGAACCATCCCGGAACGCTATGGGCCGCCGCTAGCCAAGCAGCAGCTGCAAATGTAAGTAAAAACCTCTACTGTAATCGATGGACAAAAGTGGAGGCTTCGGCAAAAGTGGAAATGGGGAGAGGCTTCCTGCCTGAGTCGCTTCCCTCTGGCAGGATGCTTGAAAGGGATTAAGGGCCAACACAGAGCTTCACTGGTCAGTTAATCTAGTGTACCTCTCCGTCTGTAACTCCATAAAGCCACAAAGACTATGTACGTGTTAATCAGGAGAGTTTTGTATAGCGCACTCACAGCCTAAGCAGCTTTCGGTATGCATTCGGTAGCCAATAGACTTCATCTCATGCAACTGAGAGAAAGTGAGAAGCACAGCTGAGTCAGGAGAGCAGTTGAGGTGGTTAGTAGCATGGAAGTAGCAGTTTAGGACGGCTGGAAAGGATGTACCCTAGTCGGCAGCAGGAGAGTAGTTGCCATTGCGTAAAAATTGTGGAAGTGAGCTCCACAGTCTAGGAGGACCTGCAGAACAAAAGCTTCTGTCGCCAACGGTTTTTAAGTCAAGTAGTTAAGGAGCAGTTAATTTATTATACACGCAGGGCTTGGGAGCACGAGGACATTGAAACTGGTGCAGCAGTTCAGCAAGGTATGCAGGAGCCAAGCCTTGTGTGTAGGAACTTTTCTCTGTATCCGATGATCAAACGGCACCCGTCCAAGGTTTTTCAGCCAAGGAGACACGTGGTAAAATCTCTGGGATTTGTAAACTAGCCTTGCAGCCATATTCATCGCCAGCTGCAATGGCCTGTTGGCTTTTTTTTGGATAGCCCAGCCAAAAGGGAATTACAATAATCTAGCCGAGACAAAACTAAGGAGCTAGTTCAATTCTCTGCAAGCCGCAGTAGAAGAAAGTTCCTAATCTTAAACAGGGATCAGACGTGATGGCTAGCTGTGGCAGCAGTATTCTTAACGAAGCTTTCAAAATTTAGGCAGCTGTCGAAGACAATGCCTGAATTCATAGCACATTGCGATGGTCGCACAACATTACCTATTAGAAGACCAAAGACTCCTAGTCCAGCCATATGCTTGGGGAGTCGTATGGGCAGCAGCTCCGTTGTATCATCATTTAGTTTAAGGATATTGTCCGACATCCAGGATCGAATATCTGCAAGGCAAGCATTCAATTTATCAGTCACTACAGCCGATTCCATCGGTTTAAATGACAAATACAGCTGAGTATCATCAGCATAAAATTGATATCCTATTTCATGGGCCTTAATCACATTTCCCAGAGTTAGTGGTGCAGGCATGCTGTCCAATCTGTGTCTCCGGCAATGCAGCACTCCAGTCAGCCACGCGTGACTTCAACAAGCTGCTTTCCATTGGTAGCTACTTCTCCGTGACAATGGTCGGGCTGACAACTGTGACCTGCACCTAGCATGCACTTGCGGCTGTCACGGTCATTTTCAGGAATGTCAAGAGGCAAGACAAGCAGTATGACAGCCGCACGGGCTCCCTCCGACGGCAGCCCCTAAAGAATCATGCGTCGCCGTCCAAGGTAAGGATTAAGAATTGTTATTGAAGCAACCTGCTAGAAATACTGTCATTGTTAACCGCATTTGAGCAGCATGTACCAGTGCAATTGTGATGTCAAAATTGTCTGCCAAGGTAACCTAATCTAAACATGAGTTAAGAAAGAACACAGATTAACCTATGGAATAGCCTTGAGTGCAATTATTTAGCAGAACAGAAGTGCTTTAATAATAATAATATAATGTACTTGATAAAGCACCCTCAGAGAACTTAATCTCTTTCTAGGCACTTTACATTTGCTGCAAAGGGAAATGCAATTGAATGGTAAGTAAAATCATGCTTGAAAAACAAACAAAATGAATAACATGGTTAGGGGTGACATGCACAGGGTCAGCAAGCAAATGTGGTTAGTGGCAGCATGCACAGTGTCAGCACGCATAAGCACGTGAAGGACGAATCACAGGGACCCACTAAATGCTGTCCTAAATAGGTGTGTTTTCAAGTTCCTTTTAAATGTGGTCAGGTCAGGGGATGTTCTGACGCAGGTCGGGAGGGAGTTCCAGGCTTTGGGAGCATACGAACTATATGCACGGTCTCCAAAGGATTTGAGGTTTGTACGAGGAATTGGTAGACTGTTGGATTCCGAAAAGCGGGTGGTACGATGCTTGGCCTGGTGGGGGAGTAATCTGAGAGATAGACTGGAGCCAAAGAATGAAGTGACCTGAAAGTAAGCGACAAAACCTTGAAGTCAATCCGTTGCTTGACTGGTAGCCAGTGCAGGTCGGCGAGAAGTGGAGTAATGTGGCAACTGCCACGCTCACGACAGACAAGCCTAGCTGCAGAGTTTTGCACTAGCTGCAATCGCCTGATCGCACATGCTGGTAGGCCAGTAAGCAGTGAGTTGCAGAAGTCGAGACGAGATGTCACGAATGCATGAACCAACTTAGACGTGGTATCCTTATCTAAACAAGCCCGAATTTTAGCAATGTTATGAAGCTGAAAATAGGCAGATTTGACTGTGGAGCTGATATGGTCTTCTAACGAGAGGTCACTTTGGAATATGACACCTAGATTTCGAGCTGATTCGACAGGAGATATGCTGGCAGAGCCAATTTTGAGAGACAGCCTTTCCAATCTCGGAATCACACTGGGTTTGCCCATAACTAGTAAGTTAGTTTTGTCATCGTTTAGTTTTAGAAAATTTGCTGCCATCCATGTGCGGATGTCATCAATGCATGCAGCAAGTGAGTTGAGAGAATTTGAGGTGCTCGAAGACTGGGAGGGATCAAAGCAAAGGTACAACTGAGTGTCATCCGCATAGAAGTGAAAGCCTAGATTGTGCTTGGCAATCACATCAGCAAGAGAGAGAGTATAAACCGTGAAAAGAACCGGACCTAGCACGGAGCCCTGAGGTACTCCATATTTCAGAGGTACTTCAGATGATCTTTGTCCATTCACGTCAATGCATTTGAGTGACGAGATCCATTGTACTGTCTCAGCATTTGCCAGTGGGCTTAAGAAAAATGATCGGGTAGAAGTCTGGCACACCTGTCAGCTCCAAGGCTGATGGCCTTTGGTTATTTTTGCATCTGAAATTACTGCTTTACTTGCAAGCCCCGCTAAAGACCTCATGCATATAACCATGCATGATGTCGAGCAACCCTGCAGAGGACCGCTCCTGTGTTATCCCCACCTGCCTGGACCTTCGTCAGTCTAGCAGCAGTTACTCACGTTAATAATAATAATAATAATAATTCACTTGATAAAGCGCCCTCAGAGAACTTAATCTCTCTCTAGGCGCTTTACATTTGCTGCAAAGGGAAATGCAATTGAGTGGTAAGTAAAATCATGCTTGAAAAACAAACAAACAAAATGAATAATATGGTTAGGGGTGACATGCACAGGGTCAGCATGCAAATGTGGTTAGTGGCAGCATGCACAGTGTCAGCACGCATAAGCACATCAAGAACGAATCACAGGGACCCACTAAATGCTGTCCTAAATAGGTGTGTTTTCAAGTTCCTTTTAAATGTGGTCAGGTCAGGGGATGTTCTGACGCAGGTCGGGAGGGAGTTCCAGGCTTTGGGAGCATACGAACTAAATGCACGGTCTCCACAGGATTTGAGGTTTGTACGAGGAATTGGTAGACTGTTGGATTCCGAAAAGCGGGTGGTACGATGCTTGGCCTGGTGGGGGAGTAATCTGAGAGATAGACTGGAGCCAAAGAATGAAGTGACCTAAAAGTGAGCGACAAAACCTTGAAGTCAATCCGTTGCTTGACTGGTAGCCAGTGCAGGTCGGCGAGAAGTGGAGTAATGTGGCAACTGCCACGCTCACGACAGACAAGCCTAGCTGCAGAGTTTTGCACTAGCTGCAATCGCCTGATCGCACATGCTGGTAGGCCAGTAAGCAGTGAGTTGCAGAAGTCGAGACGAGATGTCACGAATGCATGAACCAACTTAGACGTGGTATCCTTATCTAAACAAGCCCGAATTTTAGCAATGTTATGAAGCTGAAAATAGGCAGATTTGACTGTGGAGCTGATATGGTCTTCTAACGAGAGGTCACTTTGGAATATGACACCTAGATTTCGAGCTGATTCGACAGGAGATATGCTGGCAGAGCCAATTTTGAGAGACAGCCTTTCCAATCTCGGAATCACACTGGGTTTGCCCATAACTAGTAAGTTAGTTTTGTCATCGTTTAGTTTTAGAAAATTTGCTGCCATCCATGTGCGGATGTCATCAATGCATGCAGCAAGTGAGTTGAGAGAATTTGAGGTGCTCGAAGACTGGGAGGGATCAAAGCAAAGGTACAACTGAGTGTCATCCGCATAGAAGTGAAAGCCTAGATTGTGCTTGGCAATCACATCAGCAAGAGAGAGAGTATAAACCGTGAAAAGAACCGGACCTAGCACGGAGCCCTGAGGTACTCCATATTTCAGAGGTACTTCAGATGATCTTTGTCCATTCACGTCAATGCATTTGAGTGACGAGATCCATTGTACTGTCTCAGCATTTGCCAGTGGGCTTAAGAAAAATGATCGGGTAGAAGTCTGGCACACCTGTCAGCTCCAAGGCTGATGGCCTTTGGTTATTTTTGCATCTGAAATTACTGCTTTACTTGCAAGCCCCGCTAAAGACCTCATGCATATAACCATGCATGATGTCGAGCAACCCTGCAGAGGACCGCTCCTGTGTTATCCCCACCTGCCTGGACCTTCGTCAGTCTAGCAGCAGTTACTCACGTTAATAATAATAATAATAATAATTCACTTGATAAAGCGCCCTCAGAGAACTTAATCTCTCTCTAGGCGCTTTACATTTGCTGCAAAGGGAAATGCAATTGAGTGGTAAGTAAAATCATGCTTGAAAAACAAACAAAATGAATAATATGGTTAGGGGTGACATGCACAGGGTCAGCATGCAAATGTGGTTAGTGGCAGCATGCACAGTGTCAGCACGCATAAGCACATCAAGAACGAATCACAGGGACCCACTAAATGCTGTCCTAAATAGGTGTGTTTTCAAGTTCCTTTTAAATGTGGTCAGGTCAGGGGATGTTCTGACGCAGGTCGGGAGGGAGTTCCAGGCTTTGGGAGCATACGAACTAAATGCACGGTCTCCAAAGGATTTGAGGTTTGTACGAGGAATTGGTAGACTGTTGGATTCCGAAAAGCGGGTGGTACGATGCTTGGCCTGGTGGGGGAGTAATCTGAGAGATAGACTGGAGCCAAAGAATGAAGTGACCTAAAAGTGAGCGACAAAACCTTGAAGTCAATCCGTTGCTTGACTGGTAGCCAGTGCAGGTCGTCGAGAAGTGGAGTAATGTGGCAACTGCGACGCTCACGACAGACAAGCACACGTTCCCTGGTCGCCGTCCACAGCAAATGTACCGGTTGCCTCTGGGCACCCAATTTCAATAACAAGTGCACACGTGCATTCATGCACTAGGATTAGTCTCGAGCATGTATTTATCATTTAAAGCCCGGGGTTTAAACCCTATGTTGAAAGCAGGGAGGTGGCTGTCTTGATAGCTCAATCGGTTGAGTGATGGTCTAATAAACCGGAGGTTGCAGAAACGTTTCGGGATCACAGTGAGTTTGTATGGTCCCGATATGCATGGTAGGTGTCATTTTTTAAATTAAAAACGAACACAGACGCCCCCAGGACAGGAAAAATGGGCACGAGACCTCGTCGATCGTACCCCTCAAGCACACCAATGAGCCAAGTTAAATCCAATAAAGAAGCGATGCTTGTCATGGTCTATGATGCCATACCAAAAGTACATTCGCCTGCAGATCAGTTTGAAGCTGTGTCACAGCTGAAATATTGCTACTGATCCCATGCGAGTGCACGAAATGCAAGTGCCTAAATGTGAGGTGTATAGGCAAATGCCTGCCGCTCGCACTGTTGCTGCTGGCTGCTGCCGATAGCTGCTGCCTCTGCTCATGGAAAGCATGCTCTGGCAGAGGTCACATGAGGTGTCAAGATCTGAAATACACAGCCTCTTGCTGCTGCTGGTAGCATTCAGTTGTAGCTCACACCGTGCCTGCCCTTCCTTCCTTCCTTCCCTTCCTTACGATTAAGCAATACATAATCACCTTGGACATGATGCAAATAAGTGAGTCGTGGTCATTTGATTTAAAGTTGCACCTTCAGCATGCCAAAACAGTAAGAAACTCTTCGATAAAGTGGAGCGAACAAACGATGTGTAAAATGCTCGTGCACGACAGAATCAGGATTGTACATCTACTATAATAATAATAATAATGTACTTGATAAAGTGCCCTCAGAGATCTCAATCTCTCTCTCTCTCTCTCTCTCTCTCTCTCTCTCTCTCTCTCTCTCTCTCTCTAGGCACTTTACATTTGCTGCATAGGGAAATGCAATTGAATGGTGAGTAATATCATGCTTGATAAACAAACAAAATGAATAACATGGTTAGGGTGACATGCACAGGGTCAGCTTGCAAATGTTGTTAATGGCAGCATGCACAGTGTCATCTACTGTAACGCTCCATCTAGAAAGCACGGACAAATATTGACCTCGGCCTCGAGGGTGGTCCGAGATTGAGCGGCCTTCTTTTGAGGTGCTGTTATGTTCCTGCTGCTCTTCATGTCGGAACTTGCAGTATGCACACAAGTCACTGGAACTGTGTTGAACAATAGTGCATGTGGGTAGCCATCACTGTGATTGTGCTTGTTTAGTTCTGCTTGGTAAATCCTAGTCACCTGAAGTTCTTGGCTCGTGCAGACGTCATATCCCAAGTTAGACTTGCACTGTACGAGCTCAGCTAGCCGAGCTCTTCCACTTCACCGGCGAGCTTTTCCGAATATGTTCAGCTCTCCTTTGATGCAACATTGTGCCTTACCCATTCATATGCGTATTCATGCCCATGTAAAGCACAAGCAAGATGGCAACAGTTCTGAGGCGACCGTGTACTTAGCGTCGAAGTCCTTAGGATCAAGCAGCCTGAACTACTAGCATTCTGTCTCTCGAAATTGCGGCGGTGCCTCGAGAAGGGAAAACCAAATAACTAACCTAGCGAAGGTTAGGAAAACATTTGGAATGAAAAACAGAGTTGCACGTTCCTTTTAAAGAGAGATCGGGTGTCGAATTCTTCTGTGACGGCTTAGTTTCACTAGATTGTCCTGCCCTGGTAAACACTCATTTCGGACTCTTGGACTAACAGTTACTACCCAAAGCAGCAGCACATTGATTAATTGAGTAGCTCTTCCGGGGTGCCAAATGAGTTTAGCAATGATAGGTCTATGCGTGGCATGACTTCGTAGAACACCACTGACAACATGGAATATCCCACAAAGTCTTTTCGTCTCTGCTTACTTGTAAGCCCCCTATTCTTTGTCCGGCGATCGCAGCAGCCTCGACCCTAATACGTACTTGTGATTCTTGACTCTAGTTTTCCATTAACGAGAAACGTATTAAAGACTCGCCTATTAAAAACATGCACTGCACGTTTAGGCTTCGCTCGCAGCGACTGCCAACGGATTCGACGAGCCGCTGACGACGGTGGCAATGCTCAGAAAGCTGCAGGAGCGTGTGAAGCATGTGTGCTCCAGCACGGGTGGAGCACCTGCTGGCTCCACGGGTGGAAGCAGCAATGTGAGCTCCATGTCAGACCTGAGCAACTTGTCGGATGCCTTGAACGGTTGCAGCGCAGGATTGCAGCAGGTGAGATGCTTCCTCTGGTGGACTGCTGCACGAAGTGTAAAAAAATACACTACGCCGTGCCGTGCTGAATCTATTCCCATACAAGCCCTCGTCGGTATCTGCATTTTCGGGTCCTATCTCCGCAGTGAGCAACTGCTCGAAGAAATCGCCCACATTAGTTTCATTGTTTGCACTTTGTAGAGTATTTCGATAGGTGTCGCTCATTGTTCTTAAATAGCATTAACAGAGTTGCTAGTTCGTATTTTCTTCTACGGGCTGCGTCTCGACCAAATTAAGCATTTTGCAAATATTTTTACGATTGCTCTGTAAAAAACAGCTGCGCTCGTACTCGACGTAAAGCCCGGTTTAGACGGCTTTAGTTTCGCTTCTTCCTAGCTGCTTCTTACGTACTTGAGTCTTACTTGGGTCTTCCTGTTTATAGGATGTTTAGGCGGCAGTCTTGCTCCACGTCTCGCTTCCTGCTCGCCTCCCGAGCTGAGCGTTCATGGGATATTTCTGCAATATTTCTCTACGAATACGCTTCGCTAACGCAATTACCGGGAGAATGAAACCAGTCCACTCACAGCCTGTACCGCTCGCCTCCTCCTCAAATCTGATTGTTTAACTCCGAGCTCAGCTCCCAATAAAAAGGGACTCGCCTGGAACGGAACGTATCGACGAGTTCGCCGTTCAGGTCGCAACCCCCTCCCGCCATTCCCTTCGAAGCAATGCAGTGGGCGTGGCCTGAACGGCGTCTACGATTGGTCACTTGCAAAGTCCTGGCTGAAAACTAGAATCTACAAGGCTTGGCTGCTGAGTCTTCGCCAAGTCTTGCCTTAGGCCTGGACCGCATTGGACATGGACCGTATTGGTGACGTAGACGCCGAAGACGTAGGTAGGAAGCAGGTAGGAAGCAAGACTCGCCGTCTAAACCAGGCATGAAGAGGCTTTCGAGGCGGTTTGCTAAGATGCTCCTACTTCATGACCCAGTTCTCAGATTCGATTCCTTGAGCACGAAATCCGTTAGTGCTCATGAGGCTGTTTAGTTAGCAGGCTGGGTCTTTACTTGTTACTTTAGTTTGGAGGTGGGCCTTTCAGGCTGCATCAAAATGGAGAATAGCGACGTTGCCGCCTTCTGAGTAGGGCGCCTTCTGCATCGAGGCCTCTCCGGACAGTCGCTACCAACCGATTTTATAGATGGGGCCACGCAAGCCTTCCGTGCACGGAACCTTGTGAGTCCAGTATCAGCTTCTCGAACGGGAGCTACCGGTCTCTCTTTAGACTACGTCCGCAGCCTTCAAGGACTGGGACACGGACCTTTAGCTTTAGACCTTCACCTCTTCGGCGTACAGACTCAAACTCTTCCAGTATAGCGGTATAACGCGATTGTTTAGCGAGCTTAGGAGCATTTTGTGGGTGCTCGGCGTGCAGAATAGCAATCTTCGTCATGAGGAAGAAACTTTTTCTGCTTGAAAAGGGAGTTATCTTTCTTTATAAAAGCAGCTAAATTAATATTTTAATGGCACAAGGTCTGACGTGGCCGGCTGGACAACCTTATATGAGCGGCGGCGGTGTCTCCATAGCTACGGCCCGGCCGCCAGGCGTATACAGATACTGACCATCAAAGTGGGCTCGGCCAGCATATCTTAAAGCACGACTACGCTCGCCGAAATTCAGTGGCAAAATGTACACTCGACGAAACCCTGACGCACTCCACGCGGGCGACGGGTTATAGCAGCGCTGTCAACTACTTTTTGTCTCGACCCTTAAATACTTTACTCTCATAAAAAAATAATCAAAGCAAATGCCTAGTTAAATATGATAAGTATTACTATATAATAAATAAAATATTATTTATATATTTATAATATTTATTTTATTATAAATTAGATCTTATTTAAAATTGTGTTTTTTATATATTTATAAATACAAGATTTTTAATGATATTTATTTATTGTAGTTATTTCTTTTTAGTAAATGTATTGCTTATTTATTCAATAAATACACATTAAAGTGCAGACCAAAGGCCTTTAGTGAAGAGACTCGGCCGAAAACATACATTAAAGGCGAATCAAAGGGCAACAAACCGTTCTAAGCACAAATAGCGAAGAGAGAACAGTGAAGAACGAACAACAGAGCGAACAACTGCCACGACGCAAATCCCGCCCCAAAATGCACGAAATCTGGGCGTCGTGCTTCAAAGTGACCGTTCATTAGACGACTACATCAGCCTCACAGTCAAGCCTGCCTGCTTACAGTTACTCAAATTTCAAAAAATTAGGGCCGCTTAGACAAGCATACCGAATACAAGTTGGTCTGAGAATCTATGAAAACCCGTGTCGACTTCTGTATTTCACTACTCGCAGGCCTTTGGTTGGTGACATAAGACGCTTGTAGTTAGTTGGTGGACAACTCTGCAGCTAGGCTCTCTGTCGGTAACGTCCAAAACGCCGCATAACGTCACTTCTGACCGCTCTGCATGGGCTGCCCATCAATGAGGATATCGGTTTTAACTTTTGGTCACTCACTTGTCGGTCCCTTCATTGTCTTGCTTCGGCCTACATATACGAACTATTTACTAATCAGACTGGGATCGTTTAGCTGCGCCTCGAACCCACCTCAAATCCCTCGGAGGCCCCGTCTTTAGTTCGTCAAAGCTCTCAAAGCCTGAAACTCGCTCTCGACTGAAGTTATGACATCCTCTGACTTGACATTTGAAAAAAAAATAAATTTCAAAACTCGACCGCCCCTCGCATTTTTCGTATCCGTTTGAATTATCCTTCGTGTACTTATGCATGCCGCCGCCGCTGTGCGTGTTATCACAAACCGATTGACATGCTTTCTTTCCAGCCTCTGTAAAGTGCCTAGAAAGAGATTTGTTTTTTAAGACGCTGGATTAATTTCATTCTTCTAATTATTATTGTTACTACTATTACCATCGAAAGGTTATTTCGTTCCTTCAGAGCTCGATTTTCTCGTCGGCTGCTTGGGGGTTCAGGCCAAAGGCTTCCAAAATCATGTAGAATAAGGGAATAAGGGCTAGTAAATGGCTCGCCCTCTCAGCAAGTCGCTATAGAATGCTGCTTGCCTTCAGCCATCCCTGGCGGTCACATCACGTGGCTCTCGCTCGGGTCCTCAATGGCTCATCTGAGCAATTCTTATTGAGCCTGTAGCCCCTCCAACCCACGCCCACGCCCCCACCCTCACCCAACTTCCGAAGTTCATTGGGGTCACTGCACGCAAGAGGCCAACACGATATAGGTCGGGGTGACGAGCTACGGTCATGCGAGGTGCGTCTCCAGAAGTGTGGCTTATTCTTTTTGCTTGCACAGGTCAAAATGTCATCTGTCGATTGGCCCGGCCCGACTTATCGTAGCTTCAGGCTGTCAAGATGAGGCGGTGCTAATTTTTCTTCGAGTGTCGTGCGAGCTGAACTGATGCTGAGGCTGAGTTTCTTCTGACATTTTTCTTAGATTTTCGTCGAGTGAGGCATCTCAGCTGCATCACGTCTGTAGCCCGGAGCTCAGGCTCTTTATAGTAGTTTTTTAGTTAAAATAAATGTTAGGCTGAATATTAAAAACACTAGTGGGCCAATATGACTAGTTCTATAAGGGCCAAAATATTTCGTACCGGAAGCCTTGGCCTTGGGCCGCTCACTTGAAGGTCATTGATTGGCACCTTACAAACCAGCGGCCTTGAGTGTCGACTTATGTACTTTTGCACGCTTGTCTGAGCATGAGACCTTGCTTTCCATTAACTCTTGGCTATTGCTTCCCGGGCAGCTGGCTGTAAAGGGCCTAGATCAAGATTTGGTTGTCTTTATATGCATTACAAAGGACATTATTATGACTATTGAAGTGACAGATCACACATTGTTCAGATTCTGTGAGACTTAAAACCAACGTGGTTGAGAAGATCTGAGCTCGCTAATTTCTATCTCGTGTCTCAGCCTTCAGAACTCCCTGACTTGTTGTGTGATATCTTTTATCAGCTATATTATACGCTATCACTAGTTTATCTATGCTAGCACAACGGATTCATTTTTGTGCGTAAAAATGGCTAGTTCAGCATTTTGCTTGGCTACGTGCTCACGGCAGAGAGCTTTTCAAATACTTTCAACTATCTTTTTATTTGTTTGAGCAATGTTATCAGCTTGATCTGTATTCTTGTTAGCCTAAATTATTCTACGTCATCAGTAAAAGAAAAAACAATTAAGGCCAGCTGATCAAACTGCCTCTTTACGTAGCGACAGAAAAGCGGTAGCGGCAATCTCCCCGCCGTCAGTCTGCGTGTCCTACTGTCATCACCTCGTCAGTTTGAAAGTCAGCTAGAAAAAAACTCTTTCGTGCAGGAGTTCCACTGAGCAAGAGATGCTCTGCGAATTTTACCAGCAGCATTTGATTCTAGTCTACGACGATGTAGTGTCTGCTATAGCCAAGAGAGAGAGACAGAGAGAGAGAGAGAAAGAGAGAGACAGAGAGAGAGAGAGAGAGAGAGAGAGAGAGAGAGAGAGAGAGAGAGAGAGAGAGAGAGAGAGAGAGAGAGAGAGACAGAGAGACAGAGAGATAGAGAGAGACAGAGACACATAGACACAGAGACAGAGAAGGAGAGTAATGTGCATATATCGTAGCAAGCACAGGTACAGCATGACGTACAATGTGTGCGCACCGATTTCGTAGGCGAAGACTGCTCTCTGAAGCTTCGGGTGTCCCTCTGTTATGCACCCTTTTCGAAAAGCCGCTGTTACCCTAGTGGGATCCGTATGTTCACGTAAGCTTTCTTGTCAGCCACCCTATGTAACGGCAACTTATATACGCAACTTTTTTCCATAACGATTGCTGCTTGCAGGCTGACGATAAGCCATCAACAAAATTGTGCCTAGCATGCCTGCTCTAAGTTATGCTGTCGGCCGTTCACAAATGTGAAATGCCTGGAGTCAGTCAGCTGCTGGTTTCTCCTGAAAGCATTGCGGCATGCAGAACAATCTAACTGCCATATAAGCAGTATTCTAATCAGTAATCGATGTTGCTTTAGCAGCTGAAATCTTGGGTTTAGGACAGGCTAATACTGTCATCTTAACCACACTTGCATGCTGACCCTGTGCATGTCACCCCTAACCGTGTTATTCATGTTGTTTATTAAGCATGACACTGCTCACTATTCAATTGCGTTTCCCTTTGAAGCAAATGTAAAGCGCATAGAAAGAGATTGAGTTCTCTGAGATCGCTTTATCGAGTGCATTATTATTATTATCATCTTCCGCTAGGGTGCTGCCGACGATTTGTCCCGCTCTCTGGAGCAGCGAGTGAAGGCAGCCGAATTGCAAGCTCAGCTAGCTGAAGACAGAGGAGGCCGGCGGTATGACCATCTGCTGGGACAGAGATTGCATCGCAAGGTAACTACTAGTTTCAGAAGATCTCCTTAGCGCGACCAGCTTGGTTACACAACGCCTGTTCAATTTCCGGTTGACCGCGAATCGCATTGCTTCACCATTCACCTAGTGTCGTTTTTATGGTCACGGTCCTCCAAATGAGTGACAAAGCTACTCGCTGTAGCAGCAGGATTGCTTTTCCCTACGCGTTACTCATTGTTACGCATAGTCGGTCAACGCACGAGTCTGGTATCTTGCAGGACCTCGGCGACTTCGATCGAAGCCAATCTCGGTCAACCAGGCTCTCCAGTCTTTCGTTGTCGAACCTCTGAGAGGTCTCAAGCATCGGCGGCGGCGGCGGCGGCGGGCACATGATGATCGACCAGTCATCGATGCTGCTCTTCTCGCCTTTCACCGTGGCCTTCGAGCATTAGCCAATGTGCATTTGGGCTTTCTCACATGCCCACAAAAAGAGTAGAGCTATTTTATGTCGCCCAGTTGCGATAGCATACAATGTGTTATGCCTAATCTATTTTGAGTTCTACGCAGAGAGTTGTGCCGCTGCTGCAGTTGCTCCTTTGCCAGGCAACTTCAGCTGGCCTACGTAGCAGTTTCAGTGCTGTACGTAGCAGTGACTGCTGATTACTGCATCGGCTTCTCCGTCTTGCCTAGCCTTGCTAACAAAACATGCTGTGCTTATGAAGGAAATACTTTATTTGTAATGTTAACCTTAATTTAGCCTAGTTCTCTCTTTGGAACCGTTTATTAAACGTATTTTACCGATGCCCGATGACTTTTCTTGTATGACTTTTTTCTATTTCTTTTTTCTACTTTTTTCAAAGACTTCTTTCTTTTTGTCGTTAGAAGTGCTCATAACTGTTGCTATGTTAAGTCGCATGATTTTTCTTATACACTCTAAAATAATCTCAGATGCTGCATGTAGGGACAAAGCATTTAGAATCTCTCTAAACGCACCGTCTCACCACACATCTCACAACGTCTCTCTGGCCTCCGCTGTGCAGGAATTCGGCTCGAGCACACTAAGAGGGAAATTTTAAGCCACGGCTTTAAATCCGTGCGATGTACACCGAAAGAATAATAGTGCTGTCAGCTCAATCGACAGAGATCACTGCTCGAGGCGAAATTCTCTTTCGGCATTTCATCACCCTGCAGACGACTCGCGATAGCTCTGCATTTTCCCATCATTTGCGATGCATCTAGAACCTGTCTAAAAGACTCGTCCCTATACACATTATCTCTCCGCACTCTTGAACACTTTTTTCAAAACAGAATCTCTTCTGTCAGGCGTTTTTCATCATCTTCTCTAACGCATCGTCCTATATAATTCGGAAAGATCAAGTACTTCTCGCGCGTATTTTTCCGTAAGCGAAAGTCACTTCGATTCGCTCGCCGGCGCCGAACAATGGGTAGAGAGTCCGCAAGAATCTCAACCAGACTGGCAAACTGCACTCTCACGTGGTCTCGTAGATTCGAGTCCTGCAGTGGGCGATCCTTAATAGCCCACTGCAGGCACCGTTGAGGCTCCTCTGCGTTGATCGCGTGCGTACAGGCAGGCGCACAAGCAAGAAGTGCCAAAAGCGCGACCAGCTTGCAGTCACGTGTAGGCGCACAACGCGCTCATTCGGCCGGCGGAGCGTCGGCTGAGGTGGAGCCGCGTGACCCCGTGACGTCACACCCGCGAAGGTTTCCCGCCGTCGCGCGGCGTGGGCCGAACGACGTATAGCGAAGCGGTTCGACGAACGGACACCGCGACTTAGGCGCGGGCGAAAATGCCGCGGCCGAGGCTGGTACTTGGCCCAGTGGCCGAGCAACGCCTACGCTGGAGCGTGCGTCTCCGACCAGCGCGTAATGGCAGCGTAGCTGTAACGGGCGACGAGCCAGGCAAGCCGGCCGAATTGTGGCGGTTAGTTATTATTTGGACTATAAAAGGCCGCGGCCGTATAAAAGGCCGGAGCCCGGAGATAGGCGAGCAGTCAGGATTCGAGACTCGGGGCAAAGACGATTTGGAGCAGATTAGCAGGCTCTCTTGCGCCGAGCTGGTTTATCACCTCATAGGCAGATGCTATTCAGTGGTTTGGTCCAGCGGTTAAGGTGTTCGCGCCCCGACCAAGGTCTGGCTGAGGTCGTCGGCTCGAGCCCCGAGGCACATGTGAAGCGCCTGAATAGAGATTAAGCTCTCTTGGGGCGCTTTACAAATGAATTACATTAGCTATACTAGGCCACGCAGCCGTTGGTGTGCGTCAGGGCCGCTGTTGAACGTCTGCTGCTGTCAAATAGACTCGTCTACGTTATGGATACGGACTTGATATGATAAGGTACGAGCGCTCGTCGTCGCTGCCGCGCTTCTGCTACTTCCGGCGTACGTGCATGCATTGCACGTGCAGCACCTACAAGTAACTAGCCGCGCTGCAAGGTTCTAGGCTTCAGGCGTCGCCGGCATTCGTCTCGCGTCGGCTGAGACTAGCGTCGTTACGAGCGGTGAGTTTGCGGTCCCCGATCTGACCTGACGTGGAAGCCACTCGACACGTTTGCAACATAGCCGAGCAGCGCCAAGGCGGAAGCGTACTCGTAGCCGACCAGTATGTTGTGCATTGGCGTGGAGCGTTGTCGACCGGCGCGAAGTAGCGGCGCAGTCTCGAGGGCCGTTCCAGTCGGTCGCCTTTTTTTGGTTGCCGAGTTTCCGGTCGAGAAAGGTTTAGCGTGGAGTCAAAGTCAGGACGTCGCCACTTGTGGAGGCGACGGGCGTGGGGCGCGACAAAGAAGAAATAATCGTTCTCCTCGTCGCGGCGACAGTCCCCGCAGCGTTTTTAGGTAGTCCGGGGGAGAGGACTTAGCCCAAGCTATAAGGAGGCGAAGCTTCAGCCGCGGGAGAGCGCGGAGGAGTGGGTAGTGTGCAAAGTCAGGGAGGGCAAGGTCAGCGCTAAAGGCGTAGTGCCAGTGGCGCCGAAGCATCGGGAAAAGCTGAGGGCTAGCCAGGATTCACGGAAATGTCAGCGGAGCCAGACAGCAGGTCGGCCTACCAGCGTCCTTCCGGATTTTTTAACCTTCGTCACGCTAGGAGCAGGACAAGCCTTTCTTCGCCACTTGAAAAATACCAGCTAATTTAGCCTCTTTTGAATAGCGAGAGGATATTTACTTTACGGCTATCGCCACCACTTGCAGCGGCGATAAAGAGTCACCCGCCGCAGGATTCGAACCCTCGACCTCGGTCAGGAGGTCGTGCAAAGCAACCGCCTTACCTAGTGTGCCAGGACGGCTCCCTTATCGAAGACGGCAGGAGTTCTGGAGTCAGATGTTCGGTGGAAAGGCTCAAGACGAAGACGGCGGACACTTTCGTATGCGTGCGCGATTGACCGTTTCCACGCCGAGTTATGGGGAAGGATGGACGTTCCAGGGGTAGATCGGGTTCTCATTTGAGCAGCGGCGTCCGGGGCACTAGGGATATCTGCTGAGCCGCTGAACCTGCCCTGTTAAGTTATTTCGTCACAGCCTGTGCGTTTGTCTTGGCGAGTGTTTTGAGATAACTGAATTAAAGTCAATGCGAATGAAGTTCAGTAAAGTACCCCCTATTCGTGTTTGGTATCTCGGTCCAGCTCTCGCCAGTGAACTCGGGCACTGCCACTCGTCAGTTGGCGACACCGCCGGGCGAGTGGCTAGATGTGCATCCGTCACCGAGCGTTCGGAGTAACAATTCTCTTGCTCCAGTCTACCTATCTGAACTACCTCCAAATCAGGCCTGGCATCGTACCACCCGCTCTACGTCCTCGAGTCGTTGAGCTGTGCGTTGTGCCTACCTCAGATCCTGCGGAAACCATGCATTTACTTCGTGTGCTGCCAAAGCCTGGAACTCGCTCCGAGAACTACGTCACGACATCCCCTCACTTGGCGAGATTTAAAATCGAGCAAAAATCGCTCCTTTTTATAACCAGTTGCTGGGTTCGTCTGCTACCCGAGCATAGGGTGTAGACTGCTTCCCGCCCGACTGCCCAATGCTCTAGTTTCGCCGCCTCCTGGCCAAGACGCTGTCGAGAGGCAGTTTGATTGACCTTATTAAACCTATATCATGCAGTTCCTTCAGCTGACGCCACACACATTGCGGTAGCTCTTAGGACAATGCATGCAGTAGAAAAACTATGCACTGCTCACTGTCTTGGCACAGATAGCAAGGGCATGATTGGGCAGTTCTATTGGCTCAATAAGCCCTTGTATTAGTCTTTAGGTAAAGCGCGACTGTGATCTTGCCGCCAGCTAAATTCTGCTGCAGCTTCATTGTGAATGTGTTCGGCAGGCTGGGAGCCAGTGATAATCAGCTCCTTCTTTGTTTGATGTTGCCCGAATTCAACCTCTAATCACTTTGCGACAATGCTTTTTCTGACGAGTGGATCCGTAGGCAGCGCCACTCATTCGTCAAATGATAAAAAATGCTAGACTAGGAAATGTGCTGTAGTCGTAATTTCATGCAGTTGCTAGTACGTTTAAGGCTGTATGCGACCAAAAGAGTCTTGCTGCAACTGACCAATGCAGTAGGAGCATTAACTGAAGGAGCACACACGTACGTGTACATACTGTACAGGCGTATGTAAATACGCCTGTACATACGCATGCACCTGACATAATGCAACATTCTGTCACATACTTACCCTTTTACATGCAAAAACCTACTCGAACATGTACCGACCACAAGAGCTCGTGTGCAGACATAAACTCATACATAGAAACACAGACAAGCAAGTACACCGACACATACAGTGACACACATCCACCCCACTAGCGTTTTCTACATTGCAAGCCACTGTTCTGTCCAACTATCATTAAGATCTTCTCTAACACCTAAAGACACTAAATGATCTTGAAACGATTACAGATTATCCATTTGCTGAAGAATGATAGGTTCATGTTAGTAACCTCGCTTTCGACACGGTCCCAGAGTTTACCCAAGAGCAGCCACACAGTTGGCAGATCCAAATCCAGCGAACCGCGGCTCACTCGAGTTCCCACCGAGCACCCCATCCACATTCTCATTCACATTGCTCTCAGCCTCTAAATTTAATAAGGCAGCATTTTGCAATAGCCACTCGGCTGACATTTGGATTTGTGCTCCACCCAAGCTAAGGTTAAGATCTTGACAATTGTCTTCACTACTGTACAGTCGCGACTTCTATCCGTCTGAGGGCTTCATCAGTCTTTTAAAAACACCTGTCGATGTTTAAACGAGTAATGGCCACAACCTGCCGTCTAAAGGGTGGTTGGGGTCAGATCACTAAGGCGGTGTATCGGCATTGTGTGGCCGACACCTACACAAAAACTGTAAATCACGTGGCAGGAGCCAGCAAGCACGACGATCATTGTCACAGGCAACATTCAGGTAACAGAACCAAGCAGCAAAGACGAATTGAGATGCAGAGCTGAGTTTAAAGGGCACACGAGGAAGTGAGTGGCATGACAGTAACGGCACAGAACGGCTTGAAAGAACATGCTATAGTTGGCAGGAGAGACGTCGGTGAGAAAGCATTTCGGAAGTAAATTAGTCCAGAACCTCCTAAGTCGAAGCTTCTGCTACAGCGTTGAAGTCAAAGAATGGAACAGCTAAATAATTGCCCAAAGAAGACCTGAAGACACGACAAGGTGGCAACTACTGCAGGAGTATGAAATATGCGTTGCCTGTTCCGGAGTGACCTCTCACTGGAGGACCACACCAGCTTCAGCCATTTCTGCCTACCTTCTGCTACGTAACCCTGCACACATTTGGGCCTGCTTAGACAGGGATACTACATTCAAGTTGTTCCAGGCATCTGTGACATCTCGTCTTGACTTCTGACACTCACAACTTGCAAATATTCTGGCCTACACAATACGGCACTTAGTGCAAAACTCTGCAGCCAGGCTCGTCTGCATCGAAGTTGCCACACTACACATCATGCCGACATGCAGTGGCTCCCTATCAAGCAGCATATCGACTTCAAGGTTTTGTCACCCCCTTTCAGGTCCTCACACTCTCTTATTCCAGCGTACCTATCGAAACTACTTGACAATCAGGCTAGGTATAGCATCCATCATTCACTCTCTTGTCTCGTCGTTTAGCTTCGCCTCAAACCAAGTTCAAATCCTTTGGAAGCCGTGCTCTTAGTGCGCATGGTACCTAAGTCTGAACTAAGTGAAGTTATGACATCCTCTACATTGACATTTAAAAAGAAGCTAAAAAAGCACCTGTTCCAAACAGTATTTGCTGGTCTGGTCGAATTGTTTTTCGTATACTTATGGGTGCTGACACAGTGCCTGCTATTACTAACCACACTGACATGCTTCCACTAGAGTATAAATAAAGTGCCTAGAAAGATATTTAGCTATTTTAGGGCGCTATAAAATATCTTATTAATTCACTACCATTACGATCCTTATACTGGCTGAATCCGATTGCATAAGATATAAAACCAAGGCTCTGTTCACAAATGCTACGTAGCATCTTCGAAGCATAATCTCATCATGCATGCATGCGAATAGCTGAGGCACCTCATCATTTTATGCTACATAAAAATATACAGAATTGCCAGAATCAGTTACATGCTTTCAAGCACGAGTTCAAATATATACAACAGGGCTGTACAAAAACTTACTATGGAACTGCACAGGGAACTCGCCATGGCACATGACCACAGCTATGCAACCTAGATTTGTTGCCGGCTTTGTATATCGTTATTTTGTAAATAAGAAAGTTCTCTAAGAGCTAGCAAAGTAATGACTTCGGCATTAGCATACCCTATATAAAACAATTCCCCTCAAAGAAATTAACAACAGTGGAAGCATAATGCCATCCACTCAGCATAAAAAATGCTGTGTACAGCAGCAGATAAAATTACATCGATGGGCAAATACTACCTACCATTACATAACAAAACAGCGACTGAAAGTCACTCGTCGTCGCTGTCATCATAAGCAACAAGGGATGCAGAAACAGCGCTCGCATGAGACGCATCCTGTGAAATATGGCTGGCAGTAAGCTGCTCTGAACGCAGGCCAACGCCATTGTCTGTACTAGCTGCTTGCTCTGTCAATGCACTTTCTGCAGCTGACTGCTTAGTTGCAGAGGCAGAGGCCGACACGGCTAAACACTCAGCGGCCACAGGCGCTGTTGCAGCCAGGCCCACGGGCACTGCCGGAGTATCGGCAGTGACTGGGCATGCAGGCGGTGCATTAGCAGTGACTAGCTGTTGGTCGGGCTGTTCGATAAAGCGGGCTGGCTCATACTCAAGAGCAGCTGCCGACTCCGACTGATCGGCACTAGATGCTTCACTTACGTACTGCCTGGGAACGGAGTCCGTGCCAGCTTCTACTCTTGACAGTACTGGCAAGCAACTAGTTGGCTGGCTCTGTGAAGCACATGCCATATCGTCATTGGTCACAGTTGGTGTGGCCGGGTGGCTTACGACAGGCAGCTGCTCAGGCGCTGCATGGCTTGCAGCATTGCATTGATGCATGCTGTCCTCAAATTGGAAAGCCAGAGAGTTTGTCTGCTCATCGGCCGATGTCATCTGCAATGCTTCGTCGGCTAGCTCCTCAATCGCACGAAGCGCAACAGGAGGCACAGCCGCTACGACAGCTGGCAGGTTGTGAGTGTCAACAGATCGATCGGCTGCCTGGTGGACAAAACAAGGTTGCACGGTTGGTGAATCTGCTGAGGTGTCCTCTGTCAGTACAGATGCAATGGAAGTACTACCATCGTGAATAGACGAAGGTGGTGACTGCTCCGACGTTAGGCGTGTTTCTGCTGAGATCAGCGCTGAGGAGTCATGATCGCATGAAAGAGAACGTGATGACGCTGAAGGTTCTAAGACGTCCACATTAATGGAAAGCACGACGGATTGTTGTGGCGTATCCTCACCAACTGGCATGTTCTCCTCAGTCCGAGAGACAGGCACTATGTCTTCCTGGGCTGACCGTTCTATGCAGCAACTTTCCTCAGGCGGTTCACAGACGGGCAGACCGCCAAGGAGTGGTTGTTGCTCACACAATTCTTGACTTTCATCGGTTGAACCTACTAGGTCACTTTCACATGCCACAATGTAAATTGGTGATTCAGTCAGTTTGGTAAGCTGCTCTGGTGGCACATATTTATCAATCGTGCTACCTTTTGACATGTCCTCATCGTCAGCTTGCACGGTTGATATACAGCAGTCAGCTGATTGCAGCAGCCTAGCACCCGCATCATCAGCAGAAGCCTCGTCCACAGGCAGGCGTTCGGCAGCAGGCATTTCAGTGTTCGGAGCTTCACGGGCTCCTTTGTAGAATTGCTCAGTTAGTACATCAACAGCTGCTTCTTCATTTGACGTTGGCATCACAGTTGGCAGCACTGGTTGCAATCCATCGTTAATGGACATCATTAATGAACAATCGGAGGCCTGCTTATCTGAGGGCACGGGTGCATCAGCTGCCTCAGCTAGTGGGCTGATGTAATCGAGCTGGACGTCAGGCACACTGTGATCACAGTGGTCATCAGATGACAAGAGATTGTCAGCTGACATCTCCATCAGCACAGCTGGATTGAACCCTGTATCGACTGACGAATCCGATGTAGCCGTTGCATTATCATCACATGGCTTGTCACTAGGCAGGCGCTCTACTAGCGAGTCTGGATTTGGCAGTCTAGCTGCAGCGCTATCGTCGCTGGATATGCTCTTGTCACTAGAACTGCTGGATGGCGGCAGCAGCACCGGAGATTGCTCATATATATCGCTGGCTATTGGCTGCCGAGCTTTCGTGTCTAGTGCTTGCGTGTCAGTTGGATCGTCGAAATGTACACGTGCAACATTTGGCTGACGAGCAATCGTAGAATCAGCTGCTAACTGGACATCTTGGACAGGCGGTGCACCAAGTTGTTTGCATGGATAGTCTGAGTCACTTGTTTTCTTAGATGCCGCGATCTCGGAAAAATGGTCTTGCATTGCCAGGCCAGCATTGAGCAGGCCTTCTGGTGGCGACTGTTCCACAGCTAACAGCACGGCAGACAAGTTCTCATCAGAAGTGCCATATAGTACACCTACTCCAGCAAGTGCATCGGCTGCAATAGAGCTGCCACTATTACAATTGTCTGACGAGATGGGTCGGTCACCTGTCTGCTTAGGAGATAGACACTCACTATTCAGCTCATTCGTTGGTAACGGTCTTTCACATGACTCTTCAAACGACACGTGCTCATCAGCTGAGCCCTCTGATGTCGGACATCGACCACATAGCTCCTTCTCCGACGGCAGGTGTCCAGCAGCTGCTTCAACATTTTGCAGGAACTCATTACCAGGCATGCTGCAAGACAGGACCACTTCAGCAGGTGGCTCATTTGGCATGCTGCTACCTGCCGATTTGTGTGGCTCACTAGGCGATAGCTCATCTGTAGCTGCACCGGATTGCAAAGCTTCATCACTTGGCTCGTCAGATACTGTATCGACATCAGCCGATTGATTTGGATGAAGGCACACAAGTCTTGGCTTCACTGACGGTTCATACTCATCAACTGGCTTGTCAGAAGGCAAGTGATCGTCAGTTAGTTTATCAGCTGGCTTCTGAGGTGACAGGTGTTCTTCAAACGCTCCATCAAGCGATGGATGGTCACAAGAAGGCTTGTCATATGGAGCATAAGCCGGTTCCTCAGGCAGCAGTCTTTCATCGGCAGGCTTTTTAGAGGGCACAAGCTGGTTAACTGGTTCCATATATGATGAGCCATCGCTTCCCGACTGGCCAGACAGCTGTTGATCACTAATCGGCTCTGTAGAAGTCATGTTTGTATCAGTTGGTACTCTCTCAACAATGGGCTCAACAGACGACGAGCTTGCACAATTTCTCTCAGCTGATTCATCAGGTATTGGGCTCTTGCGAGCAGGCTGCCCAGAGGACACGCTGTCTTCAGTTGGCTGGTCGAATGGCAAGTACTGGTGAGACCCAAAAGACGGCTGGTAGTTAGCAGGTGGCCGGCTCTCAACAGTTGACTCAGCACAACGTAAGCCTATGCCAGTAGGCACAAGCTCACCAATCTGTACATCGGATGGAACATGCTCATCATTTGACTCAATAGCTGCAACGAAATGGTCGGATAGCATACCCGGCGAATGACATCCACCAGATGATAGGTCAGTGCTAGCTGCCCCAGCAAATGGCACGCCCACTCCTGTCATATCGCCAACTGGAACGCTGCATTCACTTTGGCCATCAGACCACAGCTGTTTGACGGGTGGATCGTCAGACGGCGGGCAGTCATTAGCAACCGGTCGGTGTTCGTCAGCATGCCTATCGGATCGAAAGCATACACCAGCTGACATCTCCGTGGATATGTGTTCATCAGACATTCTCTCACCGCCAAGATTATCGTGTAGATGCTCATTAGCCGACCGTGCTCCTAGCTCATATTCACATCCTGGCTTTTTACATGTCATAACTTCAACTGCTGGCCGGCAAAGAAACATTTTTTCATTGGCTGACTCGCCACTGAACAGGAGTTCAACTGGTTCAACAACCAATGAGAGCCTATCATCAATCAAGTGACCTGTCCCAGGCTCAAGCGATTGTATACGATCAACAGATGACTCTTGAGCATGAGGAACCGCACCATCGATTTCGGATGATTGACATTTATGAGCTTTTTCATTTGCTGGCAGGGGAGCATTACCAAGATTGTCTGGTAGACTGTTTTGAGTGGACGGCTCCCTTGACAGCAAGAACTCGAATGGTATTTCGTCGGACGGATGGGGCTCATTCGTAGGCTCGGCCTGTAACAAGCCGCTAGTTGACACAGGATGCCAACGAGACAGTTCAGCAGTCGACGGTCGTTCATTGAGTGACTCATCACTTGGCAGAGGTTGAGTAGTAGGCTCAGAATCAGATATGACATTAGATGACAGTCGCCTATTCAGTGCCTCGTCGGTTATCTCCTGTTCATCGTCTGGCTTTTGCAGTTCAGCGGCCTCTTCAGAGGCAACCAACTCTTTCGGCAGTAAGCAAGGTGTAATAGGTTCGTTAGCCGGCTCCTCGGGCAATTTCTCTCCAGGTTCGTTGGAACGAGGAGAATCAGCAGACATTTGTCCTGTGGACATCTCGTCACTGGTAAGCTCATCGACTACGACATAATCACCAAAAGCCAGCTCATCAGCTAGATCTTCTGAGATTGACTGATCATCGCTTGACGATTGCTGAGCAGCCAAGTCGTTACCCAGAGATTGAACGTCATCACCAGCGGAAGGCCTGGCAGACGTTAACACTGCAGGCTCTCCGCCACCAGTTAGCTGCATACTTTCAGCACCATCGACAAGCAGCTGACTTGCAGGGAAGTCTACAATAAGATAGCATGCACATTGGCAATTTTTTATTTATTTAAGCAGGATCTGACTTAAACAAAAATTATCGTGGTCACTTCGCCCTTTACTTACCTGCCACGTAGATAGCAGTGTGTTGGTCTGTGTTAGCACTTTCAAATGGTTGCTCGACCAGTACAGCCGGGTCAGAAGCAGGTACATTTTCAATGGGCTGCACAATCGGCTGGCATTCAGCATCTGCATGTTCGACTAGCTCAAGCGCTATTGGTCGGAAATCCTTAATGGTAGCGTGCCCAGATTTATCGTTTTCTGATACGCAGGATAGTGCTGATGCATTGGTATTGTGCTGCTTCTCCGACATTTCTCCTGCGATCGGCACTGACAGATGAGAAACAAGCACATCAGCTTGCTCGGCATTTGTCAGGCACTCGGTCGATAAGTTGGCATGCAGAGCAAGATGTGTCTGTAAGTAGAATATGACGAAAGACTAATTAAATGTGAATGCAGCATCATGGTAACAAAAGTCCGCCCGACAGACGAAGCACTACTAGCATCCGGTGAATGCGCAACCAAGAAAGCAAGATTTACCTGCTCGACAGGCGCGGTTACTTTGAGTAGCCTATCATCTGCCACAATCGGTTGATTGGCCAAGTAAAGATTTTGTTCAAGCTGTACTGCAGTGGCTGCATCTAGCAAATGTTCATGCAGCCAATTCTTGTTCTGTGCGGTCAACGTTGCGTCTGTCGAATGCTCGACAGGTAAGCTTGCACTGCTGAGCTGGGGTATCTTGCCAAGTCGGTCGGCTTTGAGGTCTGCTGGTGGCAGGTCGTCATCGGCTGCATCTCCCACAGACTGTTGTTCGTAGTAAGCTTCAACCTCCTCCAGCTGCTGCTGTGCATTATTGGCTCCAGCATCCGTGAGCGACTGCTGGTCGTCGTAGGCTGCGGCCTCCACCAACAGCTGCTTGTCGTTATCGGCTACGAAATCAGCCACAACTTGCTGGACGTCGTTCGCTGAGGCCTCTGCTAACGGCTGCCGGTAGTTTTCAATCGCTGCCTCTGCCGAAGGCAGAAGGTCATCATCGGCTATGGACTCTGTCAATGTGTGCTGGTCATTATCGGCTTCGGTTTCTGCTACCGACTGCTGGTCGCCAACGGCTGCAGCCACTGCCAACGGCTGCTGTTTGCTATCAGTCAATGTCTCTGTCAATGGCTGCTGGTCATCGTCAGCTTCTACCTGTGGCAGCTGGTCACCGTCTGCTAGAGCCTCCGTCAACGGCTGCGGGTCGTTTCCAATTGCTGCCTCCACCGACAGTGGCTGGTCGTCATCGGCTATGGCTTCTGTCAATTCTTGCTGTCTGTTATCAGCTTCGACCTCTGCCATCGGCTGCTGAGTGTCATAAGCCGTGGCCTCCACAAACCGCATCTGGTCGTCAGCTGCAGCCTCTACTTTCGGCCGTTGGTCATCATCGGCTGTAGGTTCTGTCAATGTCTGCTGGTTGTTATCGGCTTCAGCCGCTGCCATCGGCTGCTGAGCTTCGTAAGCAGCAACCTTCACGCAAGACTGCTGGTCGTAACAAGCTGCAGCCTCTGCAAACGGCTGCTGGTCGCCGTCTGCTAGAGCCTCTGTCAACAGTTGCTGATCGTTTCCAATTCCTGCCTCTGCCGATTTGTCGTCATCAACTATGGCCTCTGTCAGTGTCTGCTGGTTGTTATCGTTTGCGGCCTCTGCCGTCGGCTGGTCATCGTCAGCTGCAGCCTCTACCTGTGGCAGCTGGTCGCCATCTGCTAGAGCCTCTGCCAACGGCTGCTGGTCGTTTCTGATTGTTGCCCCGGCTGGCAGTGACTGGTCGTCATCGGCTATGGCCTCTGTCAATGTCTGCTGGTTGTTATTCGCATTGACATCTGCTATCGCCTGCTGAGCATCGTAAGCCGCAACATCCACAAACGGCTGCTCGTCAGCTTTAGTCTCTACCTGTGGCAGCTGGTCGCAGTCTGCTTGAGCCTCTGTCAATGGCTGCTGGACGTTGCCAATTGCTGCCTCCACCGACAGTGGCTGGTCATCATTGCCTATGGCCTCTGTAAATGCCTGCTGGTTGTTATCAGCTTCGACTTCTGCCATCGGCTGCTGAGTGTAATCAGCCGAGGCCCGCACAAACAGCTGCTGGTTGTCAGATGCAGCCTCTCCTTTCGGCAGCTGGTCGTCGTCCTCGAAAGCCTCTGCCGACGGTGGCTGGTCATCATCGGCTGTAGGTTCTGTCGATGCCTGCTGGTTGTTATCGGCTTCAGCTGCTGCCATCGGCTGCTGAGCTTCGTAAACAGCAACCTTCACGAAAGGCTGCTGGTCGTCACAGGCTGTGGCCTCAGTCAACGGCTGCTGGTCATCGTCAGCTGCAGCCTCTACCTGTGGCAGCTGGCCGTCGTCTGCCAAGGCCTCTGCCACTGGCTTCGAGTAGTTTTCGACTGCTGCCCCTGCCTCTGCCGACTGGTATTCGTCGGCTATGGCCTCTGTCAGTGTCTGCTGGTTGTTATCGTTTGCTGCGTCTGCCGTCGGCTGGTGAGCATCGTAAGGTGTGGCCTCCACGAACGGCTGCTGTTTGCTATCGGTGGAGGCCTCTGCCAACGGCTGCTGGTCATCGTCAGCTTCAGCGTCTACGTGTGGCAGCTGGTCGCCGTCTGCTAGAGCCTCTGTCAACTGTTGCTGGTCGTTTCCGATTCCTGCCTCTGCCGACTGGTCGTCATTGGCTATGGCCTCTGTCAATGCCTGCTGGTTGTTAGCAGCTTCGGCTTCTGCCATCAGCAGCTGGGCATCGCACGCTGCAGCCTCTGCCAACGGCTGCTGGTCATCGACAGCTTCAGCGTCTACGTGTGGCAGCTGGTCGCCGTCTGCTAGAGCCTCTGTCAACTGTTGCTGGTCGTTTCCGATTCCTGCCTCTGCCGACTGGTCGTCATTGGCTATGGCCTCTGTCAATGCCTGCTGGTTGTTAGCAGCTTCGGCTTCTGCCATCAGCAGCTGGGCATCGCACGCTGCAGCCTCTGCCAACGGCTGCTGGTCATCGACAGCTTCAGCGTCTACGTGTGGCAGCTGGTCGCCGTCTGCTAGAGCCTCTGTCAACTGTTGCTGGTCGTTTCCGATTCCTGCCTCTGCCGACTGGTCGTCATTGGCTATGGCCTCTGTCAATGCCTGCTGGTTGTTAGCAGCTTCGGCTTCTGCCATCAGCAGCTGGGCATCGCACGCTGCAGCCTCTGCCAACGGCTGCTGGTCATCGACAGCTTCAGCGTCTACGTGTGGCAGCTGGTCGCCGTCTGCTAGAGCCTCTGTCAACTGTTGCTGGTCGTTTCCGATTCCTGCCTCTGCCGACTGGTCGTCATTGGCTATGGCCTCTGTCAATGCCTGCTGGTTGTTAGCAGCTTCGGCTTCTGCCATCAGCAGCTGGGCATCGCACGCTGCAGCCTCTGCCAACGGCTGCTGGTCATCGACAGCTTCAGCGTCTACGTGTGGCAGCTGGTCGCCGTCTGCTAGAGCCTCTGTCAACTGTTGCTGGTCGTTTCCGATTCCTGCCTCTGCCGACTGGTCGTCATTGGCTATGGCCTCTGTCAATGCCTGCTGGTTGTTAGCAGCTTCGGCTTCTGCCATCAGCAGCTGGGCATCGCACGCTGCAGCCTCTGCCAACGGCTGCTGGTCATCGACAGCTTCAGCGTCTACGTGTGGCAGCTGGTCGCCGTCTGCTAGAGCCTCTGTCAACTGTTGCTGGTCGTTTCCGATTCCTGCCTCTGCCGACTGGTCGTCATTGGCTATGGCCTCTGCCAATGCCTGCTGGTTGTTAGCAGCTTCGGCTTCTGCCATCAGCAGCTGGGCATCGCAAGCTGCAGCCTCTGCCAACGGCTGCTGGTCATCGACAGCTTCAGCGTCTACGTGTGGCAGCTGGTCGCCGTCTGCTAGAGCCTCTGTCAACTGTTGCTGGTCGTTTCCGATTCCTGCCTCTGCCGACTGGTCGTCATTGGCTATGGCCTCTGCCAATGCCTGCTGGTTGTTAGCAGCTTCGGCTTCTGCCATCAGCAGCTGGGCATCGCAAGCTGCAGCCTCTGCCAACGGCTCCTGGTAATCGTCAGCTGTAGCCTCTACCTGTGGCAGCTGGTCGTTTTTGATTGCAGCCTCTACCAACGACTGTCGCTCGTTATCGTCTGTGGTCTCCGCCAACGGCTGCTGGTCGTCGCCATCTGTAGCCTCCATGAACGGTTGGTGGTAGCCATCGGCTGAGGCCAATGGCTGCTGGTTGCTATTCACAGCATCCAACGGCTGCTGGTCATAGTCTGCTGCAGCCTCCACGAGTGGAATCTGGTCGTCATCTGCCAAGGACTCTGCCAATTGCTGTCGGTCGTCTTGGATTGCTGCTTCTACCGCCGGCTGCTGGTCATCATCGGCCGTGGCCTCTGCCAAAGGCTGGTGAGTGTCGCTGGCTGCCATCAGAGGCTGATCGTCATCTGCGATGGCCCGTGGAAATGACTGCTGGTCGTTATCGATAATAGCCTCTGCAAACGGCTGCTGGTTGTCGTTGGCTGCAGCCTCCGACAATGGCTGCTGGTTGTCATCGGCTGAGGCCCACAACAATGGTTGCTTGTCGGCTGTGGCCTCAGGCAACAGCTGGTGGTAGCTATCGGCTGCAGCTTCTGACAATGACTGCAGGTCACCGTCAGCCGTGGCCTCCACCAACTGCTGCTGGTTGTCGTCGGCTAAGCTCACCGTCAATGGCTGCTTGTAGTCGTTGGTAATGACATCAGCCAGCGACTGCTGGTCGTCGTTGACCAAAGCCTCTGCCAAAAGCTGCTTGTCGCTATCGGTTACAGGCTCAACAAACGGCTGTGGAGCGTTGTTGGCTGCGGCCTCTGCCAAAGGCTGCTGCTCGTCTTCGGCTGCTGCCTCCACCAACGGCTGCCAGGTGTCGTCAGCTGCGGCATCTGCCGGCTCGTGATCGGAGTCTTCGGCTTTTGCCAGCTGCTCGTCGAGGTGTATCGGTTCTTCTGGCTGCTGGTTGGCATCTGTTGGAGACAACGGGCCTACTTCGGATTCTGCTGGAAGAAGGTCGGCGGATTCAGCTTCTCTTAGAGGCAGGTTGATTGGGTCAGCTTCTATCAGAAGCAGGTCGTTAGCTTTAGCTTCAATCGGTGGCATGTCGGTTGCTCCAGCTTCAATCGGAGGTATGGCGGTTGCACACGCTGAGATCAGAGGCAGGTCGGCAGCTCCGGCTTCAGCTGGAGACAAGTCCAAGTCACCTGCTTTAGCCACGGGCAGGAAAACATCTGTTTCTGCTAGGGGCAGGCCTGTCGCATTGTCTTCTACTAGCTTCTGGTAAATGGCCTTCACTAGCTGTGGACCACCAGCTTTAGGTTCAGCTTCTGCCAGCAGGTCAGCAGCTTCTGGCAGGTGATCAGCAGGTTGTGAGCCTTCTGGATGGTAAGTAAGTCCAGCTGCTGCCTCGTCGAAAGAAAACCCGGCTTCTGCCAGGCAGCCTGTAGGTCTAATTTCTGCTGGGTGGAATCCAGCTTGTGCACCTTTTTCTAGCAGCTCAGATGCATCCGATGAGAGGCCTGCCAAATGTAGTTGCTTAGGACCAGCAGCTGACCGTTCAACAAAGTCATTACTAGAATCTATTGGCTGCTCTCTTTTGCCATCGGTGTTGCTAAGCATGTTCTCAGAGATGATGGGATTGGCTTCCAAAGCACTCGATGCAGCAATACGGTAGGAATCTGTGTAAAAAGGGCAAAAGATATAGGCAGTTAGTGATCTGCAAACAAACGCTAAATCATTAACATTGCTATAAATACATGATGCCAGTATATGCAGAAACATACCATGCAGCTCATTTGCTGCAACAGCAGGCCTTTCAACATTGCAGGCGTCTTTATCTCCAGGAAATAATTTTTCGGCATAATCGGGAGCAAACGCTCGCAGAGATGCAACAGCTGCAGCTGTTGTCCATTCTATTGCAGTGTTCACAGTGTCAAGAGAATCTACGTGTTCATGAACTGGACTTGAACAATCTGCACTCTTGTCATCGGCAGTGAGCTCCGCAGGCAAATCGTGAATATCTACACAGACAAATGATTGTGGTGCAAAGTATGAAATCAATATCCCGCTTGTCGCTGCACTAGCAACAGATATATAGATAAAACCGTCGAGTAAGCTTACCAAGGCATATAGTAGAGACAGCAGCAGCAGACTGGGTTGCCGCATGGGTCAGTGGCTGTGCATTGGCACCGGCAACGTCGAGCAGCTCCATTGCTTGACGGTCACAGCTCTCTAGTTGCTTCTCGAGAAGCAATTCATCTGGCAGGGCATCTAAACTGCTGCAGGTGGCCTCGGGCTGTGACACAGCGCCAGGCGGCACCGCTTCACTCGAGTCCGAGATGGCTGCCGATGCTACAGCAGTTCGAGTAGCAGTGACAGCAGGTGTACGGAAAAATAAGCAACGGGGGGGGGGGGTACAATTTTGAACAATAAAGCAGTACCTGTCTCAAAAGCCAAGATTTCTTGTGGCTCCAGAACGACTTCAGCCTTGCTCAAAATCTCTGGCAAGTCTGAGATACCTTCGACAACAGGCTGACAAGACGTCAGCGGGGCTTCTGAGGCACCTGGCATAGATGGACTCTCAAAGGCAGCATCGGTACCATTCCCATCTGCAAATGACGTTACGGTAGCAGGGTGATTACTCAGAGCCACCATAGCACAATCAAGCTGGAGCTAAGATGGACTCAAGATGAAGGAATAAAGGAAATTGATCACCACGGTTGTGGGCTCTGGGCTCGTGCCCGGTGGCATGTGTGAAGCACCTGAATAGAAATCTTCAAAGAAGTTTTTAAATGAATTATAATCACTACAATACATGATGACTAGCTAGGTCAAATACTTGGACGAGAATGAGCACAACCCTAAACCAGCCGATGAGAAATTTTCATTTACTCTATTGCCACAACGTAAAATTTTACGTTTCTAACAGCAGCAACGGCAGTACAGCACAGCGACCAATCAGTTCACTGGTACGGGAGGGAGTAAAGACAGCTTGAATGCAAAGCAGCACCTCCAGCCATTTGGCTATATAGTAATATCATGCTCAAGCTACAGGGAAGCAAACAAACTGGGAAGTATGACACACTCATTTTACATCTTGTCGCATAAAACTTCTCTAAAGAAAGTTCTGGTTAGGAAAAATGCAGATCAAGTTATCATAACAAACATGGAAACAATGAGAACTAAGACATACAGCCGTTGCCTCACCGGTGAGCAACGATAACAGAGTCGGCGAGGTTGCATTTTTCTCAACAAGCTTTACATCAAATGAGCTTGTCATCATCTCTAACCAGAAAATGGGGGCACTCATCATTTGCTATCCACACGAGAAACTATCCAAGTGCAGTAAGTCGGCCAGTAGTGGGAGTTATCCCCAAAATGGCCACTAATAGGGGGAGTTGTCCCCCCAAAAGCACATTTATAAAATATTGTACGAAGACCAGTAAACTGAATGGCATGAAAATTGGCACGAAGAACACTGGTAGCATTAGCTATCGTTTGATGCGATATAGCTGCTGTTTTGACCTTCTGGTGACCTTTAAAAGTCCAAGGTCACGTATAGCACTGCTGGTAAAAGGCAACTCCCCATTTTTCCCCAGATTAAAAAATGTTTCTGTAGAAATATGGCAAACTGGTCAAAAAATGCAAGACACTCGACTGGACATTCCCCCACAAAAAATTAAAAAAAATATGCTGACATCTCAAACTGTTGTCTGTCATCACGAACACAGCCCACGGACACTTTGTGACAGGCACATTATATGCATACACACCCATCATGCCAAGATGCACAGGTGGGGAGTGTCGAGACAGGTGAGCTCCACCTATACTCCAAGTTTCACACAGATCGGCCCAGTATCGACCAAGTTGTACAATGCACCAGGTACCAAGTACCAAGTACTACTGCTGTGACAGCACTCACAGAAGCCAACATCAGCTGCCAAAGCATGTATGTGACGAATAACGAGAGTGTTACTATATTCGTAGCCACACAACATCGAAACACATACTTAAGAGCATGTACTTCGAATTTCACGTTGATTGGGTCACAAGTAGCCTACCCGTGACATTTTTACGCCATGTGAGTGAAAGGATGACAATGGCTTAGCACGACAAGCACAGCCAGTTTTGACCAAAACAAGTCTATCTACTGAGGTCCAATATGCATGCGAGAATGCAGGAATGATTATGTAACTACAGTCAATCATATATTCCAAAGTTTTGAGGTTATCGGATCATTATTTTAGGAGATATGACATAAATGACAGCAGGCATCGGACTGTCGTTTGCAGATAAACTTGAGAACTCCAAGCTATAACCAAGAAGCAGCACTAGGAACGCTATCATCGCAAGAACAATTCAATAAATAGATAAATATGGATCTTAGGAATAGGTCAACCTAACAAGATCCTTATACAGCCTAAGCAGATCATATCCGTGATAGGTCTCATACCTCACGCCGGCAATCCAGGCTACAGCCGGGCGGCTCACCGGCATTCGCCAATACAAATATCTAACTATTAACGACATAAATGAGAACTTGAAATCACCTACATTTCCTTGAATAGAAATGAATCAAGATTTTCAGACTGGTTTCCAGTAAACGACGCGCTAGTTCCATCCAAGTCACCAGGCCGACCGGCCGCCGAACGACGTACCACTCGCAGCCGTCGCCTCGTGCGTTATGGCGGCTACACGAACTGGATCAGCTGTCCCAGGATTCATGCGGTGCCGTGATAATGGACTCCTTAGTTACGGTGGCCCCGGCAGCAGCAAATTCTCAATACATTATCCCTAATGTTCGTCTACTGGCCGAATGACAGTCACTTCCGGTTTGTGATCCGATGTAAACATACCAATGTAAACAGGTTTCTGCCAAGTAAATGAGTGGGCCCTGGAATGCCGTTTACCGCCGGTTGCTATGGGCGGGCGGGGAAGCAGAGGTAGGACTAGGCACCTTGCCGATAGGGGGTTTACTTTTTTATGATCTTGTTATACTACCAGTCGGACGTGTGATCTCGAGGAGCGTGTCATTTCCGTGAAGTTTTTACGTTTTATCATTCTCCACAGTTATCTTTTGAGGGTCCGTTTAGGGCTGAGTAGCTTATATTCGCAGAGTTCACCAGAAAACGGCAGTTCCGGCTCAGTTATTTGTCCACAAAAATGATTTTGTTGAGCTCGATGTACTACTTCCGGTCTAAATAGGTCTTACACAATAGTTTTATGGACCATGTTACAGTCATCTGACAACCACCAAAATTTGAGCTTGCATTTATAACTAGTTTATCTTTAATACGCGAATTTCGAAAAAAATTGACCATTTTTTTGGACCTACCCCGTTAATGGCTGTCTTTAGAGGGGATTAAACCCAATAAACAAGAATCTTTAATGGCCAAATGCTAATTGATATGCAAAGGCCATGGTGGTATTAGGTTATGGGATGAACTCAACGTGCCTGCTTCCCACTTCACACCACACAATTCACTGCAGGGCATCCAACTATAAAACAGTTTGACAGAGTTGATTAGTCTATGATGATAAAGCGATGTAGTTATGGTGGAAGAGACAGCTAGGAACAATGAACAAGGAGCCACTTGCAAAGGTGTCTAGGCTGTAAAGATCTGCAAAGAGTTACTCACCCTGCAGTTTGTCGGGTATAGCTGAAGTCGTACTGATAGAGTCAAGCACAGCCTGGCTCCCAGCATCATCCCGACTAGCACAACCAAGGTCTGCTTCCACTGCTAGCTGAACAGGTTCAACGAGTGGTTTATGCAGACTTTCATTGTTATCCAACGACTGCAACAGTAGGACACAAACTGGCGTTACTTGGAGATGCCAGCAAAGCAATATAACTACGGCTGAGCTTTGTCTCTACATCAGCAATAGCCGGCGCCGTTGCCAGCCAAGAAACAACTGATTTCTGCACAGCAGTGTACGAGAACTTCCTTACACTAATATTTTGCATCTCCGAATCATCTGGTGCAGTAAGACTGGCAGACTCCAGCTGGCTGCAGCTGCTTATCCTATTGCCATCGGCAGATTCCGGCAGCGGCTGAGTAGAAACTACAGTCGAGCTACCTTGGCTTGCATCACCAGCACTCACATCCTGACTCGGCGGGGAAAAGTTACCAATTTTCTCACTAGAAGTTGCTGGCGACTCGCCCACAGACAACAAATCACAAGAGTCAAGTGATGCATCCGCTGAGACAATCTCGCCAGGTGAGCTCTCCAGAGAATGACCTTTGCCGAAATCTGCAGGCTGAATTTCGGAGAGCTCAGCAGCAGGTGTGGTCACTTGCAATGATGAACTACGAGGCAAAGAGACTGGCCTGACCCGATCGAGTAAAACCTTGGCATCTACAGAATCCAGCTTGGGCTCCTGGCGAACCATGCCCTCGGGATCCCTTCCACTTTCCTGCTTGCTCACATCACCACGTTCAGCCTCACTACTTGAAAGTACGCTTGCTTCAGTGCAGTTTTGCTGTTCAGCCGAGTAACCAGCCAAGTCAATGTTGAGTGATGAAGCTTGCTGCAATCCAAGGATAGGCTCAGAATCAAGCAAAGGCGATTGACATGCTTGCACGAATGTAACAGCCAAAGGAGAACCAGCTCTCAGAGAAGATGTATTTGCCACGTCGGTTCCCGAAGCAGTCACGGACTCAGGTTCAAGCAGTCGCAGTGGCTGCCCTGCTGTATCTATTGGCTGAGTCTCAGCATCGCCTCCGGAAGCCTGGTGAACACCAACCGGAGGAATGACGGCACTATCACCAGGGTTGGCTTCAAGAGAAGTGACAACCGTGGCAGTCTGAGAGTTGCTCGTGTGACAAGATGGCGCCTGCACAGAGCCTAGGTTCTCTGGTAGCACTATAAAACAAGAACCAAGAAAAGATCTCAATAGTTGAAGTTACCGAAAATCAGATACTCCTCGTAAGTGTGAAAGCAGCAGTAAGACTAACGATCCTGGTAAATGCAGGTTTGGCCAGCACATACAGGCAAGACTGATGCGATTTCTACTTCTTAAACAATCAAGAGATCGATATTCTAAAACAACCTGAGCAACCGTGTCCCAGTCTTACTTGAAATTGCATCGTTAATATTGTCTACTGCCGATGCGTTGGAATCGATGTGGGCTGAATGTACAGATTCAACTTCTTCTTTGACCGGTTTCGACAGGACCAGAATATCATTGTCAGACGACTGCTTAAGATCCTGTCCAACACTGGCACACGTATCTGCAGCAACACAAAAAATAATGCATCACAACCATGTGAGCCTAGCAAACTTTTCTAATCAATTCCACCTTGAAAGACAACAAAGGCAATGGCACCAACTTGATCCACGATATTTGTTACACAAAAACCAAACAAGGAAACAAGACTTTGCCATTAAAGCAAGAAAAAACTTATGCCGCACACGACTGGGCAGCAGTGAATAGGGCGCAGGTGCGCATATTAAGAGTCTGCCACAGAAAAAGCAAAAACATGCGAATACGAACACTTCTAGTTCGTGTAATGGCACAGGTCTTCTGCTGCTACGGCACGTTCTGTGTGCTTCCTTGTTTTGTCAAGCCTTTCTTTACCCCCCCAATATATATCCGACACCAGGCATTTGCCTACAATCTCTGGCTCAACAGCTCATAACGATTGGTGGGGGTCATTGTCCAGAGAGTGCAAACCGGGTGTCTTCTTTGGCATGCGAATACGGCTTCATCTTGGAGCTTACAGCAGTTGGAAACATGGCAGGCACTGACAAGCATGAACGTCTCTGACTTGGCGGGTAGGATAGCATCAGCTGCCCCTACCCCAGAAGATTTTAGTCCCACAGCCCTGGCTAATATATAGGAGCAATGAGCACAAATACTTGTGATACAGCTAAATGGGTGCACACATAGGCTTCCCATCCCCATCGTGTGCCTGCAAGCTGCCATCCCCACCTACGCAAATGCCTGACTTAGGATCTGCCTTACGGCGGATGCCTATTTAAGGCATCTGAAGGCGCTGATTTTGACAGCGCCCTGGCAAGCCTTTTCAATTATTTGCAATTGGTATGCCAAAATGGAAGCAGCACATTCCCTACGCCACTAACTACTGTTCAACCTATCGGCACATTAGGACCAAGAACTACACACAGTAATGGAAATATTGTTCAACCATCAACCATGTGTGCTACAAAAACTTGCTGAAACTGGTTTTTACACTACCAGCTGCCTTTATAGCGCCTTAATAGGCAATGCAGCATTAGGGCTCCCGAACTGTACAAAGTAATAAAACGTGACGGCTAAGGTAGTCACTCAGTGCTACTTCGCAGAGCACATTTTTTTCGATTTCAGTTAGTTTTAGACAGGTGCCAGTCCTCAAAGTCAAAGGGCAAGCTACACTGGGAATGGCTACCCTGGGAATGGCTACCTGTTGCTACAACCGTTAGTTTGAGCTTTTAAGTATCCGAGGAGTCCTCGAACCGTTGCTGCTTAACAGTTGTGGCTAACCTAGTTAACGTTGCTTACGGTTTAATCTAATCTTATGCCCACCTGAGGACTGTGCCTCACAGGTAAGCACTCCCTACCTGTGTCAGATAAACTCCCCATCGACTAAATTATATGAAAGCATTAGAAACCCCATTCACAATAATAATAATAATGCACTTGATACAGCGCCCTCAGAGAACTCAATCTCTTTCTAGATGTGCTTCACATTTGCTGCAAAGGGAATGGGCATGTCAGGTTTACAAAAGCCAAGACTGGATTGAAGACAAGACTATCAAAGGGCTATTCGTCCTGGACTAGTGTCAGTAACAGCCCGATTCCCAAGCAATATCCTAGGTGGCATCACTTATAAGACAAGTGGAATTCTAATGTACACAAAGTTTCTTATCACATGTGAGCAGAAATTCAATTTAAATCTCAGTAAAACAGCGAAATTCCCATTACATGCATGTAGACAGCTCTACTCGCGACAGCAGAGTAGTTCCAGAGTATTAACTTGTTTGCAAAACGGATACAAATAGCAGTCTGCAGTACGATCAGCACCACAAACAATGCAGTAATCAAGAATGAAAAAGTTTACATAAGGAACAAAAGGGTGGGGCGGAATCAGCTCAGAAAGATCGGCGTGTCCCAGGCCATGCGTGACAGTAGTAGCCATGGTCGGCTGGATGATCAGGATACCACATGGTTGAACCTACTGCCCGATAACAAAGTCAAGAGGGAAAATCCAAGAGAAAGTCTTACTAACCTACATTACAATTCAACACGGTCCGGACTGAGGAACCAATAGGCGTACCTCGAGCTCAATAATTCGATGCAGGCACTCTAAGCGACGCCAAAATGAATCCCATCCACGATAATTGCACAATTACTCGTTGCTCTGACGAAAAGCATTCATACGAGCTTTGAATGATAGTGGTATGCAGTCCTGCATTTAATTGTGGCCTAATAACTAGTAACAACTGGAGTAGCCGAAAGCACACCACCCACTGCCACGGTGGGGAGGAATCGTTCAATGGCTACCGCTGGTTTCAAGCCTGTCTAGGCCGAGGGATTACCTACTACACATGTCACTGAGCTACACGTGCAAGAGCGAGTTCTATTTACCATACTGGCTGATACCATTTCCTCAAGAATTCAAGCATAGGAAAAGTAGTCACACCGCATCAAAAAGGGAGTCCACGAACGGAATGCTGGAGGTCGTTCAATGGCAGCAACTAGTCTCAGATGCTAGTGAAAAGAGACTGTCCATTATACAGATCAGCTTGCCTGCTTCTGGATTGCCTTCCAGGAGGTGGGGTAAAACTACGAGCTCGATTCATAGTATGTATATCCTACAGTAATGGACCCTAATGATTAGGGGGAGGGCTTAGAGGTCTTCCTAGGCCCTTGGTCAGCAGCACATACACTTCCTAGGTCAGATAAATAGATAACTGCAATGCTGGGCGATAGCCGACTGCCTCATTACCATCACTGTGCCAGCAGGAATGAGGTATGACTAGTCAGCCATACCAAAAATACCTTGTTGGCAATACCTAGAAATCTGCAAACCCATGAGTTAAAGTGCAAGCAGACATTGCATAGCACGAGTACATTTACATTCTGAAGGTCTTCACGGCATTATTCGAGTCGATATTTACTCCGTGGCAGAACCAGTGGAGTGAGATGAGCGTGGGGGCAGAAATCCACATCTGGGGATTGCAGCCTTTTGGGCAATGAAACCCATTAAAAATAGTCAGCTGCCGATATTCTATACAAATTACTTTTAAGGGAACCGAGTTTTTTTGCCGACACTATCTGCAACGGAGAGTTCTTATCTACGACAGACGAAGGATACACCATTACGGAGCATAGCATGAGCAAAGACCTTTTGCTTTCTGACAGGTACACATGCTCTTTAACAAGCGCTCTGTAGATAGCGTTACAATGGCTACACCAAAAGGGTAGGAAACTCTGCAAATACGTACCTGGTAGGTCTACCGTTCGATTACCACTGCCGTCTTCAATATTGCCTGGAGGAGAGCGCAGGACGTCGCCATTGGTGCTGTCGTCGTTTTCATCATCCTGCCCTCCTTCAAGCAGCAGCGATTCCAGAAGCTCGTCGTCCTCTTCGGCAGCAATCGTCTTTGGTTCCGTCGATGTGCCGTTGTCACGGCACACCACTAGCAGATCGCTTTGATCGGCTTTAACAGGTGACACGGTCTCCAGGGGATCGGATGATTGTATGCGTGGAGAGAGTTCCGACGAGATCATTAGCTCACCTTCGGCATCACTGCTGCAACCTTGCTCAGAACTGCGATCCTCTACAGCAGTCCGGGCTTGGTGTGGTGCAATGTCCAAATCTGTATCGATGACGAGACCATCGTCATTCGCCTCAGTGTCTTCTCCAGCTCCTACTGGCAATGAAGCAGGAAGTTTAGGACTAGCAGTCACGATCCAATCATCGACGTCCTTACTTAGACTAACTGTCACGGGACTCCGGTTGTCATCCAGATCGAGAGGCGCTTCGTCTATGTCTGCCCAGTTGTTACTTCCGGCAGACGCCCCAGTGGCAGCAGATGGTATGTTGTAAGCAAAAGAGAGTGATATTTCATCCATGAGAGCATCGTCGGTTTCAGCCATGTCAGCTACCAGCGTTGAGCCGGGTGCTTTCATCTGGGAATCCACACCAGCAAGCTTCTCGGGCCTCACAGCATGCTTAATAGTAGCAGGTACACTAGGTCTGACCTCTTGAGCTTCTATAACAGCACTGCCTAGCGATGGCACTGAGGCAGGCTGTTGAATCGCTAGATCAGTCGCTGTCAAATTAGTAGCTGCATTGGTGGGTGCATTCGACGGCTCGCTTGTCGACGTAGAAGTTGCATCGTCGATGCTATCGACGTTCTGCTTAGCACCAGGATCGTCGGGAGAAGCAGGAGCACTCATAATGATAACATGCTTTTCCTTCTCCCTCTTGGGCTCAATGTTGATGAGACTGCTCACCAAACAGCCTAAAGTTTTCGCGTCAACGAGCGCGGTTGCACCTGTTCCGATCGCAAGATCGTTTCTGCCACTTTCTGCTTGCAAGTTCCGACCTGCACACGGGTCCTGAAAGATGAGCGAATCTTCGACGGCACCAACTGGCAGCAATGTGGGACCAATCACCGGACTTTCGGCAGCCACGTCACTGCAGCCAACATGGCCGCCGTGCGGTGACTGCATGTCACGTGGGACCCGTTGGGACAGAGGTCCGTCAGAACTGTCAGCGATAGGGTCGTTGCTGCACTCACTCGACTTCTCGCCTCCACTAGCGACGGTGCTCGAAGCATGCTCCACAGTAGTCGCTTCCACGCGCGAGCGTTCAGCAGGCTCGCAAACGGGTGCAAGTTCGCAATTAGCACGGCCAGCAGCGCCGCCGGGCACGAACTCGCTCACCTCGACGGTGCCGCTCTCCTTTGCGGCGGCGGCCCGCTCTTCAGAGGGCAGCTGCGGCTCTCCGCGTGCTGCCTCTCGAGCTACCACACACTCCTCAGCAATCCAAGCCATGGCCGGAGCTGACGGGCTTCGGCCGCCACTGTCACCAGCTTCATCAGAGCTTTGCAAGGGCGGCACACCTTCGGGCTGGCTTCGGACGTCACTGCCGGTGGCATGCGCCAGCAATGGTGCCGGCGCCACCGGCGCACCGGCTCGGGCGTCCGTCGATGCTTCGGCGGCAGCGCGATCCGAGTCGACTGCGGCACTGGTCCGATGGCCGGCACCTGGGCGCTCCGTGGGCTTCTTAAGCAAGGACTGAGCACCTCTGCGCACGCCGGGCGAGGCACCGACAGCGTTTTTATAGCCAGCTTCCGGCGAGCGACGAACGGCAGGTCCAGACAAATCCTGACTGGGCTGCACCTGCTCACCAGCTTCCCCAGCAGCGAGGACTGTCACGTCAGCCCCGCCGTCGCCCGATTCCGAATCCAGCTTGCCGAGCTGCTGCAGCTGCGCGGCCGTGGCACGCGAAGCGTTGGGCCTGCCGCGGCCACGCTTGGCGGAGGCTGCTGGCGCGGGCGCGCTAACGCTCCGCTGACGCAGCGAGCGCTTCTCGTTCGGTTCGGGCTCAGCTGGACGTTGCTCAGCAACGTCCGCCACTGCGGCGGCTCCACCAGCACCGCTGCGCTGGCCACGCTTCGACGGCGCACCGAGCGGTGTCCCGCGCGTGGAGCGCACGGCGGTGGCAGCGGCCGTCTCGACGTCTGCCGGCGGGGCAGGGCTCGAGGCAGCAGTAACAGGAGCCGAGTCCTCGGTGACCGACGGAGGCGGTTCAGCGGCGGCTGCGACGGGAGTGCTGCTACGACTGAGGCTCCGGCCACGCCGCACGCCGCCGGCACCCTGCCGTTCGGAGGAGGCTGCAGGTGACGGTGACACGCGGGGCTCGGTGACACGCGGGGCTCGCTTGCTGTGCTCAGCAGCTGCTAGCTGGGTGACATTCGAGGCGGCAGCTCGCTTGCCAGGCTCCTGGTTTACTCTGGCAGCGCGATTGCCTGGAGCCACCACTGCTTCGGGCAAAGCTGCAGCGGCAGCAGACACGGCGGCAGCAGACACGGCCACCGCTGCTTCGGGCACAGTGGGCACTGGCTTCTTGGCTTGTCTGGTTGGCTTCGGCGTGCTCTTAGACGACGTTGCAGGCAGACCTGATGGAGTCTCAGTGGATTGAGCTGCAGCACGTGACACGGAGGACTCCACAAGCGAACCCGCTCGTTCAACTGCAGGCTCCGGCGACTCGAGACGACTTCCGGTTGCAGGCACAGCTAGCTGGGCGGTTGACGTGGCTGACCGTCTCTTCGAGGTCGACGTCGCAGACTGCTGGGTCGACGTCGAAGGCTGAGGGGTCGACGGTGCAGGCTGCAGGGTCGACGTTGGAGTCGGCGTTCCGGGCTGCTTGGTAGACGCTACATGTACTTCAAGGCTTCTACCTCTTGTTTGCCTCGGCCTGATATTCCTTTTGTCGGACAGGTCGTCAGCATTCATGCCAGCAGCATCTGATGTGCTAGCAGGTTCACCAGCAAAAGCCAGACCAGCCGAATTGGCAGCAGACTGCAAACCAGAGCCAACGTCCGCAGCAGGAGTCTGCTCAGGCACCGATGGCTCAGAGGGCAGTGGACCTATTACTGTCGATACAGCAGCTGCCACTTGCTCTGCACGTCTACGAGGATCGACTATAACTTTTTCCGAAGACACACTAACTTTAGTGGTCTCACGGAGCACCTTAGCAGGTACCTGATCATCAGCTTGGTCGGACAATACAGCAAGTCTTTTAGGCTGCTTCCGCTGATCAGGAGAAATGTCAGCAGCAGATGCCGTTTTCCTTTTCCTTACATTTCCAGGCACTTCGGTTGCAGTGGCTGCCCTGCCAGGTGGGCCATGAACGTTCAACTGTACGGCAATAGCCGGCAAGACAGGCGGCTGACCGATGGACTCATCAGTGGCAGGTGCCCGTAAGGGTGCCTGAACAGCAGGAGCGTGAACAGCAGGAGCCTGAACGGCCGATGGCCAATCAGGAGCTCGTGCAACCACGGCAAGTACTTGGGTGCCGCTGCTGGGAGCGACCTTGAACGTCTGTGTAACTTCTGACGATTCATCTGAAATTCCTAATTTAGATCTGAGTCTATCGACGACGTCACTCAGATTGCTGCCTGCTTTCTCAGAAACCTAGAAGAAAATAGGGAGTAAAAACGAACAAGTCAGAATAAAGCAGCCAAACAACCGATCGTACTACATAAGCAAGAGCTTTCTTATACTGAGCACACGACTCTCACCACCAGATAGAGCGTGCTTCACAGCAGTGAAGTGGCAATAGTGGCAAAACAGATCGAACCGCTAGGAGGCAGGGGCACGAAAGAGAAAGAATGCCAAACTCTCAATCTTGTATAGCAGACATGGCAGCATTTTTTCAACCTTACAAGCTGGTAAAATGCTTCAAAACTGGCTAACTACACCCACGGTTGCTATCCATAGCAACATCATATCTAAGCACTAAGTATTCACCTGCAGTGGCGACTCCACAACAAAGTATGGGTGACAGTATGATCTAGCCAAACAAACAAGCAGCACAAAACAGGCTCTGTAAGCTAAAGCCGACCCAAGGCAAACATTGAACCTAAAGGCCATCCACGTGTGAAGTTGGACCATGTCAAATAACAGCAACTAACTACCTATTTTAACTCTAGCCACTGGCGAGCATCTAGTTGCCATAGCATATACAGTTCAAAGGTAGGTAGATTTAAAACTTTGGTCGTTTGAATGGTATGCAGACTCAATCAAGTGCTGCAAACTACTGAGAGCCTAATTGGACACGACAGGCTGATGTACCACTGAGCACATAAGCGCAAGCTGCCTCAATTCAGAAGTTCCCGATGGAGTCAGCTAACATGATAACAATAAGCAGCCATTGCAAACTTGGTATGCTAATTCACTTACATCGATTGCAGGGGCATTCTTATTTTTGTCTTCTTCGTGAAGTTCAGTCACATCTTGAAGCACAGCTAATGAATGTTGTTTGGGCTCCAGAGACTTCTTGAAGAAATTGAAAGCATATGCAAAAGTATTCACGGGATACCTAAAAAGACCAGAAGGCATCACTCGGCAACGAAAATCATAAAACAAGGCCATACCACAGGCTCTGCCTGTTCTCCGATGTAAGCAATCAGCAAGCTTTCAATTCATGTTATTGTTTCCAGCAACTAAATATATGCCAAAGTCCAAAAAGAAAGCACACCTCATCAATAACATGGCAAGCAGAAGAAACAATAACAATAAATATGAAAATTTCAAAATACGATGAAAATCAAGCTCATGTGCCGTAATGAACGTCAATAATGTCACGCAAGGCGTCCAACGAATACCACATTAAGGATAATTTCTCCGCATCTCGTGAATCTACAGCTGAGAAAATACCACAGCCACACTAGTCTCAGGAACTAACACAATATCAAAGAGACTGCAGCAAAAAAAAATCCGCACCCATTTAAACATTGGCCACAATTTGAAATCTGCTGAGGGAACACCTGAGGCTGTCACGGTTACGAAGCAAGCAACAAAGAAGCAAGGAATAACAATAGTTAGCGCGGCAAACCGAGCCAGCTATGGTTAAGCTACCATAGGCACGAACAAGGGTGCTCAAGTGAATACAACCAAAAGAAGGCAACACTGCACAACAGCTGTTCCAATAGCTGAGCTAGGAGGCCTGGGATCAGAGCAATGCTAAAACCAAATAAGACACTGCAAGCCGGTTATAAAACATAGTTGGATGCTACGGCAATCTCGGATTTTTAATTTTGATAGCAGCTGTCATGAACCAATATGCAGAACGAAGGATAGTGTTTCTAGCCAGGATGCTTAACATCGGACTCTACTGAAAGCAATACAGCAGTTACTAAAAACAGCCAATATTCACCCACCAAAGAACGTTCGTCGGCCACACTGCTTACAATCTCCGCTCAAGTCTACGATGGTAGACGTGAACTTGTGTGGTCGTGCTTTTGGCACAGAAAAAATCTTCACCACATTAAAGGGATTGTGAATTGGAACGTGTTCATGGACACTGTCTAAAATGTTGGGTTACCATTTGTGGGAATATATAACGCCGTATGTTTTCCAAAAACTGACCGTGTAAATGCCCCGGCAGATAACAGGGAGTCATACAAACTAGGGAGGAAGACCTTAAAGTTGATTTACTTCGATATGGGCAGCTAAGACAGGTCGGCGAGAAGAGGTGTGATGTGGCAACTGCGCCGCTCACGAAGGACATGCCTAGCTGCCGAGTATTGCACCAACTTTTGAGCACACGATTGCATTAGCCGGTAGACCAGACAGTGGTGAGTTACAGAAGTCAAGACGGGATGCCACAAAGTCTTGGACCACTTGGATGTGGTATTCTTCAAATCGAGCCTAATTTTTGCAATATTACGTAGCTAAAAGTAGAGACAGACTTAACTGTGGAGCTGGGGTGGCATTAGTGTAAAGGTCACTTTGGTAAAGAGCACTCAGATTTCGTGCAGATGCTATGGGAGATATGCTGGCCGAGCCGACTTTATGAGTTTAGTTTCCAATTTCCGAGTCAGACTTGGTTTGCCCTAAACAAGTGAGTTTATTATATCTCCATTCAATTTGAGAAAATGTGCTGTCATTCAAGTGAGGATGTCAGCACAATACGTGCAGCAAGAGAGCTGAAAGAGAGTTTGACATGCTAGAGGGCTGGGATGGATCAAAGTATAGGTACAACAGTGTCTCATCTGCATAGAAAGGAAAGCCTAGATTGTGCTTAAGAGATTATATGGGCAAGAAGTAGAGTATAAATCGTGAAAAGAAGCGCAGAGCACACAGGCTGATGTGGCATCCGTTTGCACTCACATAAATACTTTTGCGCTTGCATGCATATATCTTTACACCCAAGCACTACCTAGCCACTGACTCCGCATACTTTGATAGCCATCAAGCTCTACTTAAATGCCTGTTCAAGAAACTGTACACAGGCTGCCATGCGTTAACCACAGGTTTTAGTTAACTACAAGTATAGGTAAGCTGATTCAACAGCCTCATTTATACAGATGCAGAAGAGCATAACGAGATGATTGCAAGCAATACAGGATTGCTTGCTGAAGAACTCGACCCACAACCTGGACAATGAGGTGCAATCACATTAGACCTAGGCTAAGAGCAAGAGCACCACCAAGAGCAGCTTGTAACGCTTGAATTACACAGGTCGCAAAAGCCACACTCAATACATTATAGTTATACTGACAAAGAGGCAATACTCGACATCCAACGTTCACACGTTCAAACTTCTTAAGTCTATTCAAGAAAAAACGTGCACCCCCCATAAACCTTAATGCACCAAAAAAATATATGAAACTAATTCCATAACACCAGCACGTGCAATAATCAAGCACACTCGCCCAGAGTGCGTATAACTTTATTACCTCCATTTTGTGATGCGCTTTAAGTCTTTGAGGAACTGATCGACTTTGAACTCACAAATGTAAATGTCTTTTTCTCCTGAATAGTCCTTAGGCCGGCCTTTGCAATAGCTCTTGAGATCCATAACGTAGCACTTCCTTTGTACATTCTGGAGAGGCAGGATGTCGAAATACATGGTGCGAATGACTTCGTTGGTAAAATATTTCTTGGTGCTAGTCAATCGTGGTGGCAGCATAGATGGAGGATAGTAGAAATAGCCATACACATAACGCTCACTCCTGTAATGAGGAAATATATCAAGACCTACGTGTTAGTTTTAAGATTCTTGTGTACATACACTCACCATTCAATCGCGCGTTTCCCTTTGCAGCAAATGTAAAGCGCCTAGAAAGAGATTGAGTTCTCTGAGGGCGCTTTGTTAAGTGCATTATTATCATTATACACCAAGATGCAAACATGCTCACGGGAAAAATAGATATCCATGCACGCTAAATACAGCTGAAAGTCATAGGTGTCCACTCTCTTGCACAGTATGACCAAGCTCACCTCTCATTCTTCCATAGCCGCTCGACCCTGAATACTTGAATACCGAATGATACATCTTGTGGCATAATATAAACGGCATCCCCAATAGCAACTTGTAGTGTCCCTTTCATAAGTGTCATGAAGTAAGTGCAAGTTGGTACACCGTCCGCAGGAGGTGGTACCATTAGAACTTCCTGCAAAATAATTCAGTCTTGTCATACCCTGGTAGCTAAATCACCAACTTCTTTGCGTAAAACTAAGCAATTATCGTATCGTTTGCTGCCGGCATACGCAGCACCCGGGAACATACAAATCAGAAATGCCACAGTGGCTTACAGGATCGATGTATCTTCCACTACATTGCTCACAAGTGTAGTTTGGAGTATCGGCAGTGGCTCCTACACAGTCACTGTGTTGCCACTTCTGAAAAATCATAGAATGTGCAATCATAAGTCTGCAGCCCCAACAATTTCATACGAAACAGCATAAAGTTATAACGAAACGATAGATTAATGACCAGAGGATCGTCATACCTCACATTTTTCGCATTGCAACATCAGTCCTTCATCTCTCATTATGTTACACACACAGCGTATTATTTCTTCATCTTTCCTGTCTTCCCATGGTATTTCTTTGTACTCTGGCAGAACAAGAGGCGCTCTATAATCATCCGGTGCTTGAACGACAAACAACAGTAGCAAATGAAAAGGAGATATAAAAACTTACCACTGGTGCTCACAATGCCTTCTGTAGCATAGCCCCTCGGTGGCCTATAATTAAAAGCAATCTCTGAGCAGTCACACTCCACAATACCAAGATATGCCAGCTACAATAATATGAACAATCCAGGAATAGGCAACAAGCTAGCTAGGCAAAGTGATCCATTGGTTGCTTAGAAGTTATGTAAAAACTCGATCCAGTTGGGGAGTATCAGGAAAAACAAGGTTTAGAATATCCACATCGATATAAGAAAAGAGGCAGCATAAAATCAACTATTTGTTCTTATGCCTGCAAACACTTCTGCAGTTGTCATATACTCAGTATACAAATGATCGGGCAACAGCAAAAATTGACCCTAAACGTTCACCTTTACTAATGCTAAAGGTTAAGTGGCCAGGGTTAGAGGCAAAGAAATAACTGCTAACGCTAAAGTTGAATAAGCAACCATTAGTTTAGTACTTAGCAGCAAATGACACAGCAATGAAAGCACCCGAAAAAACACATATACCTGATGCATCCGGAAACCTGTGCACAAGAATGTCAAAGGCATGACTTCCACTGGGAAGGGAACACATTGCAACCACATTTCCCAGACTTGCAAATGTAAGGACTATGCATCAATCACACTAACTCGAAATCTACCAAGGAGTGAAGCAGACTTGCAGAATTTAACCCCACTAATCAATTGTGGTTCGATTGTGCTAGTTGGTAAGTGGTAAGAACCTAAGTTTCCAGCATAACAAGTCGTGTGCTCCACTACCATTCCCTAAAGTTCGACAAATACCGTTTCTTCCATATCAAGAACACCCCATACAACCACCATTTTCCACTTTCTTTGCAAGCCCATTCTGCATCACCTTACTGTTTATGGAAGTTTCTAAAAAATGATCAGGGGCAGCATCATAAAATAGTGTTTCCAGCAACTCAAACGTTTTCGGTAGCATTTATAGTGCAAAAGGACTTTTTTGGCACACGGTGAGTCTAGACCGTCACGGTAAAAGCCAAAAGCAAGACTAGAAAGTCGATATAAAGTTATAGCTGGGAATACAACAGACCCACATTTCTGATGACACAAAGTCCAAAAATTAGTGTGGTTATGTCACATTGCCCCGAATGACCTAGGAAACTGGGGAGACAGAAAACTGTCCAGAATCAGATGACAGTAACAGTGTACCACCAGCAAACTACAGGAATGACTATAATTCATTTTCATTTATATAGCACCCCAAGAGAACTTAATCTCTATTCAGGCGCTTCACATATGCCTCGGGGCTCGAGCCCACGACCTCAGTCAGACCTTGGTCGGGGCGAGCACCTTAACCGCTAGACCAAACCAGCTCGACTATACATTTCAACACGGACAGTTCCCTACGCAAAGTTCTAAAATACCTCATTGACAAAGTGCATCCCTTGGTATAGCATCTTCTAGGACTGCAACATACTATCATCACAAAGAATTGCTCACTGTGAGCAGATACATCAACTGTATATGAACTAGCAAGCTTCTGTATGGGTTACAAAATTGGGCAGACAAAGCCTGCTGCTGAGATAGAGAAGGCTAACACAATCGAAATGTATCTTGGGGAGCAGACAAACCCCTGGTAGACTTACATATAATTCATTTGCAGCAAATGTAAACCACCTAGAAAAAGATTAAGTTCTCTGAGGGCGCTTTATCAAGTGCATTATTATTATTATTATTATTATTATATAGCGCCCTTAGAGACCTTAATCTGTATTTAAGCGCTTCACATATGCCACAGGGCTTGAGCCCACGACCTCGGACAGACCTTGGTCGAGGAGAGCACCTCAACTACTAGGCCAGACCTTCCACTTACATAAGACTAAATGATTGCAACTCAGTGCCTGTGATGCCTAGGTGAGACGACAGGCTGTCAAGAAGTATTTGGTGATAAATAGTATCAAAATCTGGGCCAGTTCACTAGGCCAAACGAGCGCAGCATGAAGCCAATCCGATAAAAGTGAAACCTTAAAGTGAAACAGCCACCCAAGCCCTTAAGGATTCACATACCCAAGATTGCTATGCCCTTGCACAAATACCAGCATTGAAAACTCAGAATATAACATATTACAATATAGAAAATTTCATTAACAAGCACAATGCAGCAGGTTTAGGCAGGCTTAATCAATTTTGTATACAATAAATATCGCCTAGCCTGTGGCTGATACTAGTCCGGATATAGTGGGCATGAGCCATATACTCATGGCCTTGGGTATTTATTTATACACCCCAATAATGGGTGTATTTGAGCAGCAGCTGAAGCTACTAGCACCCCGGCGACCCATGAAGTAAGTGCCCAGCAAACAGAATCACCACCAAATTATGTGGCCACCGATGAGCATGGCTAGCTGAACGCCACACTCGAAGATACTCATATAATAAACCAATTTAATCCTAAATTACCCACCCTTTTAAAAATTCACAGACACCATAGGAATAGGCCTTACAGGACATAATCTGGAACACTTTTCTGTGGGATAGAGAGAAAGTGGAGGATATTCCCATGACGAAAGCCACGTGTCAGGTCGCATCGGTGGAGGCTAGCACTGCTGCACAATCCCAAGGACGAGGGAGAACGGCAACTTCGACGAGAGCACATTGCTGGCACATGCGTGTGTATTTGTGTGCGTGTGTGTGTATGAGGAACTAGTAACAGACGGTTAACCGCCTTCTTGGGACAGGTGAAGGCTTCGCAAGACTCAACCTCTTGGCCTCTCTGCCCGAGGAAGGCTAGCTTGACTCAAACACTCACAGGCTCAGCAAGCTATTGCACGAGACGACGACAGCGGCTGATCGGCAAACGGTGACTCGTTGACATGCTTATGTGAGCACTGGCGGAGAAGACTGCATGCGGCATAATGCTCAACTCTTGGTGGGACAATCATGGTTTGGAGCTCCCTCTCTGGTTCCGGCCTCAGGTAGGTGCATAACATTCTTGGCATCCACGATGCCAAGAATGCAATGCACCTACCCGATGTGATGCATCTATCCGGAATTTGCACCTCGATATTTTTCAGACCAAGGCAATTTTGTCTACTAGAAGCTCCTCGGATAATTAATGTATGCATTTTGCACGATAATAACCCAAAGCATACTGCAAAGTGGGTCAGAAAAAATATTTACGACTGGTCTGTTACGCGTCATGGTTGGCTCAGTGAGCTGTCAGTTTAAAACCCAATAAGCACACCGGGGACAGCTTAGGCTAGCGACTGAGGAATGAGGCAATCTCCAAATGGCCGACGATCATTGCGAGCTGCAGCTTCGAATGCCATGATGGAGTCTAGACCACACGACACAGTTTAGAAGCAGGTGTGTGAACCGAAGTGTGAACCATGACTACGATTATGACCATGATTAGAACCATGGTGAACTTACTTCTTACCGACTATGAAGTTCGTCATGCTGTTAAACTTTACTTATGAAAGCTTAATAGACATTGCTGTGCATCGTGCGATGCCTTTATGCTCAGCAGCTAAGAGAATTTTTGCATGGTAGCATGCGTCAGTTCTGTGACAGACCCTGCTGGCCATATTGATGAAGATGCGCACGAATTCACAGAAATAGTACAATGCCACTGTCTGAAGGAGATGGAAAAGGTCTTTACTCATAAGATAGCCAGCCGTGGCAGCTCTAACCACAGCACGTCAACAGCAGCTGCTACCTCGGAACTGCCACCACCACCGGCGAATAGTCTTCGTCGAGCTGCCACTCCAAGTTAGAACACCAAGTACGGTGCTCTGCCGTAGAATGCGTTAGCGACCTGTGACCGATTGATTGATCCTTCTAACCATATTATGCATATTCCTTTGCAGCAAATGCAAAGCGCCTAGAGAGAGAGATTGAGTTCTCTGAGGGCGCTTTATCAAGTGCATTAGTATTATTATTATTATTATCCATTGAGCATGCTACTGCTAGCCATTCGATCATGGGTCCTTTACAGCAAATGTAAAATGCCTAGAAAGAGATTGAGTTATCCGCGGGCACTATAACAAATGTATTATTATCATTATTATAAAAGCTCATTTACACCGGGTGCCTATTAGAAGGTCTTCGGAATTCCACACCTGAACTGATAAACACGTGCCAGCTGTAACCATCAACTTGCATATTACGACCACGATGGTATCAGGAAGCACGAACGTGTATGCACAACCTCTGCAAACACAACCTCTAACAACAATATGAACACAATTGACTTGCCTGTTGATCTTCTGGCAGCCAATCGGTGGAACAGGTTTTTTCCTTTGCTTGTCTGTCTTTCCCTTTTTCGTGTGCAAAGCAGAGCTGCTAGCTGAAAGATTCCTCAGAAGGAAGACATTTGAATCCCTGACAAGCATCTTCTCCTTTCTTGACATGAGTATGAGAGCATGAGAAGCAAGGACCAGCTTCCGTGACAGCGCCGCCTAAAGGCAGACATATTTATAAGCCTTAACTCAATGATTTGCTACTGCAGCATATGGATAGCCTATTGACACATAAGGAGCTGACAGTTTAGTCAAACGACTCATTGGTAGCCAAGAGGCGATAGTGGGTCTAATAAAACCGGGCAAAAGTAATCCTTGCATGCTGCCATACTCAAATGTCAAGACAGCATCTAAATGAATGATTAGCACGTATAATAATAAAAAGCAACCGGGCTTCTCATTTATACCACAAATCCGCACAATCAATTCCCTGTTGGAGCATAAAACCCAACTCCAAAATCCTGAGACAGCTGATACTGCCTAAAATAACATGATACATAGCTCTGAAATCATTGCATTTGCATGCAGAATACCCATTCAAACTGTAGAATGTCACACGACAGCCAACACATGCATCGACTATCCCAGTTCTGCTAAAGAATCACGACCTTTCCCACTTAAGAAGCATTAATAATTGAGATACAGTGAAACAAATACGGTCAAAAACAATCCTTGCGGTATGGTTGCAGCGGCTGCTTCTCGGTTCAGGTAGTAAGGAGTCTACAAGACCAAGGATATTTAAGTTGTACACAGCATGTGAAATTTGTTTGATGACAGGCCACAAAAACATGCTGCTGTAATGTATGAGAAATCATTCCACGGTGATTCCTTATGACGATCCTTGTTTGCCCAGGAATAGAGGCCACGAGCTTCCTCACCATCTCCTCCACTGCACAATTAAATGGAGCCCGAATTTTACTGAAAAAGTTGGCTATTACTTTAGGCCAAAATCCGCCTCAGCCGACCACTCAGTAGAACATTTGCACCTTGCTTGACCACCTGATGGTAAATGTGCTGTCCATAATGCCCCTGATCTGATGCAAAGCTCTACATCTTTTGGCAGCAAAGAAGAAGCCCAAATCATTTATTGCTGCCCAATTTAATCTTTGGTTGAATACAATAATGACTGTATCTATACATACTATCTATATATCTATACATCTATACTATACATCTTCCTACAACTAGCCCTTATCCTCGTGATTTGTTACCAAACATCGTGAACTTACTTTCACTAGTGATTAAAACAAAATCCAGTCGTCCTCTGACCAGTGGGGGTGGTCGTGGGGGCCACTGAAAGCGATCTACTTTATGGTGGTGGGTGAGCTAAGGTATGCGTTTTGGAGGCCGATGGCCGAGGTTGTGAAAAGCAACTGCCTTGTCTAGTGTGCCACCACGTACAAGGCTTGCTAAGAGTGTCATCTTCCATCACATAGCAGTGCTCAGAGATATTGATGCTATAAATGTTGGGTAACCCGGAAAGATGTCAGTGCCTTTACATTCATTGGCGGAGCTGCCTAACCCTTGGCTGGCGGAAAGTTCTGACATGCTCAGCACCTTCAGTTTGTGCTCTGGCCAACTCTAATACTGAGGATCGAGGGATACAAGGATTGATCTGAACATGTGTGTATAGTAATAATAAGAAATTTCCATAGCACCCCAAGAAAACCAAATCTCTATGCATGTGCTTTAAATATATTGAAAGGCACAGAATTCCTGGATCAACCCATATCAACTGTGTGCTCAGGCTGCATCAATTCACCAGACCTCTATAGCAAGTTAAAATCGGAATTTAGACCAAATAATTCCAGAGAAACTCCCATGTTTTGGGTTTACAATGATCCTCTGAAAAAGGTGGGGCCACTTAACCTATATATCACAGCAGCATTTGACACTAGTTACCGCCAGAACCTTCCAGAGTGCCTCTCCACATTCCTAAGCAGTATTTTGAATGGATTACGTCAAGTGAGAGATGTCCAAGTGTAAATGTAAATGGCTGTTGGTCATCCAAGGAGCCCTTGAAGTATCAGGTACCTCAGGATTCGGTCAAAGGCCACCTAATTTTCTCTATCTAGATCTATACGCCATCTCTGCCCGTCTCTCTCTCTCTCTCTCTCTCTCTCTCTCTCTCTCTCTCTCTCTCTCTCTCTCTCTCTCTCTCTCTCTCTCTCTCTCCATTTCTGCCTGCCTGTCCCTCTCGCTCTCACACAGACATATCAAAGCACTTTTGCCTGAGCTTCACTGGCTCCCTATTAAGAATCGAATGCAAGATATTCTGGCTTACAGGTCACTTAAATCACTTGCATCAGCCTACCTATCCGACTTCTTTGATCCTCCAGTGTGCTCTCATATCACCTGCTTCTCAGCATCCAGTGAGCTGGTTGCCCCTTACAGTAAACAGAAATCTTATGGCGAACGAACCTCCAGCTCGTATACACAGAAAGTCAAAAACTCGTTTGCAGCTACGGCCAATACCGGTAATGAGCTAGCATCATGTATGGCTCAACTAAAGAAGCATTTGTTCCGGGATGGCTACTAGACAATGGTCCTTCTTACTGATGGCCCCGGGTGTCTTCTTGCATGCTTTACCATGCTGTCCCCAAAGCATCATGCTTGCTGTCTAAGTATGAGACATGCCACTAACGCTTGGTTATTGATTCTCGTGCAGCGAGTTGTAAAGCAAACGAATAGGGACTTAGTTCTCATAGAAAGCTAATTATTCTCCTCATATACGATTTATAAGGTTTGGCTTGGTCCGAATGCCACCTGATCGAGCCAGAAGGAGGTCGGGCTTACAGACATTTGGATGGTCACCAATTTTATTTCCTTACAGTGCACTATGTACAAGCAAAACGGTAACCTTTGCAGGGATACGAATATGCTTATTTCCAAAAAGAGTGTGGGTATTGAGCTCTGCTGCTGACTAGTTCCCAGATGCTGCCAGCTCGACCTCGCGCTTCAGGGCACAGAGGTAACACATACAACGACACACACGCACGCACGCACACACACACACACACACACACACAATTTGAAAATATTAATGTCAACCACCAAGACCACTCTTCAGCACTCAACATAAACTTGGCTGAGCTGACTCAAATATGTCCCGAAAATATGCATAAAAGCCTAAACTCAAGAACAATGCAGTGCGGGAATGCATGCATTCTCACGGGGGTTTAGAGCCTCACTTACACCATATTTAGTTGCATATTAAGATTAAATTCGAACCAACAGAGAACTACTGGCTCACCTAAACTTATCACTCTCTTATGTTAGTGGCAATCGGCTGTCTAATGCCTGCTTACCCAAGATGTGGTTTTTAAGTTTATTTTGAGGTCAAATTTTAAAGTGTGTATGGAGTGCTCGCATACACTTCAAGCATGCTAGATTTACAAAAATCAATAGAATAGTTGGACATTAGCAGCAGTTGATTGATTCATAACTTTTGACAGCGACCCAACTACGACAAGATTTCTCAGGTGATGCATTTTGATGCTCCTGCTAGCAGACCTTAATATTGCACGTTGGAAAACACACACGAGATTAAGAAGCAGATAAACAAAGCATGCTCTTTAAACAGGCAATGAAACAATTTACTACTACAACTATGACTGCAGAGCATAAATATGATGAAGACACTGACAGCAACACTGCTATGACATCTAGACACGGAAAGATGACGAGATTCAAGGAAGAGCTAATTTTGCTACAATTAGTGCACCACTGCCATAAGAGTAATTTAAACTTCGGAAATGTATTTGTACTTACTAAAGTAAACACGCAACACCAGCTCCATCGTAGCCAGGCATAAAGAAATGCATACAAAAAAGACCAGACTGTAAACCACCCAAAAAAGGGAACGTGATTAATTGCATGCAGAGCTTGAGGCGCTTTCAGCAAGAGCTTCACAAAATTTGGCTGGCTTCACAATCTCTCCACATTCCCATAGGCCTGGGTGTGGTTTGGAAGGCATTGGTGCCACATCTAAACTCTGAATACTTCCACCATGCACCACGCCGGTGCATGATTATCCAATCGACCACATCAGCTGATATTTTTTTTAAAACTATATCTGCTGCTTCAGTAAAAGGTTCAAAGTATCCTCAGGGTCGGACGAGAGATTGGCTAACTGTCTTTCACTCAACTCGGACGACAGATGCTTTACTCACAGGTCTGTTATCATGCAGTGCAGTTCCACAATTTTGAAGCAACAACCCTGACTGCCTTCCACGATTCTTGCTTCTTAATTTCTCGGCTTGTGATGTCAATTCGAGCACGTCCTTATCTACTGTTTTGTACTGACATTATTTTTGCTTAACACTCTCTCACGGCTGGTTCTCTATTTCAGCTATGCTATGCTCGTGAAATGCCCAATGCTGGCCTCCAATTAAGTGTCACGTGTCACCCCATTCTGTGTGTGAGCACTATTGGAAAGCTCTATTAGACCCATTACGTATTGAACTGCTTCTAAATCCTCTTAAATAGTAAAAAAATAATAGGTGCAGACGAAGTACACTCTAGGACGATGAACTGATTGCTACACCTGACTCACTTTGTTATCTACAGCCATCGTCTTTCAATCCCTCTCTAAGGTGAGGTCAAAGGTAAAAAGCTTGCAGCAATTACCTAGAACACCGCATTGAAAGAGGGCTCAGACATGAGCCATGCAAGTAATGTCGTAATGTGGCACTCACCTGTCGGCGTGAATCCAATGCACGCCTCTTTCCTTTGGCACAGAGAACAGCAGGCCTGTTAAGCTTTTTTGCTTTCGCTTTAGCAGCACCTTCCTCCTGCGCCTTTTTAGATTTGCCACCAACCACACCACGACAATTGGCACTACCGCACAGACAGGTTTGCTACAAATACATGCATACACGTCATCGTAATGGCAAAGACAAATGGAAATAGGGGAGGGGGAAAAATAATAATAATAGACAAATAATAAGAGGGTGCTTTACCTGAGACTCCAAGTTGAACGGCTGAAAATTGTAGTCATACGTGAGCTCAGTATTGGGAGGGATATCGTGCAGTGCAAACATTCCGATTCTGTAGACTCCATTGATATTCCTTCAAGAAAGTAATTATTGACATGAAAACATTCATGGTTATCAAAGACAATAACATCAAGAGAAAAACTTGTAATTTATCCATTACCACTTCTGCATCTCGCAATTGGGTTCACAGCTGTGGTTAACAAATCGCCCCACGTTCCCCATGCGATATCCGTCAATGACTATATTGCCATCGAGATCCAGGCAATAGTGGTTGTGGTCACTGGCATATTCTTGAGACATTCGCCTTCGAAATTCAGCCATAGAGACCACTTCGCCAACGTACTCGAGAATAAATTGACCTAAAAAACAAACCACACGCTAAAAAAATCGAAACAGTAGAAACATCTCTCCAACCACAACCCACTCTATATCAACAAGTGTATAGTGACTCATATACCCAGTCTGTAGACTAAACAAAAACAAAACTAATATTCGTTGATCATCATCATGCGGACGACGGCAATCCCAAATTATTTAGTATAGAGATACGTTTGTGAGTTCCCACTCCCATATAGACATTCATTGTCAGGACCGACAAGGAATCTGGTGGTAATCATACCTTGAAAATAGCACAGTACCACTTATTGATCAATTGACCATTTCACTAACTACACCACTAGTACTTGATCTTGGCACTATCTAGAATGTATTCAAGCTGAAAAAACGTCATATGCAAGACTACAACTAATGCCACGACGACCACTACTTATGATTAGGAACTGACAGATTCTTCTCAGGTTTCTGCAATCTCATTAAGTTTTGGTTCCCAGGGCAAAATTTTACTTTTGATGGGTCGCCAAACTAAATCTTAGAAAAAAACTCGAGGCACTAAGCGGGTAAACTTAAACCGACTCGGTGATTGATTTGGGGTCAGTGAAGCCTAGATAGAAATGGTGTGATGTGGCAGCTATACCGTTGATGACAGACCGGAATAGCGGCAGAGTCTGTTGCAGACAAATTAAAGCAAAGGCCTGGAGTCCAGGATTAATGTGCATGCTGCCACTAACCACATTTGCATGCTGACCCTGTGCATGTCACCCCTAACCATGTTATTCATGTTGTTTGTTTATCAAGCATGATATTACTCACCATTCAATTGCATTTCCCTTTGCAGCAAATGTAAAGCGCCTAGAAAGAGATTAAGTTCTCTGAGGGCGCTTTATCAAGTGCATTATTATTATTATTAAAGTAAATTGCAATAATCTAAACACGATGCAAAACCAACTTATTTGGTCAAAGTCTTGTCTAAGCAGGCCCTAATAATGGTAATATTCCCCTAATGAAATTAGGCTGGCTTGACAGTGGAGCCAATGTGCTGGTTGCCCAAGAGGGTTGCCCAGGAGGCTTTGGGAGGTTAGCGGTATACAAGTTAATGGCATCGACACAAGCTGCAAGGATATAAAGTATTTCAGATACAGAGCAAAGCTTGAGAGGGTCAAAGAATAGGTCGAGTTGAGTGAAATCGGCGAAGTGAAAGCCAACAATGAGCGTTTAGCAATGAAATCCGCCAGAGGGAGAGTACAAATAATGAAAAGAAGAGCTTAAGACCAAATTCCCGAGGAGCCACTTACTTTAGGGTCTCCTCGGATGACCGAGAGCAATTTAGATCCACACTCTGACATCTCTCACTCAAGTAGGACCACAAGTAATCCAGTTTAGCACTGTGCCAGTGATACCTAGAATTGTCGAGTGGAGATCCCGAAGGATCTGGTGGTCAATTGTGACATAAGCTGACTAGAAAATTTGGCAAACTATCAGAGGCCCTATTCTGATCAGCATTGCTTAGAAGGTTAACCCTGCAGCGTAGCAGTTCGCTTGGAATCAGGGGCCGAGCCAGGATTTCCAGGTTGGGGAAAGGTCCAGATTTTCACGTTGGAGGCAAGGTACACTGCTCCCGACCCTTGGGCCTGGGGAAATTTACCCCAGGACTAGGTACTTCCCTCTGTCCATGGGGGGGGGGGGGGGGGGGAGGATGATTGCCCCCCACTCACTGCGACTGCCTCCACCACTGCATGAAATGGTTAGCCCTGAATCCCTATTGGAACCCGCTAGCTAGATCTGATGAACTGATTGAATCGTTTAGCTGCTACGTCACCACCCTTTAAGTGTCCTGCGTATAAATGGCTATCAAGGAAGACTTGACAGAAGTTATTTTATTCACATGATCTACGGTCGGCTTCTTAATGAGGCCCGACAACTAGTTAAAGAGCAAGCAATTTAACAGCAACATTTGCAACATTTTCATGGTGGGCAGTGACAGGTCTATGTATCTCCTGAAGAAAACCGTTGGTATATAGTCCACATGACTGGAGGTCTTTTTGGCCTAGAAGACACCAGGTTCTGCATGGCTCCCCGCGATTTGTTACCCCCACTGAATACCCACAGAATTTGGCTTTTTTTACCCTAAGAGTTTGGGGTTTTTCTCAGTTTCTGTCCGGTACCAGCCTACCATTCCACATATACGTCTTTGCTAACATGCTTTTTTAAGTTTATTGAGTAAGAATATTGCCCTCAATTACTACAGATAAGAATATGCCCTATGGATAATTGCGTGGCTTATAAACTACTATACTAGCTGTGCTCAAAAAAGAGTCAGCAATGCCAACATCTTATAAAAGCCAGGCCGACGGCTATGCTATGACAGGATTAGCAAGGTGCTGAAATGAAGCTTTTATATCGCGTTTCAAAACTTGTCAGCAAACAGGGCTCCACGAATAGTACGACATGACAATCAATCCCTGCTGTTTCTAATATAGCAGTAAGTGCAGACACACACATACACACACATCACGCTAGCAGGCACCTCACACACAGACCTGCTGTAAGGCCAGTGGTAGTCTGAACACCATAGCCTCTGTCGGTGGTCTTCTCAACCTTTAGCCCCGGTGCCCAATCATATCGCTGGATGCGCTGATTGGCACAATGCTCGCCAGCAGGGCACGTGTCTGGTTCGCACTCTGCATATAGCATTCTGCAAAGGTACATAAAAGACTTTGGCCCATAACATGCAAAAATCAACAAAAAAGTCACGAAGCCTGCAATCAATCTAAAGAAAAACGAGCAGGGGCAACGCTTCGCGACCAAAGCAACTAAGCATCTGCACGACGTAAGGACAGACCTGTTAAGACAGTCGTCCAAGCATGACTTGCCATCCATCGGTGCCTTACATGCACACGCCTGAGGCTTAACAGATGCATAGGCAGGCTTCACATCAACATACACATCTACAAATATAATCACCAAGGAGTGAAGTTATCCTGCAAAGCAAGAAGTGACAGCACACAATAATATTGACATCAGGAGCCATGCTGCACACTCTAGGTTTAGAATGATCCTTTAGTTGCAGAACTCGATACGACCTACAGTAATCCTTAGATGCCAGACCCATGACTAGCTTCTGCAGAATTCATACAAGCTCCACACATTCCCACAGTATTTGGTCCCCCCTTCTGGATTTTGGCGAAATTTGCTTTTTATACCCACAGATTTTAGGTTTTCCATCTGGACTCGGTCTACCATTCTTTACACCGGGTCTTGGGTCAGGGGTAAGGGGCTTACTCTCAACGATCCAGGTCGTGCGTTGGAGTCCAGCATCAGACGGTTGTTGATTGCCCACTGCAGGCAGAGTGACAGCCGCCAAGGCTCTTCTGCTGCTATACAAACAAGTCTGTTAAATCAGGGGCCTTTGACTACTAGCTTATAAATTAAGTTGGCCCAAGTTTGCACTAAACTGTTATACACATGAGTTTGCACCAAACAATTGCAACAGAGTGATGTCCTGCGAAGCAAGAAATGACCACACACCAAGAGTATTGAGTACAGCAGCTAGACTGAACCTTTCATGTTTACATTGATCAAGCAGCCGCACTACTTGGAGGCTGGCTAAAAAGCTCAATGTTTGCGCAGGGATGGCAAAAAGCCTCCACAGTCAGTCACCAGCAGCCACATTATACCTTTATACAGACCACAGAAATGCAGCAACACAGTCAAACCTAGTAAGCGCTGCCAGCATTCAAGATGGGCAGCAATCGATGTCTGCCAAGGACAAGAGCAATGAGATTGCATGCTCACAAACCAAAGGCTTGTACCATGAGCAGCACATGCCGTACACACCTCGGCGCCCTTATTGAATTCCCTCCTTCCGAATGCAAGCACGACGTAAAGCAGTGACACGGAGGACATTTCTACTGATAGTGGCACACATCAAATAGCAGATGCCAGCACGACCGTTTATGTGTTCTTATAAGTGAATGGATCTATTTCTCAAACATTATGGTATCTAGTAAGAAGCACGTTGTCATGTTGCTGTAGCCACAGTAGCAGCAGCTCGGAACGTGACGGTGGCTGTGACACCACCCTGCTCCACAAGAACCATATATAAAAGTGGTTACAATGACGAAGGATGAGGTAAGGACACCGACACCAAGCACTCACAAGCAGCAAGTCGCCAGTCATGCATAAGGGGTTGGAAGTGCTGCAGGTGAAAGAGTTTGCTATACTGCACTAGTTACTTTGTCTGAACAGCTCCTCCTCAGAGCTATGATCAGACAAGTTGCCTTGGCAAGCATTTCCCTCAGAGGGGCGCATTGCCGTACAGTGCCCAACGAGCAAAGCCATCTGAAAGCTAGTGGCCCGGCAGGCTCACGATGGGCCGCTAAAAAATCACTGTACCAGGTGCCCGCCGGAGGCCGAGTGTTCAGAGGACGTGCCTGGCACAGTTCCCTTGGGCTGGTGGTCGACATGCAAGAATCAAAGGCTGCCACTTGCGAGACGTCTAGAGAGCAACTACATTAGCTTTAATATATGACCTCTGCGATGATGGTCATAGAAGCGCGACGGAAGATGCCTAGACATCTGGGGTGACAAAAAGCAATCAACTGCTTCGAGGGGGCGCTTGGCACACGAAGGTCCAAGCGTAAGGTCTACATGCTGATTTGCTGCAGACACCTGACAGCCCACACAAGCACGAGTATGAAGGCTCACTCGCTAGCTCGGAGCAACGGCAAAACAGCACCAGCGACTCTGTAGGATGCACGTCTGGGCTTCTGCTGTTTAGCCACTACTTTACCATCAAACAAGTGATCACATAAAGAAGTTGCAGATTCTTAGCCCAGGGGTAATGTGCTTTCCCTTCACGACCCAGGTGGCGGGTTTCAGTCCTGGCGACTCTTTATTGCCCACTGGCAGAGGGAGTGATAGCCACTAAGGCTCTTCTGCCTGCTCTCAATAGGGCTGTCGAATCAGCTAACCTTTAATTGCTCTGTTGTTACACTCACTAGGCTACAGATGACACCCGCCAATGCAAAGCTTTTTGACTTTCCAATAAACAATGCCACTTACTCACATTTCTTTTTGAGCTGCAGCCTCGGCGAGCTCTACTTCCATCCCCTACCGAGTGAAACCCGCCGAAGCCTGCATCCCATTACGCAGCTGTAGCTAGCAGCCAATTAAACCAATTGCACCAGCAGCCTATCGGTACACCACATGATCTTAACTGTTCATGCTGTAAACTGCCTCTTGGTACTCGAAGGTCACAATCGCGAGACATCCCGGCAGTCTATTGGATGTCGCGAGAAAAAGCAATGGGCAATTCAAGCAGTCAATTCAGTGCTCTTACTTCTGTTTATTTTTTTGTAGCCATGAATATGATCCATGACACCACTCTGAAAAAGAAGACAAATAAATTAGCCTACCCATGACGTCGGCTACTACATACATATACTAGATAACCACAATCAAAGGCACTTGCCATTACATGGCTGCACCAACGACCAAGTGAGCGACGATGCTAAGAGATAAGCTTAAGCAAAGCATGCAAAGGCAACACAAGCCACACCTATAGCATCAGCAAGTTGAGCATGTTGGCATAACTAATTCGAGAGCACACCTGCCACCGGCAAACGGTTTCCCAAATTACAAACTGAGGCGAGAGAAAGAACGATATTCCGGGTATTGCACGGAAAGTAATTACTCCTATACAAGCAAGATCCAATAGTAAGACACGGCTCCAGCCGCTCTGGGGAATGGGCAGCCGTTCCTTTTATGCCTACATCAAGACGAGACAAAACAGGTGATTTGACAGCCAAGCCCGGTGAAACCAACCTTGCGTGCCACACGGCTGCTGCAGTACACATCATACGGCAGCTGGAAATCCTGAACGTCCTTCCATAGGAAAGGTGATACATAGAACGGTGGTGGCAAAAGAGGCTGACCATCATTTCTTGAGGGATGTCTACAAATTTTACCAAACAATACGTATCGAACACGTGGGCAGCACAACGCGACCAACCAAGATGCCATCGACGTGCAACAGAAATAGCTTGACAATGTGCGATGGGTGCATGTGCTCCGCGTGCATTTTAAGCGGCAGCTGAATGGAGCGACGCATGGCTCTATACTTACCGTGCTGCCGTGCCGACATCTCCCTTGAAGTGGTCCGAGAAAAGCCCGGCACTCATGTACTTCTTCCCAGGTGCGGTCTTCAGCTTTGGTTTCCTCACACTGCAATCAAGCCGTGACACGGTCAGCGGCGAGGCCGCACAAACGCCGTCTGCGTGCGAGGCGCCGCGCACAAAGCAGCAAACAGTCGACACGATGGCCGAGGTGCAGCTGCACCGGCGGCCACGCTCGCCCATGCACCTTTGAGTGGTCTGCGCATCAGCAATGGGCATCGATGCTGCTGCCGATTCCGAGGGCGAACTGCAACCACCGTCCAGCTTCTGCAGGACAACGGTCAGAGTCCTGCCTTCCAGCACCGGACCGCCTAGCGACGACTCGTCTGAGCCGGCGGAGTCAGCAGCCTTCGCCAGCTGGTGCCTACGCGCAGCTGCCGCCCGCTTCAGCGGCTTAATTTCGACTGTACTGTATGCTTTCTTCCTCAGGTTGCTGAGAGGCACGTTCTCTTCCTCTTCGGGCTGCGAGGCGGCAGACCTTCGAGGCCTGAGTGCGGTCAGTCCGTTGTCCGATTTGTTCTCAGTTTCGCCCACAGCGACAGAAGTCGCTCCGGTCTCCTGCGACGGTGCTGCTTGTCTGGTGCCGCGAAGATTCCTCGCAGGGGGCTGCTGTCTTGCCAGCTTCCGTCGAAGGTGCACTAAAGAAGATCGCAAAGCATCAAAGCTGCTGAACACGGACCGGGGATTTGCCGAAACTGTTGATTTGGCAGAAGCAAAATTTACAACTATCAAATTGACGAGTGTACACACGTGCTCTCTGCTTCTGACACAAGATTAAAATCTTTTCTCTTCCAGGTTTTGCCCAGTGGTTCAGGTGCTCACCTAGAACCAAGGTCAAGGCAAGTGTATTTGATGACTGAGGTAGCGGACTTGAGTCCCATGGCATACGTGAAGTGCCAGAATAGAGATTCGATCCCATACGTGGTTTCTGATTGCTTGGCCATTTAAACTTGAACTGTGAACAAGAAACGGCTTAAAACAAGCTACCGACTTTTCGTCCTCGGAGGGAGCTCCCTCCGCCCAGCCCCACCGGGACAGGCAAATCCAGTTGTCAAACTTGGGCGAGAGAAAATTTAATCGAGTTAACATGGTTTTAGACTGTGGCCTCCAACCCCTATACCCACAAACATACTAACTACATACGCACTCGAGTGCCGAGTTCTTATAGAGCCACGGCCGACGTAGGCACTCGCTTGGCACGAACCTTAACATGCATACTTTTGCATATACCAAAATGACCGCAATGACCGAATTGAAATCAAGGCAATTATTCTAAGTCAAGATCACTACCGAGTCATCCATGCCGACAAGCTCTCGCCACGCAGGTACCACCACGACTAAAACAGCAGCAGGCTCCTGTTAATCACGATACTCAGAGCAAGCGACGAGACTCTTAGCCACCAACTGCAGGCTGGTGAAGAGCAAACCCAAAATATGCATAACTTTCACGTGCCAGGGAGGTCGTTCGGTTACACTAAAGCACGCTGGCTGTAAGGCACATTAAAGACCACAGAAAACCACTTTGCAGCATCTCACTTTCCCAACGAAGCTGTTTGACACTTGCTCGAGAAATATGTCAGGAACTTTTCACAGAGTAATAATAATAATAATAATAATTCACTTGATAAAGCGCCCTCAGAGAACTTAGTGAGTGGAGTCCACTGGCACAAACTTTTAATGGCAGTGCACTACATAAGGCAATGTGGGATTGCCAGTGAACAAGCAACTACGTAAAAGCTAAAAGCTACGGTAGAGACTGATGCTTAACTCGCCCGACAGCTGCACCCCAGACCAATCAAAAATGTAATACTTAGAGCACGCTGTGCCCTTGCGTAGAAACAGCTCAAAGCACTCACTTGTTCGTGACATCAGAGGCCGTAAAGCTTGCCGTCGGCTAGACAAGGCCTGCCGATTGAGCTTGCTGGCAGATGGGCCAGACAACGAGGAGGCAAGAGGTTCGATCGGCTGCTGCCGTAGCTTGGGGGTGGATGGCATGCTTCCCACAATGCTAACGTGGATCTCAGGTTGCGATGTGGAGCGACGCTTCCTCTGCGCCGAAATACCGGGTCCTTTGAGCTCGTGCGACTGTGAGTCGAAAGCAGATGCCTCCGGGCGTGCCACAACCGGTTCTTGTCCGATTTCAGGGGCAAAGACGTCTGAAACGGTCGGATATGTGATCCAGAAGGCCGGTTTACCGTAACGAGCAAGAGGCCACTCTACAGAACGAGTATCTCTTGCACTGCTAAAAGCTCACCCGGTTATGAATGCAGTACTATTCATCTTCTTGTGGATACTAGATGTTGCTAACCTATACTCCGAATTAAGCTAGCAAAGGCAATCCGAGCTCACAGGGAGATGGATCGCCATAGAAAATGTAATCTATTCATAGCGCCAGTTCAATGCTGGCATGCATAGCTACCGATAAAAGGCTCCGCAAAAGAAAAGGTACCCGGTACAGGCCGAACTTGAAGCAAGGCAACGTGATCAGTCCAACAAACCTGCCACTCACACCCCCCCCCAGCAATACTGTGCTGCCGCTAGTACATACCTTCGTTGGTCACAACCTTGTGACGTTTCTTCAAAGGCAGGAACAGGTCGTTCGTTCTCACCAGGTTCGTATTAGGAATGCCAGTGTCGGTGTTAATGACACTGACACCACCTGGCACGCCATCCGAGTCGCGGTTGGCTCGGCCCCGCTTCCGGTGATTGGGCGGAGAGGCTGTGAGCATCAGGATGCTGCCTCCCGCAGCTTGTTGCTGCTGGCCACTTCCGTCTGGCCGACTGGGCGTGCTCAAACTGGCCAGGTGATCAAGTGCTGCCTGCTGGCTGTACGGCGACGCGAGCCGGCCGCGCTCGGACGACGCCGGCGAGCTGTGCTGCTCTGTCACGGACACCTGCGAGCCGGGCCTCGCCTGCCGAGGCGGCAGCTGGCGCAGCGGAGGAGCTTTAGACGGCAGCTCGCGATCGGTGGCTGCTGAAGCGGCGGCGGCGGCTACGCCTCGCCCGCCGGCCTCCGGTGACTGGCTGCTCGGGGTGAGCGCCGCCGGCTTTGCCGAGCTCGGCTTCCTGCCGCGGCCTCCTTTCGAGCCCTTGCCCATCATGTGCTTCTGGAAGCTGATATTTTTGGAGCACATCTGCCCTCTGGGGCGTGGAACGTAGTACTTCTCCGGCGACAAGATGACGGGCAGCTTGGAAGACGGCTTGGTCGCTTTTTCTGGCACGCCCTGGTCTTTGCAGGCGGCCGCATCGTCCGGCGCTTCGGCGGCGGCAAGCTTCTCGCGACCGCCGCCGAGCCGCTGCTCGTGCTGCTCGCTCGGCACGGGCCGCTCGCTTTCGACTGCCGAGTACTGTGGCGGCGAGAAGGCGCCGACACGGCGATCGGCAGCACCGTCGGCGCTCTCAGAGCTCTCGGCGGGCGACGATACGGGCGAGGCACCAGCAGCAGCCTCGAACTGCTGCTGCTGCTGAGCCACAACGACCGGCAGCATGTCGACGTCGGCTGCGTTGGCAAGTCGAGCCGGCTCTCGCGTCGCCGGCTGAGCGCCGCCGGCGGGCAGAGGCGATTGGATGGGGTACGAGCCGCCGACGGCCAGCCACTCATATGAGGGGGCGGCAGCAGCAGCAGCAGCGGCGGCGGCGGGCGCTTCTTTTCTTTCGCTTCCTCCACTTGCAGGCCTCTCGGGTCGCACGGGGCCATCCAGAGGCTTGACCTTGCTGCCGTCGACCCGTGGTCGTATGGGTGCATAGCGGCCGAAGGCCTTCACGTACTTAGTCCTCAGCGCCAGCATCTGAACGTCGCCGGCGAGGATGATCGCCTCGACGCGAGTGGCCAGATCCTCCATGCTGGCAATGAACACCGGATCCAGGTGCCTGTGCTTGAGCTTCTGCCTCTTGGCCTTGAACCGGCTCTTCTGCTTCTTGACCTTGAAGATGGCGTCCGGCGGAGGCAACTGGATCTCGTCCTCTTCCTCGACATGCTCCCTGTTTTCTTTGGACGGAGTGCCGCCGATGACCGCGGCCACGACTGCGTCCCTGGTGAACTGCTTGTCGTTTCTGATCTCCATGAGCTTCGGCTGGCCGAGAGTGAGCACGCTGCCTTCGAGCAGCGCCGCCCGGCGCCTCTCGGGCTGCGCGACGTTGCGCGACAGATTCGAGAAGCTGAGCTGCTCGCTGAGGAAGCTGAGGGAGCCGCTGCCGCTGCCATGCAAAGGGGTGACCGAGCTCGCCACAGCGGCAACGCTCGGCAGAGTCGTGCCGCCGCCGCCATCGTCGGGGGCCGGTCGCAGCAGCAGCAGCTGCGGCGGCTGCTGCTCTTCCTCCGTCATCGACTGGCTTTCCTGAGAGGGCTGCTCTGCAACCGCTTCGGGTGAGAAATGCTTCTTCTTTCGACGCTTGCTGCTGCGCATCATCACGTGCACGTTCTTCTTCGGTTTCTTGGCCGCCGCGGCAGCGGCAGCGGCAGAGGGCAGCTGCTTGGCTGCAGCAGCTGCTGCATCCGTCAGATCATCGGAAGCATTCGCAAAAGACAGCGAGTCTGCAGTCTGCAGCTGCTGAGCTTTGACGGCTGTCACGTTCAGCAGCGAATCGGCGGCTGGGCCCATCACATCGCCAATGCTGCCACTGCTGGTGCTGCCGCCGGCCAGCCACTGCTGGTGCTGCTGCGACACTATCACACTCGGCATCACTTGGTCGTGCTGCGGCTGCAGCTGCTGAGCCGAGTCGCTGGGGGCAGATGAAGGCAGATGAAACTGCGGCTGCAGCGACTGCAGAGGCCACTGCTGTCCGAGCTGCTGCACGACGCGCGGCTGCTCGGCCGGCTGCTGCTGTGGCGGAAGAACCAGTGGCCTCAGGCTGAGCGTCATGTCAAAGACGTCGTCGTTATTGAACTGCTGCTCGATCGATGATTGAATGCTTCCGACGATATCTTTGAATTCGTCAACGCCGTGCAGCCTGCTGGCGGCGGCCCTCTCGAGGTGCTTGGGCTGCAACGGCAGGCTCACAGGCAGGCTGGGAACAGAGCCGTCGGCGAATGGCAAGCCGGAGACGCCACAGCCGGCGAGCGGCAGCTGCTGCTTGCCGGCTTCGTGTGCTGCCGCCATCGCCTGCGGAAGCGCCTGGCTTCTGGCGGGCGGCAATGCCGAACCGGTCGAGCTCACGTCAAACATCGCCTGGTCGAGAGATCCGCCGCCTGCTGTCGACAGCTGAGCCCTGACAGTCGAGCCTGCTGCCGGCTTCTTCCTGCCGGCAGCAGGCTTGGACGAGGCAGCTTCCGCTTCACCTCCCGAGCTTCTGACACTTCCGGTCTTCTCCGAATTGGCTGTGCCGACACTTCGAAATGCACCCTCGGCCGGACCGGGCACGGCGGCGGCAAAGGGCAGGGGCTGGCCGTGGCTCTGCGGCTGCGCGGATGGCCAGCGGTCGAGTCCTGCGGCTGCTCCACCTCCGAGCAAGGCGCCGCCTCCGCCACCGCTGCTGCCGAAGCCAAGCAGACTGTACATGTCTTTGTCTTGGATGAAACTCGCCCAATCCATGGCACTGTCGAAGCTGGGCGGATGCGCTGCGGGGGCGTTCCATTGGCTGCCAGCCTGAAGCTGCCCGCCGCCGCCTGCGACGCCAGGATCGCCGTACTTGTAGCCGCCGTACTGAGAATGGGCCGTTATGGGAGAGAGCATGCCAAGCGGCGACGGCGACGGCGCGGCGCCGGCGCCACCGACGAGAGCCTGAAGGCTGGACTCGAACGTGCCGGCACCGCCCACTCTCTGGGCAGGATGGCCCGCACGCTCGACGTAGCCACCTGGCGTGCCTCGGTGCTGCTCGGGCCTGACGGCTGACGACGTCGCCGAGTGATGTAGCCCTGGGCCAGCAGTCGCAGGCGCGCCAGCCGGGACCCTGTCCGACGGGCGCGACGCCTGAAGCTGCTGACCGGAAGTTCCGGGCCTGACCGCCGACGGCATGGTGGCCGACTGGTAGGTTGATGCTGACGACATGGCGCCGATAGTGTCCAGCGGCTGCTGCTGCCTAAGGTAGCTGCCTCCTCCGAGGACATTATCCGCAGGCCTGGCGGTGCTCGAGGGCATCTGCATGAGCGTGTCGAAGCTGGCGTCAGTCAGATCCAGGAGCTCGCGCGAAGCGGCAGCTGACTGACTGGCTTGTTGGCTTAGCATCGGACCCCACATGGTGGCTCCGTAGGCGCCCGTCGGATTGGGTCTTGCGTCCTTGCTGCCGCCGGTCCTCGGATTTGGCGCGCCCGAGTAGTCCGCGGCTCTGGCAGGCAAAGACAACCGGCAGTCCGGAGAGGCGCTGGCCCACTGCAGGCCAGGATCGGGCTGCAGAGCGACCTGCACGCCCGCCGCCCCCGAGGGGGCGGCCGAGGCATTGCCTGAGCCCGTAGGCAGGACAGCAGGGGTCAAGGCCGGAGGCGGCGGCCCCGCAGCTGCTTTCTTTTGGCGGCTCCGCTTCTTCATGCTACTTTGCATGTCATCGACGCCTCTGCTCTGGCGCTCGCTCGCTATGCAGGGCGATGCAGCCGAGCTGTGTCACGGTGTGCAGCTGACACGGACTTGCGCTGCAACGAAGAATGAACAGACAATGTGGACACATCAGTGAGCCTCACGGTAATTCGCAACAAAGGGGGGAGGAACTATGCTCACACACGGACGGACAAAAATCTGACATTTCGAGCTAGGTCGTGCAGGCCTTCTGGGTGCATTGCGATCGATTAAAATGAAATTTGGAGTTAGTACCGTCGAACAACGCCAACAAATGCTACGAACCCAGGTGGCAGACCCTGAGTGAGAAACTTGATCTAACAACAAGAGATCTAGAAATCACAGAAAATCACCACATTATACAAGAGGCTTTATAGTGCTGCATCATCTTGGCATCCGTTAGGGGATGAGCAGCATACAGGCACCCTCCCTTACCAAGCATCTTACTACACAACAGAATACACATACCATAACAGAGCACAGGCTGCGCTCATGAAGCTGCGCATTGGCACCAAATGACGCTTCACACCACGAAACGAAGGTGTCGATCACTACAATCGGACTATGACATAGGTTGATGGCCGCAGCTGGCGGTTCACTGTCCGACACAAGCCACCTGGCCCGATCTCGCTGTCTATAAGTTTCCCGGAGGCCTGTGTAAAAGAATAAGCCACTTGTAGTTAAAATGATCAGAAACAGCTTCAAGTATGAGCGCAATGTACAAGCAATAAGAATGGCAGAAACAGCAACTCGTTTGTCAGGGTGGAACGTACAACAAACATAGCAATTTGATGCTAGCCCTGTTATTAAAGTGTCACATTACCCTTGCCACGGGCGACCAGGCAGGCCATGAGAAACTTTAGCTGCAGTGATGCAGAGCCATTCTAGAATTGGTACATCAGCTGAGCTTTATGGTATCAGATGTGCAGCAGTCTCTCAAGCGGTAACTCGGTCCAAGCAAAATTTGCAGTAGTCGGTTAGCTACTCTTAATTCTGCTTTTCCACTGCCCTTCCAATCATCAAGCCATCTGTGTGCGAGGGTGTAAGGAGCAAAGAGAACATCGCTGCTCTAATTTGAAGTACACACAGTTCCTAATGTACACTGTAGCAGAACGGCACCGTGTGTGAGTTGGCAGCTGGATATTTCCATGCAGTCGACATATCATAAGAGGAAGATTTAGCAAGCTCACTTAGGCAATAGGTGCACGATAGACTGAAGGGCAACATACAATGCCATCAACAATATATAGAAATCTTGTGAACAGTCTTTATAATTGCTTTAATTCCAAATGATGTTCAGTTCCAGCTGGGTGTATAGCTACAACTGTTCACGATTAATGAGAAGCTATTCCTTATCCGCACCAGGTTCCACATGCAAGCTGTACCACAAATGCAACATTTGAGGCCTGCCGTGACAGCCAACCGAACAATGCTAACCTGCAAGATCAAACACATGTGTGCAACACACTAAAAGCCAAGACGGTCGCTTTGCAATACCAAGAAAATGTAATACAAATAACGACAACCATAGTAATAGTAAAGCATCTGCATAGTGCCCTAGGAAAACCTCATCTTTTTTTTAAGCCCTTACCACATGCTGTAAAGGAGCATGTCTTCTGACAATATCAGAAACAATTCCAGCAGGTTTACAGTAAATTAAGGACAAGACACTCGGATAGTACAAATGTTTCGAACAAAATGTGGGGGGGGGTGAGCAGAAAAATCAAGCGATGCACATTCAATCCCACAACTTGCATATACGAGGAAGCTCGTGATTTCTAGAACTAAAATCGGCATACATGCACTGCTCTCCAAAAGTTTCTAATTTCTGCGTAGAATTTTTTTTTGTGGAGAGCAGTGTATGGGTCTCTATACTTGATTTGCTTACTGTACATGCGATTGGCTTGACGAGAGAAAAAAAAGCAGCCCCGAGCAGCAGTATGTAGCTCATGGCCCGAGACCGAGGTCTCGCGCAGCTGCATCTTGCTGCAAGCTGCAACTTCTATATCCGTATCTTTATACTCAAAGGCTTAAAAGGCTTACAAAAACAGCTTTTTATAGTGTAATAGAATATGAATAAGCTAAAGGCAAAAACATGGAGGAAACCCTGGAAGATGGACAACAGAACGGTCCGTCAACGTTTGTAAATTTGCCTCGTTAGCCAGGCTTAGTGTGCTGAGGCACTGAGCGGACATATAGAGTGAAGCCAGAGTCCATCAGCCAGTTGCCAATGAGATTGCTGCAAAACTGCCCCAGCCACCAGTCTGTCACTGCCTTGCGCAAGCGTGCATCAATACTTGTGTGTACCACAACACGACTAGAGATTAAGATCTCTGAATATGGTAAGACATAACTAGCCACAGCCAGCATCAATATAAATAAGCAGACACTCGCCTAACTACTGATAGGCTGAAATCTAGGTGTCATGTTCCAAAGTGACCGTTCGTTAGACGACCACATCAGCCCCACAGTCAAGTCTGCCTACTTGCAGCTACACAACATTCACATTTGTGACATCCCGTCTTGACTTCTGTAACTCACTGCTTGCTGGCCTACCGGCATGTGCAATCAGGCGCTTACAGCTGGTGCAACTCTGCAGCTACAAAGCCCGGAACTCACTCCGACTTGCATCACAACATCCCCTGAATTGACCATATTTAAAAAGAATGTACACCTAGTTACGACAGCATTTAGTGGGTCCCTGCGATTCGTCCTTTATGTGCTTATGGTTGCTTACAAAGTTGCATGCTGCCACTAACCACACTTGCATGCTGACCCTGTGCATGTCACCCCTGACCATGCTATTAATTTTGTTCATCATACATGATATTACGCACCATTCAATTGCATTTCCCTTTGCAGCAAATGTAAAGCATCTAGAAAGAGATTGAGTTCTCTGAGGGCGCTTTATCATGCGTATTATTATTATTATTATTATTAGGCTGAGAAAGACAGAAGGCTTTATCTCGCGATTGCAAGATCGGCACACATAGAAGTGTCGCCCAATGCTGCTAGCCGGCATCATAATCTTCACTCACACCACAGGTAGCTCCACCTGACCTAATGCTTAACCGAAGCCCTTCAATTTTCCTCTTGCCGGAGAGTCTACAGAGTATTCAGATAATCAAGCCGACACCTGTCATCCACTAGTCACACTCTCCTTTGTAGCTTCAATACTTCAGCACCATTTGGCAACTGGAAGACGGAACTGTGCGAATCGCCAGTGGTGGATAACGCTGGACTGCCTGGGTGTGCCGGAATTGATTCAATTATTTTCTGCTGAGATTCGGGCTAGCTCGGTCATTGGTAGACCACACTCTCAAAAATCCGGTCCTTAAAAAAATTAATGTGGGAACCAAGGTTTTGTTTGGACATTTTGGTCATTTCTACAAAAACTGTTGGATTTGATGAGCCTTAAGAATGGTCAACAAATTCAGATACACAAGATAGAGCTCTCCAATATGACCACTAAGGAATCAGTCATGGAAAGTCTCGGGGGGGGGGTATGCACTTTATTTGAACTAAGTCTGATTTACTGAATGCTGCTTTGTGGCACCAACATTGGCTACTGCTATCCTCCGGGCATGCTAAGCCAACTCACCAACGGCTGGAACCACATAGATGCACACTACAAATGCATTTAGCCACTCTCTGATTACGAATGTTAACTAGCAAAGCAATGGAAGTGACTCCCTGATGCTGTTGTAAGACGTCAAGAGCAGCCAAACATGCAAAATCGATACAATGGGGGTACATTTCTGCTTCAGTCTGATTTTCGGGCATAAAGAATTGCACTGACTGGCATTGATTTGAATCTCATTCACATCTTGAAAAAAAATGCTACTAAGAAAAAATGTGTATCACCTATGGACTTGCACATGAGCCTTACAGTCACCAACATTGCAATGGGGCAGAGATGTTCACTAGCTTTCAGTACAGCAGACAACTCTATAAGAAAGCTGAACCTAGGACGTAAATATTAGTAGTGCACATTCCTAACCAGATATTCTAATAAAGCATGGCCTCCAGGTCTTCATTTTTGCTTTGGCATAATAATGCACTTGATAAAGCGCCCTCAGAGAACTCAATCTCTTTCTAGGCGATTTACATTTGCTGCAAAGGGATTGCTGACCTAAGCCTGATATCTGTTTTCATTTGCATGCTTGCTACAGAGCATGTCACTAACCATTAGTTATTGACTCCCTTGCAGCAAGTTGCAAAGCACCTGGATAGAGACTTAGTTCTGTAAAGGTGCTTTGCAAACGACCTATTATTACTATATAGATCACACCACAAAAGCCTCTACATCAGCACAGCTGCTATCAATACCTGAACTTATGAGCTCTAGCATAAGTTCTGAAATGGTTAAATAAAAAATAAGGTAAAAATATAGTAGTTTTTGCATCTAGAGAAAAACAAAGAGATTTAGAAAGTAGGTTAAAGAAAATTTGTCCGATTGAAGCTCCCAAATAACCACCCGATATATCAAGATGCCAAGGTTTAGCAGATGAAACTAAATGGCTTCAGACCTACTACTAAGCCTGTGGGTTCGGAGGTCAAAATAGCATGTGATTATAGATGTGGTACTCGGCACTCAATTAAGGGGGGACTCAAAGGTAGCTCGTGGCTACTCAAAGACAGAAATGGCAACAAAAAATCCCGGGGCAGCATCACAACAAGCACTTACACAAAACCGTGGCCGCTTGCACGGCGCCGGTTTACAAGCTAGCACACAATATCGTACTGGGGCAGCACACCACGAGGTAACACTGAGCCGAAGTCTAGAGATAGCAGAATTAGAACTTGCTCAACCAATCGGCTTTACCGAAAGGCTGTGCTAGTGCCGACAAGAGGCCACACTGTGACTTTAACAGGGCAGCCAACTTTCCTCCAATCTAGGAAAGCAGATTCAGAACCACAGCATGTTTGCGTGGTAAGATGGTTCTTAAAACCTTAGTATCTACTGTGAGACTTTGACGACGCGTGTCATCCTAATGGCCACCAGCAGCAACATTTAAGAAGTGGCATGCAGTGTACCGACGGCTTCCACAAGACTTAGCACAGGGGTTAAGGTGCTCACTTTTAACTACCGAGGCCATGGGCTCGAGCCCTGCAGCATATTGGAAGTGTCAGGATAGAGATTTAGTTCTCTTAGAGCGCTATGCAAATGGTAACTTAGATATTACCTTAAGGGAACCGAGAGGCTGATGAGACCGGTTTTCCAATGAACCCACGAGACCGGTATTCCAATGAACCCATAGAGCTTATCAGTCCGATGTTCAAGCGCACTGCACACAAAGATAGCATCAGCAGCTTGTCAATGATTTTCAACCACGCAGCGTATCGATTCTAAGGACCATCTCACTGTTATAATGTAATGTCCACCTCATAGCAAGGTAGGTACAGTTGCTGTCTGACAGGTCAGTAGCTGTCCGACAGACCAGTAGCTGTCGACCAGGAGTGTAACTGATTCATTTGCCAGTACAAGGGGCACAGACAAATATCGGTTATGTGAGATAAATACAATACCACGACAGACATACGGACACCTGTCCGCGAAACTGGCATATACTCTGTAAGACGACCCAGTGTAGATTTCTACAACTCTGCCTACTTTCAGCTAGGGAACATAGCAAACATTTGGGCCTGCTTAGACAGGGATACCACATCCAAGTTGTTCCATGCATTTGTGACAACCTGTCTCGACTTCTGTATCTCACTACTTGCAGGTCTTCCAGCCTGTGCAGTTAGGTGCTTTCAGTGGGTGCATACTCAGCAGCTGGGCTTGCCTGCCGTGAACGTGGCCACATTACACCACTTTACGACCTGCACTGACTCCCTATCAAGCAGCGGTATCGACTTCAAGGTTTTGCCATTCACTTTTGGGTCACACCATTATCTTGCTCCGGATTGCCTATCTGAACTACTTACTCCTCAGGTGTCATCTCACACCACCTGCCCCTCTAGCTCAGCACATTGAACAGTGCCTCTAAACCAACGTCAAATCTTAAGAACATATCTGCAGTTCTTCATACTCCCAAAGTCTGGAACTCGATAATAACTGACAACACGTCGAATTCTCTCAACTCCTTTGCTGCATGTATTGACAACATCCGCACATGAATGGCAGCACATTTTCTTAAATTAAATGATGATAAAACTAACTTACTAGTTGGCAAACCATGTAATTAAGAAATTGGAAAGGCTAACGCTCAAAGCAGCTCTGCCAGCATATCTCCTGTTGAATCTGCACGAAATCTAGGCGTCATGTTCCAAAATGACCTTTCGTTAGACGACCAAATCAGCTCCACAATCAAGTCTGCCTACTTTCAACTAAGTTACATCGCTAAAAAAACTCGGGCTTGTTAAGACTTAGATACCACATCTAAGTTGGTCTATGCATTTGTGACATCCTGTCTTGACTTATGTAACTCGCTGCTTGCTGGCCCACCGGCATGTGCAATCAGGTCCTTACAGCTGGTGCAAAACTTTGGAGCTAGGTCTGTCTGCCAGGAGCGTGGCAGTTGCCTTATCACACCACTTCTTGTCGACCTGCACTTGCTACCAGTCAAGCAACGGATCGACTTCAAGGTATTGTTGCTCACTTTTAGGCCCTTTCATTCTTTGGCTCCAGCCAATCTCTCAGATCTACTCCCCCACCAGGCCAAGCATCGTATCACCTGCTTTTCGGAATCTAACTGTTTACCTATACCTCGTACAAACCTCAAATCCATTGGAGACCGTGCTTTTAGTTCGTATGCTCCCAAAGCCCGGAAGTCACTCCCGACTTGCGTCCCGACATCCCCTGACTTGACCACATTTAAAAAGAAACTAATAATGAAACTATTTATCACAACATTTAGTGGGTCCCTGTGATTTGTCCTTTACGTGCTTATGTACGTTGACACTGTTGCATGCTGCCACTAACCACACTGGCATGATGACCCTGTGCATGTCACCCCTAACCACGTTATTCATGTTGCTTATCAAGCATAATATCACTCACCATTCGATCGTGTTTCCTTTGCAGCAAATTTCAAGCGCATAGAAAGAGATTGAGTTCTCTGATGGCGCCTTATCAAATGTATCATTATTATCACGTCTTCCTTTTACCTTGACATGTAAAAAGAAGCTAAAAACCTACCTTTTCCACAGCACTTGCCTCGTTCGTGTTAACACATTCAGTTAATTTGTATATAGCCCGGAATTATCTGCCGATTGATATCATGACGTCTCCAGACTTTACGATATGTAAAGCAATATAAAGAAGCCACGCATATGCTTCCATCACGAGAATTGGGTCCTTCTGCAATAATGCGTACTAAAGCTGTATAAGTTATAATGTGTTAGTCAATTTATGCCTCTTGTTCAGCAAACGTGATTGAAGTGCCCAGAGACCGATTCAGTTCTCTTCTTCTTCATCAGTGCAATAAAATGCTTTAATGATGCACTAGATCTACAGACATCCTATTCATGCTATCAACATGAATTCACAACTGTGGAGTTCCACCAACATTAATAATAATAATAACAATAATAACGCACTTGATAAAGCACCCTCGGAGAACTCAAATCTCTTTCTAGGCGCTTTACATTTGCTGCAAAAGAAACACGGTCGAATAGTGAGTGGTGTCATGCTTGATAAACAACATGAATAACATGGTTAGGGATGATATGCATAGGGTCAGCATGCAAGTGTGGTTAGTGGCAGCATGCACAGCGTCAGCATGCATAAGCACATAAAGGACGAATCACAGGGACCACTAAATGCAGTCCTAAATAGGTGCATTTTTAAGGTAGCTTTAAATGTGGTCAAGTCAGGGAATGTCGTGAAGCCAGTCTGAAGTGAGTTCCAGGCTTTGGGAGCATACGAACTAGATGCACGGCCTCCAAAGGATTTGAGGTTTGTACGAGGTATTGGTAAACTGTTGGAGTCCGAAAAGCGGGTGGTGCGATGCTTGGCCTGATGGGGGAGTAGAGTAACATTAATGCCCATCGCCAGCTCGAAAAGCAGCTGAATTGAATCCTACATACAATCAGTTCTACCTGACTTCTGCCACACCGTTCCGTTGCAATGACTCACGAACGGGCAAATCGGTGTCTCGAAGCAGGAATGAGCTAGCAAATCCAGTGCAGCAGCATAGTTTGACGACGGTGCTGCCGTCAAAAAAAATACTCTGTAACATGATTCCTACTTCAACCGGTATGGCAAATGCAAGGGTTCGGCCACTCCGAGAACTTGCCTCTGCACCCTCCCCTTTCGCGGTGACAGAGCAGCACAGCCGACGTGGCCCTGCCGCACGGCAAGCTGTGAAGCACCGTGCAGAGTTGCGCTAAACCAGCCAGTATTCACAAAACAAGCCAACACGCAAACTGCATTCCTAGCAAGCCGCTCTGCAGCTGTCGACAATTTCCCGCCTTTGCCGATGACAACACTGGGGTGGGAATCCAGTTCATTTTTACACGACCCTTTACCGGGGATAACGGCAGAAATATATCTGGCATCGACTTTCGGCGTATTTTCAGAACAACAGATGTCGAGCGAACGCATCGAACAGTAGCTCAGGCGCACCTGGCTGCAGGTAGTATCGCAATTCGGTAAATACTTGTCCGATTCATCCTACCTATCGGTTGCAGAGCACAAACAGCCAAAAATATTGGCCTCTCAAGTTAGTTCACTGAGGTTCGCTATTCCCTAGCGGCAGTTCGCACAAAAAACGGGAATCCTAAACCGCTCCCGGTTTTCGAATTCGCGGGCCGGGGAAAGATCTGCAGCTGCAGCAGCAGGCGCGAGTTAAGTTCCTATAACAGCATCACAGCGTAAGCGTGGAGAATTGCATAAACCTTATAATTTCGACCATCAGTGCTGATGCAGTTCCCACAGGCGATGCAGACAGTGGCGCCAGCAGGTCGTAACAGACGGCAGTCAGCAGCAGGGGTGCTACCTGGGCGGGGGATGCCCGAACGAAGACGCCACCACGGTAGTTCGTACCTCTCACGCGTCTGAATTTATCAGGTGGAATATCCACGGGTCTGTTAATATGGCCTCCTGATGGCCAATGTTGTTGGGACTATGCTGAGTTCGTGCGTGAAATCTCAACCCATCGAATTCAACATGGAGGCCATAATGACACAAAAGCTATTACGTACACTCGCTGTACATTCCCTGGAATATCCCCCTAGACCGGCGATCTGCACTCAGTCCGGTGAGTGGCTCCTCTTTATTACTGTTAGTTTTTTGAAGGCATTCTTAATAAATCTAGATAGATTCACTAAAACGCTTTCAGCTAAGTTTAAGTCGTGTCGAGGGTTGTGATTCGAGATATTCCCGCTATCCAAAGCGGTAGTGGGTGGAGCGTGGGGAATAGCTGTTTTTTGCTGGCTCGTCGCCAGACCTTAAGAACCTAGATGTGCGTATACCGCCAAGGTCAGACATGGCGTACCAGACCAGCAATTATTCGGCGTTTGGTCCGACTTAGCGCAACAGATCGATCTAAAGATTCTAGTAGATGCTCCTCATCGGCCAGCCCTCAGTAAAACAGCGACTCTGCATACTTCCGTTTCTGTAATCCCTCCCCCTCCCTCCTCGCTAATGTATTAGTCCTCTAATAGCCCCATTATGCTCAAGCCTGCGAGTGCCTTGTCTTTTCAAGTTTCCGAACGCCCCGCAGCTGCTGATTTCTCACGTAACTTGGTGGGTCAAAGTCGGTAGCCCAAGTAGCCGTGCGGGATACCGCTCTCTTTTAAATGTTATTTCCTTTTCAGCAAATGTAAAGCGCCTAGAAAGAGGCTGAGTTCTCTGAGGGCGCTTTATCAAGTGCATTATTATTATTAAGACATTTGCATAGCACCTTGAGAGAACAAAATCTGCTCCTAAGCAATTTAAATAGGCTTCTGACAGTGTATTCATAGGGCAACCGGCCACTGGCTGCTGTTCGAGCCACTGAATTCATGTTAGGAGAGCGTGAGTAAAGATGGATCACTCCTGAAGCTATGCATTTAACTACCACCATGCGGCCTGGGTGAGGTGGCTTGCCAAAAAATCAGGCACCATCTCCCTTGTTAGTGTGCTGCTCTGAAGCTGAAAGTCTCCAATATATCCACCGGGCACAGTATGGCAGATTTTGGGTCTTCTGCCATCTTGCCTTACGGCTACGTCTGAAAAGGCAAAGTCGAAAATCGGCGAAGTCTGTAAACTCATTTTAAGATGGCTAGCCGGACTAGGCATCGTCGATTTCGAAAGTTCCTCTAAGTTGGATCCGCTGAAAGAAAGCGCACTAACGATACCCACTAACGATACGAGAACTACCAAGTGAGGCACTTCCTTCACATTTCTAATATAGGCCTGCGGCCTTTTCCGGTGTCTTCTGAGGCAACACCTGACTGTTTAAATAAAGCTGGCTGTATTTACCACTGCGAAAGTTCCTGTACCACCAAAGATCTCTTAAGTGACAAACCTTGGGATTCCAGACGCTCACACTGCGGCCGCTCGCTTCGACGACGGACTTGCTGCCTGCCTCGATTTCCCTGCGAATAGCAACCGAACTTCCGAGCGTCGCAGGCATCCGGCGGCGTCGTCCGCCAGGCGATGATAATTCATTTTTTCCACTTGGAATTATTTCCTATATCCTTCAGGCTCAGGTTGCAAAAGTGATACCAAGCACGTAAGTGTCGTTAAACATGCCTCCTGGCATTTCAGCGGCTATAATAATAATAATAATAATGATAATGCACTTGATAAAGCGCCCTCAGAGAACTTAATCTCTCCAGGCGCTTTACATTTGCTGCAAAGGGAAATGCAATTGAATGGTGAGTAAAATCACGCTTGATAAACAAACAAAATGAATAACATGGTTAGGGGTGACATGCACAGGGTCAGCATGCAAATGTGGTTAGTGGCAGCATGCACAGTGTCAGCACGCATAAGCACATGAAGGCCGAATCACAGGGACCCACTAAATGCTGTCCTAAATAGGTGTGTTTTCAAGTTCTTTTTAAATGTGGTCAGGTCAGGGGATGTTCTGACGCAGGTCGGGAGGGAGTTCCAGGCTTTGGGAGCATATGAGCTAAATGCACGGTCTCCAAATGATTTGAGGTTTGTACGGGGTATTTGTAGACTGTTGGATTCCGAAAAGCAGGTGGTACGATGCTTGGCCTGATGGGGTAGTATATCTGAGAGATAGGCTGGAGCCATAGAATGAAGGAACCTAAAAGTGAGCGACAAAACCTTGAAGTCAATCCGGTGCTTGACAGGTAGCCAGTGCAGGTAGGCGAGAAGTGGAGTAATGTGGCAACTGCGCCGCTCACGACAGACAAGCCTAGCTGCAAAGTTTTGCACCAGCTGCAATCGCCTGATCGCACATGCCGGTAGGCCAGCAAGCAGTGAGTTGCAGAAGTCGAGACGAGATGTCACGAATGCATGAATCAACTTGGACGTGGTATCCTTATCTAAACAAGCCCGAATTTTAGCAATGTTATGAAGCTGAAAATAGGCAGATTTGACTGTGGAGCTGATATGGTCGTCTAACGAGAGGTCGCTTTGGATTATGACACCTAGATTTCGAGCTGATTCAACTGGAGATATGCTGGCAGAGCCAATTTTGAGTCAGCCTTTCCAATTTGTGAATCACATTGGGTTTGCCCATAACTAGTAAGGTAGTTTTATCGTCATTTAGTTTTAGAAAATGTGCTGCCATCCATGTGCGGATGTCATCAATACATGCAGCAAGTGAGTTGAGAGAATTCGAGGTGCTCGAAGGCTGGGAGGGATCAAAGCAAAGGACTAGAATTGTTGACACATGAACTAGTTATTGCGTTCGCTATGTTGCAGTAATAATAGAATTGAGTATTCACTTGCTCAAGCTAAAGTTGCATTGATGGGTGTGAGCAGATTATGGCCACTTCTTCACAAAGGTTGCATATTCTGTAGTTTCTGCTATATGACAGGGCGTTTTTTCCTAGATACTAGTGTCTGTATATGAACCAGCTTCATCCACCTATACATTAACGTTCCTGCCAGAGTGTGCTATTTGATGTGTGTCGCTATTAGTAGAGACTTTCTCCACGTCATTGTTAAATGCCGTTATTGTGTTTTGAGCTAGGGAATTCAAGAATGGTGCCAAGGCACCTACGGCATGTGCTTTGCTTGGGACGAGCCTTTGGTTTATGTGTATGCCATCTCGTAGCTTTTGGCCTTGGCAGACATCAATTACCACCCATCTTAACTGCTGGCGGAGCTTCCTAGGTTTGACTGCATTTATTCCTGCATTGCTGTCGTTGGTAAATTATGAAATGGCTGTGCGTGTAGTGGCTGCCAGTGACTGGATATAAAGTCTTTTGTGCTGCCTGTGGCATATATTAAGATTGTAAGGCAGCCTCCAAGTTCTGCAACTAATGGTTACTCTAAGCATAGAGTGTGCAGCAAAGCTCCTGATCTCAACATTCTCGGTCTGATGTCACTCCTTGCTTTACAGGAATTCCTTACTCCTATGTGATTGTATAGTGCAAACTCTGGTGTATAACAATAGGGTGGGTAAACTTGGGCCAACTGAACTTAAAAGCATGTAGGCAGAGGCATATGTAAAAACTAAAGGTCGGCTTATTCAATAGCCTTGTTTGCATAGCCGAAGAAAAGCCTTTGTAGCAGTCACTCGGCTTTCGGTAGGGAATGAAGGGTCAGCTGATGCAAGACTCAAACCCACAACTTGGGTCGTGAAGTGCGAGCACCTTACCCCTGAGCTAAGACCCAGTGTGAAGAATGGTAGACCAGGTCCTGATGGAAAATATGGAAAAAAAACAAAACCTGTAGGTTAAAAGCCACAGCCTTCAGAAATCCCACAAAGGGAGGCCAAATACTGTAGAACTAAGTGATACTTGGACAGAATGCTGCAGAAGCTAGCTATGAGCTTGCGATCTGAGGATTATTGTATATAGTAATAATAATACATTTGTATAGCACCCTAAGAGAACCCAGTCACTTTCTAGGCAATTTACATATGCTTTTATCTACGATGAAGTAAACCATTTTTTTTGAAATAGTCAAAATCACAGATCAATATGTGAAGTGCCTGAATAGAGATTAAGTTGTCTTAGGTTGCTATACAAATGAATTATTTATATCAATAACCCAAAAGTGTTTCTCCAAATTCTTAGTAAGATAGAACAGATTTAGGACTCCATCCTCTCACTGCAGTTCCTGCCAGACTGTACCCCCACACTGAAGTAGGACCTAAGGCAATTTAGCACAGTGTGAGTGACAACTAGGCATGCCCAGAAGTGATCCCGAAGTATCTGGTGATCATGCCCTACTCGTCTTTGCTCTCATCTTTTCATGTTAAACTAATCACTTAGTTTTTCCTCCATGCTAATGAGACTACTAATCTTCTTACGAGGTACATAGACCTGTTGCTGCCCACCACAGGAAATATTGTAAATATAACACTAATTACCAAAAGTCCCTGCCCATCTGAAAACAGCTGTTATCAGGCTACTCATCAAGAAGCCTACCAGAGATCACGAGAACCTTCATATGTAACTTCTATCCAATCTCCCTACTGGAATTTTTATCTGAGGCACTTGAATGGGTAGTGGCAAAGGAATTAAGCGATAGCATCAGTTCATAAGATAGTAAGAATAATAATAATAAGACATTTGTATGGCAGCCTCAGAGAACTAAATTTCATTCAGTTTACTTATGCTGTTAGAGAAGTGTGTCAATATCAGATCTTGCTAGCAAGTTCCGATCGGGATTTAGAGCTAACATGTCCCCAGAAACTGTTATGCTTTGGGTTTACAGTGACCCTTTGAACAATGCTGATCAGGCAGAGTAAGGCCATTCTGCCAGTTCTCCAAGATCTCTCTGCAGCTTTAACGCAATTGACCATCACTTCTACGTGTGTCTAGTTATCACTTACACGGTGCTACATTGCCTTAGGTCCTACTTCAGTGACAGACGTCAGAGTCTAGATGTAAATGGCTGTCAGTCATACTGCAGGCCATAAAATATGGATTATTACTGGGTTCGATCTTGGGCCCCCTTCTTTTTCTATCTGTACTCTCCATGTTGCCGATGTCATCCCTAACGCAATGTTTGCTTGCATTCCTAAGCTAATGACTCTCAGCCCTACCTATATGTTGGCCTTTTCTTAGCCTTTCCCTGCTTTCCCCAGCAGCATGCATTGACTGCGTTTGAACTTGGATGGCCTCTAACTGCCTGAAGCCTAAGAAGCCATCGTTTCTTTTGAAGCAAGGTGTGAAGCACCTGGATAGAGATTCGGTGCTCATTAGGTTGCTATGCAAAGGGCATTATTATTACGATAACCCAGTCGACGGTGGTCAAGTATGCAGATGACATAATAATAATGATGATAAAAATACTACTTGTATCTAACTTCCTCAGAGAAATAAATCTCTTTCTAGGCACTCTACATATGCTGTAAAGGAAGCATTCAATATGGTTAATGATATAGCCCTTGGCCTACGAGCATACCGACTATTAGCAGACTACAAGACATCCTAGATAAAACTACCAGTACCAGTTAGAAGAGGACCTTCTACTGCTGGCACCTAGGACCGAACTCCAAGAACCCAGCATGCTGCATGCTCCACATCGGCACCAGAGCAGACCACTCCGGCATCCTAGCATCACCTCTTCTAGAAGCAGTAGCATCTGCCTTCCACCGGGTAGGGCGCATTTCTAACGACAAACATGTTAGAAATGCACCCAATTTTTTATGTGTTCCAAATTAAAGAAAAGCATTAAAAACAATGATTTTGCAGATCGTGTCTAAACCGGAAGCAATATATCTGCAAATTATAAATTTACCAATCTCTGCATCATATGCGAGCTTTACTAGTGACATAACATGTTGAAACTTGACATGTCGAAGTACATTTTCGTAGCTTATTGCAGTAATGCTTGTGACTTCCAAATAGCTTCCTTAAGTCTTGCTTGGGGCCTTGTAAATTTATTAACTCGGCCAAACACGGATCAACTTGAATTATGAAATGTGAATGTAGCACAGCATGTGAAACATTTGATTAGTCCATTTTGGACTTTGGCTGGATAAGTATTGTTATACATGCCCTTAAGCGCCATCGAACTTTATAGTTCGAATCATGTTTCATAATTACAAGTAAAAAAAACATTTTAGAACTTTTTTAGGTTAGTCGAGTGTTAAACAAAGTGTCTGGCATCTTCTGAGTGGGTTGACACATTTTAAAAACATGTACCGAATCTGCTGATTTTTCTAGGTTGACGTGTTTGGACAGTCAGTCGCAGACTGACCTTGACTCTCCAATGACGTCAGAAGGGTCGACATTGCAGCGATTGTTCCACTAAAAGATATTTAATGTTGGCACGATGGCTCGGCGATTGCTTCGTTGGTCATCGTTACATAAATATTAATTAATCTGGCAGACACATATTAGGCTTTAGCATGGTAACACAAGCATGGAGCTGACCATGAGGTCGTGGCCAGCGCTTGGCAGCGTTTGGAATTACCAGGGAAGGCATGCCGAGGCTGACCCACGAGGCTGCCCCATCGCTGACACACGAAGGCCGATCGTGTCACGACACCTCCTGACTTGTACACATTTAAAACTAAAACTAAAACTGAAAACGCATCTATTTATCTCAGTATTTAGTGGGTCCCTGTGATTCGTCCATTATGTGCTTATGGTTGCTTACAAAGTTGCATGCTGCCACTAACCACACTTGCATGCTGACCCAGTGCATGTCACCCCTAACCATGTTATTCTTGTTGTTCAGTGAGCATGCCACCACTAGCCATTCGTTCGTGCTTCCTTTGCAGCAAACGTAAAGTGCCTTGAAAGAGATGATTGAGTTCTCTGAGGGATTTATATTAAATGTTTTATTTTTGTTAATATTATTATTCTGACCGTGCGACACAACACAGTCCAGAGCAGGAGCATCACGTAGGTGTGCCCTTCAAGTTTGAGGGCTATCTATACGACATCCATGCAGTCACAGCCGACTCAGTCAGCTGGCTAGCGCTACTTGTCATTTGGCACTGAGACCGAGCTTGCCTGCTCCCTTGTTTACACGTTGACGTTTTCTTCGAATATATGTATGTATATATATAAGGTGATGCCTGTTTCTGCATGTTTTTCAAGCCAGGCCACCGTGAGGTGGTGTGAACACCTTTTGCTTGTAGTGTCTGGTCTCGGCTTGTGTTCGTGCACATAGCAAGCCCCACCAGGTTGGCAGTGTTGGCATTTTGATTGGTGAGCCAACACTTAGGTATCTACTACGATTGAGCTGTTCTGGGAAGAAGACAGGCCTTTAGCAAACTTCTTGCGGGTGCTTGACCACCTGCTCCTCCCCCTTTGCTCCCTTCGGGCATCAGCTGCAGACTGAGGCCTCAAGGGTGGCCGAGTGGCATCCCCAGTGGACTGCTGCACTGCTCACGTCCACCGGACTACCAGTGAGATCGAACCGGCTGCCTTGGACGACCAGGACGACTTGGACGACCTTGGTGCCACGTGTGACGTGCAACGATGATACTGTGAGAATGGCTAGTGCAAGAACAGAGGCCTTCGGCTAAAGCAAGCAGCCAAGTCTTGGGTGTACGCCCGGACCTGTTGCCACCGTATCACGACCGAAAGCCGGCCGTCCACTGACCAGGAAGCCTGCTAGGTTCCGTATCCTCTGTCGAGGCCGTAGGTTCACCGAGCGAGGGGTGGGGCCCCTTCGTCTGATTCTGTGAGGAGCTGCACGGTGAATGGGTTTTCGTCGAGTGACAGAGCAAATGCGCTAGCGTGGCGGGTGCTGTGCAGTACCAAAGGTTGTGTGGCCCAGTAAATTCGTAGAAGTGTAACAGCTGGGGATTCGGCGTCCGAAAGAGAGGGGGAGAGAGAGAGGGGGGGAGGGAGAGAGAGAGAGAGAGAAAGAGAGAGAGAGAGGGGGAGGAAGAGAGGGGGAGGGAGAAAGAGAGAGAAGAGAGAGAGAGAGAAAGAGAGAGAGAGAGAGGGGGGAGGAAGAGAGAGAGAGAAAGAGAGAGAGAGAGGGGGGAGGGAGAGAGAGAGAGAGAGAGAGAGAGAGAGAGAGAGAGAGAGAGAGAGAGAGAGAGAGAGAGAGAGAGAGAGAGAAAACAAAGCACATGACCCGAGCGCTTTTATGCGAAAGCTTGCTTCCATTGAGAATCGTAGACAAAAAAGTGCTTTTTCCTCGAATGCTGTCTCTGCAAGTCGTCTCAGCTGGGTGTGTGAGCCCTTGCTTGTGTGCCGCGCTGGCTTGGCCCAGCGGTTAAGGTGCTCGCCCCGACCAAGGTCTGACCGAGGTCGTGGGCTCGGGGCCCCGTGGCACATGTAAAGTGCCTGAATAGAGATGGAGTTTTCTTAGGGCACTATACAAATAAATTATGCTTATAAATATCTCTCTGTCTCTGTCTCTGTCTGTCTCTCTCTGTCTCTGTCTGTCTCTCTCTGTCTCTCTCTGTCTCTCTCTCTCTCTCTCTCTCTCTCTCTCTCTCTCTCTGTCTCTCTCTCTGTCTCTCTGTCTCTCTCTCTCTCTCTCTCTCTCTCTCTCTCTCTCTCTCTCTCTCTCTCTCTCTCTCTCTCTCTCTCTCTCTCTCTCTCTCTCTCTCTCTCTCTCTCTCTCTCTCTCTCTCTCTCTCTCTCTCTCTCTCTCTCTCTCTCTCTCTCTCTCTCTCTACAAGTAGGTATATAGTGGAAGACATCAAAGTGGCTTTTGTAAAGCAAGATGGAAAAAGGATGTCACGATAATCTGCCTCGGGATTTTATCCTTGGCCATCTTAGGGTAGAAGCAAACATGCTAATCATTTAGGTATTAGATGCCAGACCTCCATTCCAGGTCTTTCTTACACAAATTAGCCTCTGAGGAAATGCCAGCCGACCGAGTGATGCATGCGGGCGGCGAGATGCACACGAAAGACTTTAATGTGCCTGTAAAAAAAAAGATTGGCCGCAGACTGTGCGGTGTAATTTGCTGCTGACTACCTTGCATCATCTGCTGGCTTTTCAGCCTCGAGACGAACAGCAAGAACAAGGCAACGGTGGCCTTGTATCTGTGTCTTTTTCACATGTGCCCTCACCAGCCTCGTTGCCGAAGCCGGAGAGGGGTTCCAGTTTCAAGGAACGGTGGGTCGGCACTCGTCTGTTCGTGCACCAAGCTGCTAGCCGGAGGCTAGCGAGTGCTCAGCCACACGCTGTCCGTCGGACCGCGTGCAGTTTGCCGAAGCAGCAGCAGCAGCTACAGGGCCGGAAGCGTGCCGAGTGGAACTGAGCTGGTCTGCAGCTTCCGGGTGCCGAACTCCCTGTCGAGAGCCACCTCTTTGGGCGTGTAGTGATCCCTCTGCGTGGTGCTAAAATACCGCTGATTGCCTAGCGGCGCTTGTATGTGGCTTTGCTTGAGCTGCAACGAAATATTGCCGTCGACCTGTTACAGGCGCCGCCGCCCTTCAGCGAGCGTCTATTCGACTTTTTTTTTCGCTCGGCGCTCGGCGACTGCCAATCGCGGCACTGGTGACAGACAGCGCTCGGGTCGCTGTCTGGCAGCTTGCATTTGCAGAGCTCTTGAGAACTTACATTATTAAGTACCACCGGATTTAGCTCCTGCTTGGCACCGTTGTGCGGCTGGTAGTCGGTTTTGTGCGTGGGCGCAGTGATTTCATTTCCTACAATGACCAAGGCTTGCTCCTTGCGGTGCGAATTCGAAAATTACTTTTTTGCATGATTACTGTAGAGTTCTTTCCCGTGAACAGCAGCATAAGGATATTGGAAAGACGCCCATTAAGGTCTTGGCCAGCATCAGTGTAGTCTCACGCGGCTTCGGCAAAATCCCTCTGGAACTGGCGCTCACCTCCTTAGGTGGCACTGCAAACTGTGCACATGGACTATTTATTGGACAACTTTTTTAACCGCGCCTCCCGCTAACAAGAACCGCGATCTGGCCATGCTCATTTCGAGACTTTCACACTTTATCCGATGCTTGAAAGGCTAGTAGGCGGTAGCGAAAAATGCTCGGGCATGACTGCAAAGGTCTGCAGGTTTGTAATGCCGTAGCAAATTGTCCACATTTTTTTCGGTTGCATTCGTAATGCCTCCTTGCCACTAAAGATATGAAGTGACCAAACAAATGGCTTCCACGACGTTGAGTTCAAAGCGCCACAGCCAAAGTCACAGACTGTGAATTCGCGGCACTGGCAGTAATCCAAGCTTACTTTGGTTTGATAGTGCTTCATGAATGAGGGATGGCAGAAATGCTTGCTTGCACCAGACTCAAGGACGTCACTTTACACGAAGTTACACTGCACATAAAGGCACAGAAAGACAGCCTTACGAAACACGCCGGCCGAATCCTGTCGCGTGGTAGTGTTAAGCAAGCAGCTGCCGTTCGCTGGAAAAACCCGGCAGCGCTCGGTCGTCGGCTAGAGCGTGGCGTATGCAAATCGTGTAGAATGTGCACAAAGTAGCGAGCATCTAGCTGCCTTTAAAATGTCGTTGCTATACTATGACGAGACTATCTCAGACTCACACGCTAGCCTCGAGAGAAGCTCCTACGTCAAGGAAAGCTGCGAGCGAGTCGGTGCAGGCTCGGCTATAGCATGCGACTATAGGCGTTCGCTAAAATATGGCTTATGAATGATTAGCGTTATCGAAATATAGGTTTCTCAAAAAACGATGCTTGCCCCTTCCACTTGGGGTGTACTCTCCCACGGAGGTCGCACAAATAGCTCTGCGAAACGAATCCGCCTGAGCTGAGTGCAGCGAAGCCACATGGTCAGTCGCTGCCTGATGGCTGCTCACGAGGCCAGACCCGAGCCTTTTCCTACTTCAGGCTTGAGAAGGGACTAACCGTAGTAATCCAGTGGGATGACACTCTTTCCTTGCCATCCCGATCTCTTTTGTGGCAGCACGTTTCCATATGGCTGGAACATATCGCTGTGAGTGGTTTGGTAGTACGTTTTGTAGAGGTCAGCATCACCGAGCACCACCTGGCTTTGCGTTCGCTTTTCGGCACCGTTGGAAATAGGATTGGTAAAACCTGGAGGAGGCTGCAATGACAGATATCTCTGTTATCCACACATAATAGAGAGAGAGAGAGAGAGAGGGAGAGAGAGAGAGAGAGAGAGAGAAAGTGAAAATAACTCAAGAAAGCAATTTTTCTTTTTTATATTCCATAGGTGTTCGGCGAACTCACTGGTAGCATGTGGAAGGCATAGCTCGTTGTTGAGCCACGCTGCACCTGTCTCCATTCATCCGTGTCACCAGGGGGAATGTCGCTGTGGTTTCTCTTGCCACCGTGGTGCCCTTTCTCGACTGAAAACAAATCCTACTGTGTTAGCAAGTCTGTCCAAGCCACTGCAGCAACAGTTGCAGCAGCAGTGGTACCTGGAATGCTACAGGGAAGAGGGCGTTTGCACTCGTGCAGTCCTTGTTATGGTACGATACGAAAGCATGCACCCTTGTGACCAACTAATGCTGCCACGTGCATCTATGCATAGTGATGTAGATCCTGCGATGGCTACAATGCCCATAGAAAGAAAAATGACAAGTCTTAAGATGTTCGAATTTAATATATCCTTCGAAACAATGTTTCCATATAATATAAGCATTTTTATTATAGGTTTATGATTAAGGTTCAAGACTTCAATATTGGGCTTATTTTGGACACTAAGAGACACCAGACTTTTCATAGATATATGTAGGTACATAAGTTTCTCCAACTGGTATGCAGTTCCAAAGAACAGGGGCAAAGCTGCTGAATCTTAAGTGGGTTTACTTGCAGTGCTGCACACAAATGGAACGTACACCATCTGCTAGATGCAAGAGGCTGCCATTTAATGCAAAACTCTGCGAGCAAGCAAGGCCTGTGGAAGCAAGGTCGGTGCAAGTAAAGCCCACAGAATTGGCTTATGCCATGCATCAAGTAATCAACCGTATTACCACGACGTTAGTTAGACAATGTTGCACACATTCTGATAGCTCAGGCAGAGGTGGCCAATGCTAAACGTCATGGCAAGGACACGAGCCACAGAGAAATGCTCACTCGATTGATATCCCTGTACTTTTCGCATGCAGAGCCTGAGCAGCCAATTTCTAGGAAACGCCATGAATCCATTGCCGACACGCCTACTTGTGGTGCAGCTTTTCATAGATCAGCCATAGTTGCACATGTGGCATGGCTCTAAGGCAAGCACTCCCAATTATCACAAACCGGTGTACTGTTAATGTGCAGCCACCAAGGCTGCCTGTTGATTGACGAATACAGTGCAAAATTCCTACTTTGACTAGCAAGGTCTGCCACGGCTTAGCTCCTTCACACCTAACTGAACTGTTGCTTCAGTCTCCTTTTGCACTCTGGTGATGTATGTGGATGTGGTATCTGCTTATGGAACTCCACAAAGCCACATGGACTAAGTGGTTGCTAAGCTGGAGAGTTTTCTGTAGGGCACTCAAAGTCTAAGTGGCTTTCGGTGCAAATATAGAAGCCAACAAAATATATCTCACGCAAAAAACGAATGTGAGATGCCCTGCTGCGTCAGGAGGAGAGAGCCGAGACAGTAAGTAGCAGCACAGCGCTGTTGGAATAGCTATGCCAGAGTCAGCAGCAAGGGAGAAGATGTCAATGAGTACAACTCATGGAAGTGGGTTCCACAGTCTGGGACTTGCAGAGCAAAAGCTTCTGTTGCCAATGGCTTCTCAGTGAAATGATGGAATAGCTAGTTCAGCGTCCACAAAGTACCTGAAGATGACACAATAAAGTAGCCCGAGAAAGGAAGAAAAACTTGTCATGCCGTCCTCCAGAATTAAACCCGAGACATCTAAAGCAAGAAGCAAGAGTCATGCCAACTCGACCATTTTGGCCGACGGCAATGTCTGTTGGCTACCGCATATGCACCAGCATATGCACCCGGAAGCACCTTCGGCTACGAGAGCTCTCTAGGAAGCTCTCTGGCAAGCCCCTAGTATTCAAGGCTTTCTGGAGCAACAACCTGAGTGACATAATAATAGTAGTAATAATAATGATAATACGTTTGTGTAGCACCCTAAGAGAGCTAAATCTCTTTCTGGAGACTTTATATATGCCATAAAGACAGTTTCATAGGTACCAAACTTCGGAAAACCACTGATCGGCATGGACTCTACCTGATTTCCGATCTTGGCCTCAGTGAGGGGGAAAGAATTGTGGAAAGCCACCACAGCCTGGGTGCTAAGGGGTGACCCGTCCATGCTACCTATCCATGGGCTCGTGCGTGCTTCGTAATCAAAGTCATCGGATTTGTTATTAGTGCTGCTTAACGGATCTACGAAAAGCATCCCCTGATTTTGAGCACTGTTGGTAATACTGACTTAGCTTGGTATGAGTGCACCTAAGGGTGTATGCTATGGAGCAACGATACCCTCACTAATGCAATGAACATGACCCACTATAAAAGGCTCAGCCGAAAAGTTTTCAGCCTTTACTGAAAGAATCCTGCACATTCGTGCCTCCATTAAGCCACCTCCGACTAAAGCAATCGAGGTTCCACAACCTGTGACCTTCTTTAAAAGGTTCTCCGAGGTTTCTGCATGCCATGTGGCTACCTTAATAAGGTCTAGCAAAAAGAGCTCGTCTCCTGATGACCCTATACCATCATAACTGTGGTCTTCACTAGCAGACCAACTTGGCCCTGCCATAACCAAGATTGTTGATGCTTCTTTGGGAAAAGGGGTCGTCCCCAAGTCCTTCAAATCGGCAATCGTTAGACCCGTACTTAAAAAGCCTGGATTAGATACAGAGGTCCTTGCAAACTATCGCCCAGTTTCCCATCTTCCTTTCTTGTCAGAGATTCTTGAAAAAAAATTTGCTAAGCAGCTGGTTGAACATATTGAAAAGAATGAAATGTCAGAAACATTTCAATCAGGGTTCAAGAGGCAGCACTCCACTGAAACTGCTCTCCTCCGTGTTAACAATGACATTCTACATGGCAACGATGACGGGAATGTCACTGCTCTAGCTCAGCTAGATCTGTCAGCTGCCTTCGACATGATTGATCTCGATGTTCTACTTGAACGATTGAGAACAACGATCGGTCTGGCAGACGAAGCACTGGCATGGTTTAAATTGTACTTGTCTGGTCGTGTTCAATCCTTGTCGTGTGGGGGTTAGGTCTAACCCACGAGACCAGTCACCTGTGGATTCCCTCAAGGGTCTGTACTCGGTCCCTTGCTGTTCTCCATTTATACTCAACCTCTGGGAAAAGTGACTAATGCCCGTGGAATAGGATATCACTTTTATGCTGCCGATACACAGCTGTATTTGTCATTCAAACCGTCGGAATCTGCTGCAGCAACTGAGAAACTGAATGCTTGCCTTGCCGACATTCGATCCTGGATGTCGGAAAACTTCTTGAAATAAAATGACGATAAAACCGAACTGCTGCTCATAGAACACCCTAAGCGAGTGGCTGGATTAAAAGGCTTTGCTCTTGTAATAGGTGATGCTATTGTGCGACCATCACCATGTGCTCGAAATTTTGGTGTCGTTTTCGACAGCTGCCTCAATTTTTAAAGCTTCATTCAGAAGACTGCTTCTACAGCTAGCCATCACGTTCGATCTCTATTCAAGATTAGGAGCTGTCTTCTACAGTGGCTTTTAAAAAATTTAACTAGCTCCTTAGTTCTGTATCGGCTTGATTATTGTAATTCTCTTTTGGCTGGACTACCAAAGAAAGCAACTATGCCACTGCGGCTGACTATGAATATGGCTGCAAGGCTAGTGTTAAAGTGCCATAGGTTTGAGCACGTGTCTCCTTTGCTAAAAGAGCAAAGATGGCTGCCGGTTGATCAACGGATACAGAGCAAAGTTATTAAGCTGACCCACAAGGCCCACTACGGCTTGGCTCCTTCGTACCTAGCTGAGCTGGTGCACCAGTTTCAGCCTGTTCGCGCCCTCAGGCCCTGTGTGGAAAATAAATTAGCTGTTCCATTCCTCTGCTTTCAGACCGTTGGCGACAGAAGCTTTAGCTCTGCAGGTCCTAGACTGTGGAGCTCGCTTCCACAATTCTTACGCAACGACAACTACTCTCCTGCTGCCAACTATGGCTCATCCTTTTCAGCAGTCCTGAGCTACTCCTTCCATGCAACTCACTACCTCAACTGCTTTCCTGACTCTGCTATGCTTCCCACTTTCTCTTTGTTGCATGAGACGAAGTCTGTTGGCTGCCGAATGCATACCGAATGCCGCATAGGCTGTGAGTGCTCTATACAAAACTCTCCTTCGTAACACTCACATAGTCTTTATGACTTTGTGGAGTTACACAATGAGATACATTACATTGCATATCCATCGTGCATTTTGTTACCGAGGTCGCAAAGCAGACTTTCCTTGCCACATAGCTAGCTGGCTGCATGCGCCTTTGCATTAGCTATGGGCTCAGTGTGGCAAAACTTGCAGCTACTGCACTTTGCGACCGACTGTGTTAAGAGGATCGTTTCCATCCAGGGCAGTAGCAATTAGACCAGTGATCTGTTGGTTCGATGCTTTAGGTGCCGTTTTCAGGGCGCTCTTACCTGGTACCTCACTTGGCACATAGGATGCTTTCATCGTTGTGCCATAATCATTGTAAGTATTGTGGCCATCGTCAAGACGAAACTGTGTCCTAAGAAGATTGCCATGGGAATGCCGGTCGTAGGGCTTGAGTTCGGCTGTTCCATTATTCTGGTAGGCTGCTCTGAACTCCGTGATTCGCACGGCCTCTTTGTCCGAGTCACCGGTCGGTATGCTTGATGTTCGATGCTGCAATCCAGAAGGATAAGGCATTAACACCAACGTTGTTAACTTAGTTTGCCACGGCCACGGCCAAAGCAAAATGAGCCGCATCGCCACAGACTTACAGCTGGCAGTGCCTTCGTTGGTTCCTGCCATGCTCCTGCAAAAGTGCTCGTGTGTGTTGTGCCATATGAATGAGCTCTCTGGTCGCCCTGAATTGTGTGAGTCTCGTCTACAACATGTTATCTGTTGAGTCAGTTGCACTTGCCTGATTCGGGAACATGTTGTGACTAACTTACCCAACCCCGACAATAACCAAGAAGAACAGCTTCAGTTTCTAACAACTAATGATGTGTCGTTTGGGCATTGCTTAAGCGAGATGCATGGATTGATGGCATTCTCAGAACAATCGGCTGCGGGAGAAGCTGTTTGATCAACTCATCTCTCTGCCGGGTGCTCACTTAAAATAATGTCGAACCACTATCAGCCAGGTGAATCCACTAAAAGTTCTAATCTAAGTGAAATGATGCTTGCGTGCGAAGCCCACTCTCGTATATAAAAAATGTAGTTTAGCTTAATTGCGTGTGTGCATGCGACCTAGGCCTAGCTGATCCTAGCACAGTCGGCGCATTTACCTACAGCGAATAGAATGCACTTACATGATGGCTTCAAAAGTTCAGCCCTTTCCTTGCCATGGCTGCGAAATTTGTCCTTGTAATCCGAGGTGGGAGCTGGAGCTTTCTCCCTGTCGCCAGACGGTATGTGGCTGGTGAAAGTGTTCAATGTCGGTCTGGCTGGGTGAGCGCTCCCAGGCTGCGGAACATAGGAATCTTTTTGCGTTGACACGACATTAACAATGTCGCGGGTGTCAGCATCCAATTTAAAGTTGGTCTTACGCAGCTTGTTCGTATCGTACGTCGCCCGTTCGCTCCTGGATTTCGGTTGGAATTCGGCTACGGTTTCTGATGCTGCATGACTGTTCTTAAAGTACCTCTCATCGCCGTTAAGTACCTGTGCCGGGTGCGGTACGTGAGCCGAAGATGGCTTCTCTTCGTTATTATATGGCGGGTAGTCTTGTTTAAACGTTGACAATCTGGTCCACGGAGTCCACGAGTCGTCCTGAGCTACGCTGAAGTGAGATGACTGCAGGAACTTCGTGCCCGTGGGTACCGCTGGAATTGGATGCCGTATCTTAACGCCTGCCCCAATGCCAGCCATCTCTATTTTCTGAAAATCCGGCGCGTGCTTTTGCACCCAGCCCAGACGAAGCTTGTCTTTAGCGCTGTAGTCCCCAATGCGTGCCAGGAGACGGCAGACTACTGTTTCCCACAGTCCCTAGCAACTGAGGTCACGTGGGAACTGGCCGCCCAGCCCGGCCGACCCGGTAGGTAGAGGAATTGGGCCGCATTTACAAATCGGCCGATCGTTGCATCTCAAAGAGAGAAGCTACTTCTGGTATTAAAGAATCTTTAAAATTCTCCTGCCATATAGCCATCGTGAATACCATCATTACGCCAGCAGCGGTTGAGCGCTAGGAGCGAAAGCCCGAACAAGTCGATCATGCTACCTTTGCAGCAAATGTAAAGTGCCTAGACAGAGATTAAGTTCTCTGAGGGTGCTGTACAAATGTATTATTATTACAAGCCGTCAATGGAAGCGCTGAATATCCTGTGCAGATACCGCTGCCTCGTAACTACTCCACGACCTGGCGACGATATGCTTAATAAGGAAAAACTCCAGGTCTAGAGCGCCGCAACTAATTACACCACCTCTAACCGGCTTACCGTCAAGCAGCGTCTAGACTAAGAGTTTTTTGTCACTCACTTTTAAGTTGTTTTTTCTCTTGCTCCGACCTACCTATCTGAAATACTTCCTAATCACGCTTCGTATCGAATCGCCCGCTTTTCTGACTCAATTTAGCTGTGCCTCTAACATGAAATACTTCGGTAACCGTACCTTTGGTTCGTATTTTCCTAAAGCCTTGGAATCACTCCCGAATGGGCTTGACGTCACGACATTCCCTGAATTGACGACATTAAAAAATAACCTAAAAACCCAACTATTTCTAAGAGCACTTGTTTCATGCCTGTGAATTGTCTTTTATGGGCTTGTGCGTGCTGCTATCGAGCATCGAGCAGCACCGATTGATACGCTTTTTTCCAGCGTGTGGCAAGTGCGTCAGGTATGCCAAACTAGCTGAGCTGGCCAACCCTGTATCTTGCGACTCGACACTCACAATTGTTGTACCATCACAGTAGCTTCTCATAATATGACACTCATTATTGCTGCACCGTCGTCGTAGTGCTAAGACTAACATATTGTAAGCGTTCCTTCAGTGAAAAACTTGCTAATCCTCAAACTAACTAAAAAAGTAGCTAACCAGCAAACGTAGCTTATTTTAGGGGTCGTTCGTGTTTCCTTTCCAGCGAATGTAAGAGATTGAGTTCTCTGAGGGCGCTTTATCAAGTGTATTGTTATTATAAGCGTGTTATCATTATTGATAAACTATCTGGTTCCCATAGGTTGCAATTCAGAATGGCCAACGATCCCTGGGGCTGTCGAGATCTGCCGGCTGTAACAAATGCCAACGTTTCAGTGGGTATGGCTGTCATCTTTAAAAAAAGATACCGTTTTTTGTCGAACTGGGATCGCCACCACGTGAAAGGCTCCAAGTCTTCCAATTTTTCTATGTTGACGAACAATTTGAGCGGAAGTTTACAACATCCTATGTGAGACCACTAACTGTGTTCCCCCGGGCTAAGGTAATGGGGTGTCGGCGCGCGTCAAGCTCTTCTTTGGGGCGATCGAAAGAGCTTTTTTGCAGCTTATGTAAAGCACCTAGAGATTGAGCGCTACATAGATTGAGTTCTCCGAGTGCGCTATACGAATGTTTCATTTCATTGTACCCTTTCAGCCTTCTCATGATTGTGTCAAAATCAAACAGAGTTGGCTAACTATGCAGGCGGAACCCAGATTTTCAGATTGGGAGTTTAGCTTGTTCTTTTCTAAAGCAAACTGGCTGTCTCACAAATTTTGCTTCATTAATAGTAAAAATAATAATTCATTTTTATAGCGCCCCAAGAGAACTTAATCTCTATTCAGGCGCTTCTCAAAAGCCTCGGGGCTCGAGCCCACGACCTCGGCCACACCTTGGTCGGGGCGAGCATCTTAACTGCTGAACCAAACCAGCTCGGCACCGTCATTCGCACTTTACTTACGATGATCCAATTACGCAAACGAGTTTTCATGAATATAATGACCGTTCAGCATTTTTTAAGAGCTAAGTACTCAGAGATGTTCCATGTAGATTTTCTGTGAGTATCTCCCTGTGCATGTTCCAATAACCACATTTGCATGCTGACCCTGTGCATGTCACCCCTAACCATGTTATTTATGTTGTTTATCGAGCATGGTATTAATCACCATTCAATCGCATTTCTCTTTACAGCAAACGTAAAGCGCCTAGAAAGAGATTGAGATCTCTGATGGTGCCTTATCAAGTGCATCATTATTATTTTTGTTATCTCTTGTGACTAAACCTCGAAGTCAGATTGCAAAGATGGAGCAAGACCCAGTGAGCAACTCAGCGAGTACGATTAATTTACCGTAAGTCAGCTAAGAAATACAAGTAAACTAAATGGAAATAAATGTAAAATAGTCCTACTGTCCATTATCCATTTTCAGAATCCAATTAAGATATAGTTTAGAATATTCTAGAGACGAAAAGTTCGCAAGATGTTATAGAAAAGAACGAAAAGCAGCCGCTGAAACGTGAAGTCAGAATAATCCTTATTGTTCAGTGCTAGAATAACAGATTTGCAAAAGCGAGATATAGGGAGGAAAAGACTGGCCTCTGGCCACTAAAAAACACAGGTCAGTACAAATGGGTTGCAGTTTTGGCGTAAAAATTTTTGGCTTTCACGGAACTTCGAATAGCTTTGTTCTCATGCCGCCCGAAGAATGAACATTGTTTTTAGTTCACTACTAAAATCAGAGGATGGTTATTTCAACGTGTGGCGTCCGTATTTTGCATTTGGAGAGCAATTTTGCGTTTTTTATATCGTCAAAACGAATGCAAAATAAGTATCATAACTATATATTATTTAATGGCCCCAAATCATATAAGTGAAATGGTAGTCGGTATCGGGGGGGGGGGTGCGAATAACCTTGCCTTCTATATTAGCATGCTAACAGCAAGGGTTTTAACAATTTCCTGATAAAACCACAACGTCTGTCAAGAATCTGAAAACTACTAGCAATATTTTTTAGAGGCATAGCAGCATCACGGATAACTACGGTGATCGAACTATATTTAAAGTCACCCACAGTCGTGGGCGCGTCTCTAGAACTTATAGGTAAAACAATACTAGCTGATTTAACAGCCTCTTTTTGTATAGCGACAGAAGAGCCTTGACGGCTATCACCACCGCTTGCAGTGGCGATAAAGGATCGCCCACCGCAGGATTCGAACCCACGACCTCGGGGCCGAGGTCGTGAAAAGCAACCGCCTTACCTTGCGATGGCACACTAGGTAAGGCGGTTGCTTTCTCGACCTCGGCCCCGATGTCGTGGGTTCGAATCCTGCAGTGGGTGATTCTTGATCGCCACTGCAAGCGGTGGTGATAGCCGTCAAGGCTCTTCTGTCGCTATACAAAAAGAGGCTGTTTAATCAGCTAGTATTTATTTATTTAGTGAGCCATTACGGCTCACCGGTAAGCTGAGTTGAACAACATGTAGTTTGATGTCAGTTCAAGTTGAGTTGAACGACTCAGTGACAGATGTTGGCATAGCCACACATTCGTTGCTTTTAATTACAATTAGCAACGCGACGCTGAGGGGCACAAAGGAGCACCCAAGATTCACCTTGCATGTTGAAAAGCGCTGAGTTGATGAAACTTTCGCTTCAAGTAGTGGTGGGGTCAACTTCCAAGAATGACGCTAAGTCATGCGACAGCCAAACCAGTCTTCTCGTTTGCGGCATCTCACCTCCATTTATTTTATGTACACGACTCCTGGTCTTTGCCCTTGATCGCCTGCGACTTGTGCAAAACTCAGTGGCTTTTCTGGTCGGTCATCATAGCCGTAGCTGCCACCGCACCGAACTTTTTTATGAGCTTTACTAGCTCCATCTCATGCATTGAATCGATTTCCAAACCCTCAGTCTAGCTTACACGGCTCTTCACTCGCTAGCATCTGCCTACCTATCCAAACACCCCACTCCTCTAGCTCTCCATCGATACATTGAAATAATTTGATGATTTCAGTTCGAATTCACCGAACAATTGGAACCCGCTTTTGACTTTGGTAACACCTGCCTGCAATGACCTTGCAAATAGGCAGGATTTTTCTGTAAAGGGCAAAACCGGCAAGATTTTCACACATTCGGCAAGACCCGCAATTATTAAAAAATTAATCATGGAGCAAAATCATAGTGCTTACTCGATACAGGTTGCTCATCAAATAGAAGCAGGACATCATTTCGTCATTGGTGTTAGTCGAGGGGCATAGGTAAAAGGGGCGTCACAGGTCGCTGCCCCCTCTACCTGGCTCTGCCACTGACCTTGCATCTTTGGTCACAGCGAGGAAAAAACAAAAATAAAACTCAACTACACAGCATTCTAAGAAAACTGGATCTCTATCCAGTTTTTTACGTGTGCCGTAAGGCTCGAGCCCACGACCTCGCTCGTCAAAGGCGAGCGTCTTGTTCACTGGGCCAAACCGGGGCGGTAAAAAGACACATCTGTTCCGCGAAGCTTTCCATTTGCCCCATTAATAATAATAATAATGCACTTGATAAAGCGCCCTCAGAGAACTCAATCTCTCTCTAGGCGCTTTACATAAATTGAACTTTTGAACATTGAACTCTTGTTCTAGTTTCGGTGTGCTTTACGTGCCTACCTGTGCACGATTCCGTGCATTGTACGAGGCATAAGTCTCACTAACTGGTGGCTATGAGTGCGTTCACATTAACTTGAGCATTCTGGCTTAAGCGTGATAATTGTTTGCTTGTGCATGCCCGATACCTACTATGTCACTAAACCTTGGTTATCGTTTCTCTTGCAGCGAGCAGTAGGTGGTAAAGTACCTTGTGCTTCCCAAAAGAGCTATCGCTATTATTATTGTTATTATTGTATCTAACAGCGCTAAGCTGTCCTGGAGGGGGAGTTGTAGCACTCTTTAAATCCGGTTGACGACTCCGATACATTTTTACCATAGCTCCTGATCTGTCGATGGCAGATTTCAGAAAATGACAGAAAATTGGTATCATATCCTAATGCAACTTAGATCGATTTCGTATTTTTATACATATACATATTAATTTATACATACATATATGTATATATACATATACATATACGTACATATTTCATATTTTCGATGTCTTTTTTCGCATACAGGTAAGTTCACATACCTTTAGTATTTTCCGATTGTTTGTTATCTTGTTAATAATACATTTGTGTACAGCCAAAGAACTGAATATCTTTGAACTCAGAACCTCAGAGAACTGAATATCTCTGCATGCACTTACAGAGGCCTTATAGAAAGCATTGCCAAGTTATTCGCGGTAACATCTGCAAGCAGCAGGCATAGTGTAAGCAGGCATATGCACACGAAAGACGAATCACCAGACCCAATAAATACTGTAAGAAACAAGTGCGTTTTAGACTATAGTTAGCGTGTTTTAAATAATGCAACAACATGTCGTGGCAGACCAGCTAAGCTCATATATAAAAAATTAAAAACATGGTGCCTCAGCTTTTAGCAATAATCACTCAACAGTTACACTGTTACTAGTGTCCATTGTCAATGGAGTTGGCAGTTCGTAAAGGGCACACCGTACGAGTTCGACAATTTATGAGTTGGGCATGCCGGCTGGATCCGCTACACAGCCATTGTGCCGGACGATTTCACCTTGACCTGCAGTGCATCACTGACTGACTCAGGACACCGGCTTTTTTGGAGCTGCAGACCACTGCTGATTGGCTGTACCAAGGCCAATAGACCCCAGCCAAGGCCAATCCAGCTACGGATGATCAGGGCTCACCGAGGCTCATCAGAGCGTGATCAGGAAGAAAAGCCAGTAGTATTGAGATTAATTTGCATTATGGCTTGCTGAGCCAATAGTAATCATTTAGGACTACTATATATTGGACCCGTTGGCAACTTGCTCTTTGTTCGTATTTGGATACGGTCCCACGTTCTATTTGTCTCTTGTGTTGTTAAACTACCTTAATTTTCTCGACCATTGACTAGCGAATGGCTTCACGGCAGCACTGCGTCTCACAGGGCACCCAGGTTAAACTCCCGAGATCGATAGCAAAATTACTTCTTTCTTTCTTTTCTTGCTTCAAGGAAGGCACCACCATTTCTCTTAAGATTCCAGTAGCTCTATCCAAATATGGCCATCGCTTCAGCCATTTTTTTATATATCGAATTGCTTTGACTTCGCTTGGAATTTTCAATGTGGAATGTCAAAATTCAGAACGGCCGATCATCAGACGTGTTTTCTGCTAGGGACATTGCTTGACCAATGAGTAATAGCTGCATAACACAAATGTTATATAAAATTCGTGCCCTGCGAACTTCTATAAGTTTTTGAATGCAATTGATGGGGACAAACGAGCCCCCACCTACCTGCATCGTACACTTACTGCTCTGAGCCCGGAAAAATAGCATCCGAACGTATTTTCGTAAGCTGAATCTCCGGAAGACCTTGTTTTAACGTTTGCTACACCTAGCTGGTTTGGCCTAGTGGTTAAGGTGCTCTCCCCTACCAAGATCTAGCTGAGGTCGTGGGCTCGAGCACTGTGGCGTATGTGAAGCGCCTGAATAGAGATTAAGTTCTCTTAGGGCACTGTCCAAATGAATTATTTATTTTATTTCGTTAATTTGATAAAGTTTGGAGGGATACATTTTTATCCCTGTGCATATTCCTGAGGCAAAATGACTGTTTCCGTGGGAGTGTAGCGCATTCCGAAGCGCCGAGTTCTTCAGCGATATGAAAGTACTCTGAGCTCGTGGTATTAGACTTGCATTTTTTATTTACACGCGCGATAGCACAAGTAGACACAGTCTCGGAATTTTCAGTAATATCGCGGCAACGCAAAGTAGTTATGCATTGCTATCCTTGCTTCGTGGGCACAGAAATAATTGAAACACTCCTTAACGATTGGCGCACTCAGAAGTTCGGTGCTGCAGAGGCATGTGTAACGCCGAAGGCTCGGCGGGGTAAGCTTGACCTGCCGCTTACCTAGCGGCGTAGCCTATCGCCTAACGCCGTTCGGTGCGCGCCTACGCGCAATAAGCTGGCCGCCACGAAACGAGCGTTTCTGGCGCTGACCTGCTTACCGTTACTAAAGGGGGTCGTGAGTCCGCGGCGTGAATTGGAAAGCGAGACACACAAATTGGGGATTTTACTGAACTTTATTCGCAAGCGCACAAAGTCGCTGCGCGTCTAGTTCAGCTTTATCTCCACACTCCTCGCACGTTCAACACTCTTGCGGAGGGAATACTCCTCTACACTAAGCGCGACCCGGACCCTAAACCCTAACCGGTGAACTAGGAATCCGTTCCCACCTGTGCCGAGGGAATACCCCAAACACGCCAACTTAAACACTCGAGCGGAGGGAGTACTTCTCCACACTGAAGTGCGAACCGGAGTCTAAACCCTACCCGGTGAACTAGAACTCGGTTTCCACCAGTGCGACCGGAATACTCCACACACGCCAACTCAAGCACTCCTGCGGAGGAAATACTTCTCCACACTGAAGCGCGACCCGGAGCCTAAACCCTACCCGGTGAACTAGAGCTCCACACACGCCGACTACGCCTAGCTCGCGCCGGCAAATCCCTATGCCGAGAGCACGTGCTAGCGCGCACACACACGACACAAAAGAAACACAAAACACGAATGAACACACAAAGTGCCAGCTCGGGCGCGATACGACCGTGTTCGGTGGGGTTCCACCGAATCCTCCTAGAGCTGTCTCGTCTTGTTCCGTCCATCGTCGGCGGCGGACAGCCCGCCCTCCTCCCTCGCTTTTAGAGAAACGAGTGCCCGACGGCGTCGAGGCGCAGAGCCGGACCAGAGACAAAAGACACGAGGCAAAAGACCCAGAGCGAGCGTCGCTCGACTCTTAAATACTTGGCTGAGACAATGGGGCAAGAGCTTAGTGGTATTGGGCCCGGACACCTTGGCCCATTACGGAAAGGAATGACTACCGTTCCCAGGCCACTGGCAGGGCACCTCCGTCCAGCTTGAATGGCGAATGGGTTCCAGACGCTTCTTTCTTGGGAAGAGGGAAGGCGGGGGTTGACAGACCAGCCAATATCTATCAGCAGCTTCCGCGAGTATCGGACCAATTCTAAAGGCCGAATCGCCGCCGCTCGTCTCAGAGCTTCCTGGCCTGCTCCTAAGCGCTTCCTCTCTAACCGCACTGACGCTCCTCTCTGGCTCACTGCTCCAGGACAAAGGGGCTCTAGCCCGCCGCCGAACAGCTCTTGTTCGCGCTAAAATTCAGCCAAAGCCAGCCGGGCGCTTCACATGGCCGTACCGGTTTTAGGATCTAAAAAATCGCTACAATATTGCTCGAACCGCGGCTTCAGCTAGGCACGGATAAGCCAAAGTTATCTAAAAAAACAAACTCAACTTATATCTTATATAGTCAGATTTGCTCGCGCGCACATGGCAGTAAATTGGGAACGCAGGCAAAACAGCATGGCGAGGAAAACGTGTCCAACTGTAGCGAACTGTAAATGTGAAAAGTTCACACTTTTAAAAGCAGTTTTACTAGTAAAGCCCGGATTAAGAGTTCAAATCTCAGAATTGCCTCATAAGCGATCTACTTGAAGCTACAGCAGTTAATGCTTCTAAACCTCTCAAAAGTCCAGCGCGAGCTCCATCGCGCTCTCGCGATGTCAGCGTTTTTCAGTGCCGGCTAGCTCCCTCACTGAGCTGAACAGATCTAGCGACTGGCGGGAGTGCGTAGTTAATCATGAGAGCGCTCACTGCCCAAGTCAGTTGACAGATCGCGACACGTACTGTATATCGAGCATCTACGCAAGCCACCAGTTTAGAAATGGCCAAGGACGAAAGACGTAGAGAGCTTTTTAGCGGCGGAGGTGGTAAACCTTATTGCTTACGCGTGTAACCTAGCGGATTCGTAGTCGTTGAGCCCGAGAGATGTCGAGCCGTCTGGAGATTAACATCGGAGGATTGCTACATTGCTGTGAAAAGATGGTGACTGAAAAGAGATTGAAAGACTGGCGGCTGCGTAAGGTACTGTCGGTGTGTACTGGTATCGATATGCCCTGCCGTGCATATGTTCAGAGAGACGGGCAGCGAAGTATTCCTTTTGGCACGATTGGTAACATACAGCACTTACTGCCATCGAATCCGCCTTCGGCGCAATATTCGCGTTTCCATCGTGTCGCCTGCGACGAAGCAAGAGTTGTTGTTGCTGTCCTTGACTGCCCTGCTGACTCAGCTATGCTTCTCACTTTCTCTTAGCGGCGTGAGATGAAGTCTGTTGGTTACTGTATACGCACCGAAAGCCGCCCAGGCTATGAATCGGCTATGAAAAACTCTCTTGCCGAACACCCACTTAGTCGTTGTGGCTTTGTGAAGTCACAGATACATTACATTACATTGCACGCGAGCAACTAAACCGTTTCCCTCCGTTTATTGATTGGTGCTCGACACAGCGAATAAGTGAGACTCGATCTCGATACTTCTCCAACGTCCTGACGGCCAGATTAGTTTGATGACTGTCCTAGTATTCATTGAGAGATCCATCTTGCCGTACTACCAAAGCCAGTTATAAGACCGAGTATATGCGTGCAAAACCGAGTTTAGGCGTGCAAATTTCGTTGCACGTGTTTTTTCTGTGTGTTCGCGTGCACGCCCTTAAAGAAAGCGACACCTCTGACCCCCCCCCCCCGACTCTTCTGGAGCAGAAGGAACGTCTTGCTGTCGGCTCAACCGCCTAACCATATCTGCATGTTTTGCATTGGTTTTCGTGCTTGTGTGCCTCGAATATTTTTAGGCAGGCTAATGTAGCTTCCAGCAGAGCGTGTTGATTCCAGCAGAGCGTGAGTGTGGTGATCGATACGAAACTCGCCAGCCCCCAGGCTTCTACAGTGCAGGGTAGCTGTTGATCCACCCACAATTTTTTATTACCTTGCCTTGATCTCACCATGCTTTGACGGGCACATATTCCGAAACCAGACTCTTTGTATTTATCTAATAATAATAATAATAATAGTAATAATAATGCACTCGATAAAGCGCCCTCGGAGAGCTCAAATCTCTTTCTAGGTGCTTTACATTTGCTTCAAAGGGAAATGCAATTGAATGGAGAGTAATATCATGCTTGATAAACAGCATGAATGACATGGTTAGGGGTGACATGCACAAGGTCAGCATGCAAATGTGGTTAGTGGCAGCATGCACAGTGTCAGCACACATAAGCACATGAAGGACGAATCATAGGGACCCACTAAATATTGTCCTAAATAGGTGTGTTTTTAAGTTCTTTTTAAATGTGGTCAAGTCAGGGGACGTTCTGATGCAAGTCGGGAAGGAGTTCCAGGCTTTGGGAGCATACGAACTGAATGCACGGTCTCCAAAGGATTTGAGGTTTGTACGAGGTATTGGTAAACTGTTGGATTCCGAAAAGCAGGTGGTACGATGCTTGGCCTGGTGGGGTAGTCGATCTGAGAGATAGGCTGGGGTCAAAAAATGAAGTGACCTAAAAGTGAGCGACAAAACCTTAAAGTCAATCCGTTGCTTGACTGGTAGCCAGTGCAGGTCGGCGAGAAGTGGTGTGATGTGGCAACTTCGACGCTCGCGACAGACAAGCCTAGCTGGGGAGTTTTGCACCAGCTGCAATCGCCTGATTGCACATGCTGGTAGGCCAGTAAGCAGTGACTTGCAGAAGTCAAGACGGGATGTCACGAATGCATGGACCAACTTCGACGTGGTATCCTTACCTAAACAAGCCCGAATTTTAGCAATATTATGTAGCTGAAAGTAGGCAGATTTGACTGTGATTGATCGATCGGGAGTCAGCCTTCAGCAAAGGAGACACGTGGCTGAAGCTCTGGCATTTGTTGATTAACCTATCAGCCATATTCATCACCAGCGGCACAGACCCGGTGGCTTTTTCGGTAGCCCAGCCAAAACCAAATTACAGGAGTCCAACCTATACAGAACCCGGAGCTAGTAAGTATTTAGCCACCCACCGTGGGAGACAGCCCCTAATCTTAGACAGGGATCGAACGTGCCTGATAGCTTCGTAAGTGGTCTTCTTAATCAAGCTTTCAAACTTTAAGCAGTTATCAAATAGGAAACCAAAACTGCAACCATTCGATGACGGTCAAACTACAGCATCACCAATTAGAAGAGCTAGGTCTCCTAGTTAAGCCGTATGCTTGGGATGTCCTATGAGTAGGACATCGGCTGCATTATTGTTTAGTCTACGAAAATTGGCCGATATCAGGGATCGAATGTCTGCAACACAAGCGTTCAGTTTATCAATCGCTACAGCTGATTCCGATGGTTTAACTGACAGGCACCGCTTGATATCGTCAGCATAGAAGCAATAGCCTATCCAATAGGTCCGAATTTCTTTCCCCGGAGCTTAGGTACACATGGTGAACTCTTAGGGCGCTATACAAACGACCTATTATTATTATTATTATTGTTTTTAACGACATCTCTGGTGCTTACTGGACTGAATCACATTCTTTCCAGCCAACCCAAGGTGCTGGCCGCTCACTTCTTGACTCGGTCAGCGATGCTTATCAATTTCTCTGCACCGGTTTCGTTAGAGACAGTCTGTAGGCTAGGGGGGGGGGAAGGTGTATGAGAATAGGTGCTCGTATCACTCTTGCAGAGGTCAGCCAGGTACAGTGCATCAGAGCCAAGCCAGTCTTGACAGGCCCAGGTAGATCTTATCCCATACTTTCCCTTGGTTTGACACGTTTCTGCTCGGTCTGTTAGAGCTGCTTGTGGGAGAAATGGGGGCAGGGCAGGCTTGTTTCTATGCCAGCCGCTAGTGATCTTGTCTTGTGGCTCTGCCGCTCATTCACTGTCACCGTGCTTGGTATTGTGTTTTGCAGTCAATAAACCCACTCCTTAAGCAGTGCCCACTCTTGCGTATGATTATCTCTATTCGGATAGCGCTTGCTATGCGTTCAGGCCGGTGAGGGTGCTATTATGCTGCTGCTGCTGGATCTTCTGCTCACGTGATCCCATTTGACCAGTTAGGCTTCTAGTCGAAGGTGCTGCTACCTTTGTTTGAGATCGTTTCGCTGGAGTCCTAATGGCAATAGCTGTAGTGCATGCTGTAATAATAACAATTCTTCTGTATAGCACCATAAGAGAACCAAATCTCTATCCAGTTGTGTGTAACTCACTTCAAGAAAGGCAATAGTCAAGAATGACAAACAAGATAACTTGCTTGGACCAGCATGCAAAAAACACGAGTATCATGCTTTGACAAGTTTGTAACTGGCAGTGGTAGCACTTAGTAACATTATGTATTTATGATGCTATATATCAGCTTCTAGATGTCGCCAGTGGACATCGATTATTGAGGCTCTGGCATTCAGAATTTTGTTGAAACCTGTTGCAACAGCTGGCAACGCAGAACCGGCCGCTGCTGGACTCGAAGCCACGACACGGGTCGCTAAGTGCTAGCACCTTACTGCTACGAACCAATGTGCAGTAAATGCCCTGCAGCTATGTGTGCACTGTACACGTTTGGCTGCCTGCTGTAACATATTTACGATTCACCAGTGCGAATTAAGGGTTCATTTAACTTCCCCGAGTTTGCCTATATCGAGTCATTTGCTCGGTTATCATGGTGTTGGTAGGAAACCTGGCATTTAAAGGAGTCATAAGGTTTTAAACTGGCCTGTTAGTGAGTTTATTTTTTACTTTGGTTGGGGCCATCACTCAATGGCAAAGCAGTTGCTCTTACTGATGCTGGACTCGTAGGGCCCTGTGAGCACAATCCTGCTGCAGCAGGAATTGTTACCAATAGTTTGCTATTCTGCCGTGAGCATGCCAGTCATTGATGTCCTCTGAGGCAACAAATGCCAGACCAACACCTCTCGGGTTTTGCATACAATGTTGCTAGGTCACATCATGGTGACAGGTATATTCTCGTGAATAGGCATAAGAATGAAATTCTTAGAAATACTTTAGAGAGCATGATCACACTATGCAAAATCACCTTATTTAGTCTTCTGTAACCTAATATCTCAGCTGCATGACTATATCGGTCTCTTTCTGCTGTCAGTCAAACATGCTGCTGAAAGGTGTCATTTACTTGCTGTTGTCCATAAGCTAGCGTCTACCACCAGTGTCATGTTCTTGAAACACTTTTTTTTTACAGGATATGTCAAGTGCCCAGACAAAGATTTAGCCCTCTCAGGGTGTTACATAAGTGTCGTACTGTTTTATTCTTTTTCCAGAATTTGTTAATATCGTGTGCATAAATTGTGTAGGCTTCCCATAATTTCTCTCTCTGTTGTACTATGGTAAATGGACATCTGGTGAGCCACTATGTAGGTTAGGTCACAGGCACTGATTATTAAGTTGCCGTTTCTCCACATCTAACTCTCTTAAGATCATAATAATAATAAGAATAATACATTTGATATAGTGTCTTCAGAGAACTCAATAACTTTCTAGACACTTCACGACTGCTGCAAAGGAAACACGATCAAATGGTTAGTGGTAGCATGCTCAATAAACTATAAAAATAACATGGTTAGGGGTGACATGCACAGGGTCAGCATGCAAGTGTGGTTAGTGGCAGTGTGCACAGTGTCAGCACGCATAAGCACATAAAGGTCGAATCACAGGGACCTACTAAAAGCTGTGATAAATAGGTGTTTTAATTGCTTTTTAAATGTGGTCAAGTTAGGGGATGTCGCGATGGAAGTCGGGAGTGAGTTACCGGCTTTTTGAGCATGCGAACTAAAAGCACGGTCTCCGAAAAATTTGAGATTTGTACGAGGTATAGGTAAACAGATTTCGAAAAGCAGGTGGTACGATGCTAAGCCTGGTGGGGCTGTAGATCTGATAGGTAGGGTGGAGTCAAAGAATGAAGGGACCTAAAAGTGGGCGACAAACCCTCAAGTCGATCCGTTGCTTGATAGCAGGCCGGCGAGAAGTGGTGTGATGTGGCAACTGCGACGCTCACGACAGACAAAGCCTAGCTACAGAGTTTGGCACCAGCTGCAAGCGCCTGATTGCATAGGCCGGTAGAGCAGCAAGCAGTGAGTTACAGAAGTACAGACGGGATGTCACAAATTCATGGACCACCTTAGATGTGGTATCCCTCTCTAAACATGCCCGAATTTTAGCAATGCTATGTAGCTGAAAGTAGGCAGACTTGATCGTGGAGCTGATGTGGTTGTCTAACGAAAGGTCACTCTGAAGCATGACACCCAGATTTTGTGCAGGTGCAGCAGGAGACATGCTGGCAGAGCAGATTTTGATCGTTAGCCTTTCTAATTTTCTGAATTGCACTTGGTTTTATCATCATTCAATTAAAAAAAATTGGCTGCCATCCATGTACAAATGTCATCTGTACATGCAGCAAGGGAGTTGAAAGAATTCGACGTGCTTGAGGGCTGGGAGGGATCAAAGCAAAGGTACAACTCAGTGTCATCTGCATAGAAGTGAAAGCCTAGATTGTGCATCGCCAAGAGGAAGAGTATAAACCGTGAAAAGAACCAGACTTAGCATGGAGCCCTGAGATACCCCATATTTCAGAGGTTCCTCGGATGATCTTTGTCCATTCACATCGATACTCTGGAGTCTTTCACTGAGATAGGACCTGAACCATTGCAATGTAGTGCCAGTGATGCCTAGACGAGATGAGAGGAGCTCAAGAAGGACTCGGTGATCGGTAGTATCAAAAGCTGCCGAAAGATCAAGCAAAACAAGCAGAGATACTCTACACATGTCTGCACTCCTAAGTAGGTCATATGTACACCCGAAGCAATGCTGACTCTGTGGAGTGATTAGCTCTAAAACCAGACTGGAACTAACTAGCAATGTTTGAAGTTTCAATATATGAGTTCAGCTGGTCTGCCACGACTCGTTCCCGTGTCTTTGACAGAAACGGTAGAAGGGAGACTGGGCAGAAGTTGTTTAAGTTCTCTTGGTTTAATGTTGCTTTCTTTAGTAGTGGTCTGACTACAGCCTTTTTGAGGGGTGCCGGGACATGACCTGAGGCTAATGACATATTAATGATATTAGTTATGCATGGCAGCAGCAGATCAATGCATCGTAGAAGCAGGACACTGGGAATAGGGTCCAGAGGACTAGTTTTGTCTTCTTTGATTGGATATGAACTTCAGGACGAGGTCACTAGTGACCTCCTTAAATGTAGACATCGAGGTGCTGCATGGAATCGAGGGACAACATTCTAGGGGGGGGGTGATGCCATCATAGGGATCATCTGGACAAAGAAGCTAGAGAAGCGATCAGCTAGATCATCACAGTGGTCATTAGGTAAGGAGCTAGCATGGGAGCGATTAAGGAGATGGTTGATCGTCGGCATCAGCATTTTTGGACTGTGCATCTGTGATTCAACAATGTTTATATTGAATCTAGACTTGGCCTTTATACCTGCATTTTTCTGGTAGGTCTGAAATCAGTAGCATTGCATCCATATAGTTACTAGCTGCTACTAACCAGTTAACCACCAGTCTAGCAGGTTTCGTTGATACCGCACAATAATTTTGAGGCTTGAACCGCAATTCGTTATTGTGTGGTTACATGCTACACACCAGAGGCACGAATCCTCCACGGGCTTCCTTCGGTTGCCTCTTCCTAAATGATAAGTTGGCATATGGCAGTGAGATTGTCAGCCCTGGCCAGTTGCCGAGCTGTAGCCTCAGCGAATGAGTTATGCATCTGGTTTGACTATGGAGTAGATATTGTGCAGCCGGCGGTGAAGGCAAGCTACGATCGGCTCACCGCTAGTGTATTTGAGCTGCTGGTTGCTTGCCCGACGAGCTGTGAGCTCATATGGTATTAGCGAGCTGCTTCGGGCAACGGCTACTGTTGCTTGCAGCTCCCACACTTTGGGTGCCAGCCTCCAGCAACAGGGTGGCCGCTTGGTCGGCACTCAAGATGCTATCTGCTGCGCATGTCGACACGGGTTAGTTTATATATATATATATATATAGTGTTAATAATCATTGTATAACACCCTAAGAGAACTTAATCTCTTTTCAGGCACTTCAATGTGCCGTGGGGCCCGAGCCCACAACATCGGCTAGACCTTGGTCGGGGGGGGGGGGTACCTTAACCACTGGGCATGGGGCATGTCATGATGCTATACGAGATGGCTTGTCATATTTGCTTCACTATTTTGTGTGGAAGCTTGGCTTCGCTTACAAAACCGAGTGTCAAAACTCTGGCAAATGCGATTAAAGTAGGTTCGCTCGATGTTCGGGGATACAGGTCCTGTTTTTGCAAATATTATTCATCGCTAGTCCACTGCGGTCATTCTAGAACTAGAGACACATCCGTATCGCTTATTTAAAATCCAAGCAGCCTGTGCATGGTAGTGGACTGCCTGTGCTCAAAATCAAGACAATAGTAGGTGGGTATTAGCTCCTACCCACAGGCATCGAGTAAATCTGTAGTTACAGTGTTGCTGCAGCTCGTCTGCTGCATGGCAAATTGGTGTATTAATAGGTGACCTGCCTGCTGGAGCATCCATAGCACAGTTGCATGAAAGTTCATCTGAGTCTAGTTTTTGAAGGACCTCCATCCTTAGACGAATCGTGATGAAATTAAGCTGGATCGTGCCTGGTTGTACAGGTTCTAGTTCTCCAAATGGGTATACAAATATCCTTTTTGACCGATGAGTCGAAAGAGGCTTCCGGTTCTCCAGGCTCTTTCAAAATGGAAGATACACATTTTTAGAAGGACAAAAGAGCCTGTCTGGCAGATTTTAAGGAGAGGCTGTTACCTCGTGTGGTGCCCTTTAGGTAGAGGTAATGGTTTTGGTTTATTCTCCATGCTAACGGGTCTTAGCCCTAGGCTAAGGTCCTCTGCTCTTCACGACCCAGGTTGCAGGTTTTCAGTCCTTCAGTATGCGATCTTTATTGCCCACTGAAAGCAGTGGTGATAGCCATAAAGGCTCTTCTGCCGCTCTTCAAATGATGCTGTTAAATCAGTTAACCATTTTTGCTCATGCTGTTGAAAGGAATTGCCTCTGCTGGCAGCAGGAGAACACATAGTATCTCTGCCAACAGTTGTGTAAGTAGGTTCAATAGATTCGGTTATGCAGAGCAGAAGTGGTTCTAGCCAGCACCTTTTAAACGAAAGAAAAGCCGGCTAATTTATTGTTTTATTGTCCCCAGAGGACCTATGGGCATAACACCGTTGGATCTGCTTTAAATGCTCTGCTAGGTTGTGATTTGCATGGCAGACTGCTGTGGAGTCTAATAGGCTAAAGTGACTGACAATAGCCTAGCCTGAAAAATCTGTAATATACTTAGTGCCAGCAATTGGGGCAAGCGTCCTTATATTCTGGAGAGACAGCGAGGCAGCTGCTGAGATGTAGATAAGGCGTAGGGGGTTGAGTTGACAGAAGGCCAGGGCGTGAGGGAGATAGAGGAGAGGAGAGTGATGTTAAAAGGAAGAGGGAAGGATAGAAGTAAAAAGAGAGACTGGGAGAGCACGAGAGATGAGGCGATAGAAAATGGGTGCATGTGATGACTGATCGTACGCGATGTCACTTAAATGTCTTTTTCTAAAGTCTGAAATCTTTAGGCAATAACCGAAGAATTCTCAAATTGCAGTCCATCGTTGGTCTTGCTGCTATGCTGTTGCTTGCTGATCAAAGATGCAAAACCCTCGGTTTCACTTAAACGTTTAGCATTTCCATCTTGGTTTCACTTAAACGTTTAGCATTTCCATTTTGATGACCCCCACTTCCACAGCAATCCTATGCTCTTAGAGCCCGTTGCTATGGGGAGAGCAGGATTCATATGTTGCTGCTACAAAAGCCGACGAGCTGTGGTGGCTAACCAGTAATGATTTGAGCCCATTTGCCCACTAAATATACTTCAATTTATTTGCATCAAAGAGTTAAAGGAAAGGTCAGCTGATTCAACAGCCTAATTTATATTGCAGTAGAAGAGCCTTTGACCACTTCCACCTGCTTGCATCATTACATCATTGCCTGCTGCAGGACTCAAGCTCACCACTTAGGTCGTGAAGTGATAGCATCTTAACCTTGGACAAAGATGCATTTTTGCATAGTTGAGCTTTTGCTAACTTGATTTTGTTCTTTTGGAAAGAGAGAATGTACAGTGTTATGAGTAATCTGGAACGCATGTCAATAGCATGGGAAGCTACACTTGATTAGTCATCGATGGTTACCCAACTAGTGCTCCCTTATGTGCACTACCGTTGTCTAGCAAAATTCCCAAGTAAGTTCTTAATTCTGCATCTAGCGATGCCTGATATGATACTGCCACACAAATGAACTTGAAGATTCTCCGACATCTAAAGATGAAGAATTTTCTTATGGTTTGAATTTATTTTTAAAATCGGCAATCAATGCCAGTCTTCTAGTGATGGATTTTTAGGCTATTAGCATGTAGTAGCCCTGGTAACATATGTATGTTCTGGATTTTTGTCTTGTCGGCTGTTAAATATTTTCACCGGAGTCCTTCGGATCTGCACCCTTTCTGATCCTATTTGTTTGATTCATCAACCTGTGTAGTTTTCTTTTACGATGCATATTTGTCAGTACCCGTGAATGACTATAGATTCCAATGGATTGGTCAAACGGATTTATTCGGAAATATTAGGGCTGATCGACTATTGTTTCAAACCAGTCTTGGGCTGAGTATAATCTTAAGGGTTTACAATGCCTGCTTCTTAGCCATAATAATAATAATAATAATAATAATACACTTGATAAAGCACCCTCAGAGAACTCAATCTCTTTCTAGGCGCTTTACATTTGCTGCAAACGGAAACGCAATTGAATGGTGAGTAATATCATGCTTGATAAACAACATGAATAACACGGTTAGGGGTGACATGCACAGGGTCAGCATGCAAATGTGGTTAGTGGCAGCATGCACAGTGTCAGCACACATAAGCACATGAAGGACGAATCATAGGGACCCACTAAATATTGTCCTAAATAGGTGTGTTTTTAAGTTCTTTTTAAATGTGGTCAAGTCAGGGGACGTTCTGATGCAAGTCGGGAAGGAGTTCCAGGCTTTGGGAGCATACGAACTGAATGCACGGTCTCCAAAGGATTTGAGGTTTGTACGAGGTATTGGTAAACTGTTGGATTCCGAAAAGCAGGTGGTACGATGCTTGGCCTGGTGGGGTAGTCGATCTGAGAGATAGGCTGGGGTCAAAAAATGAAGTGACCTAAAAGTGAGCGACAAAACCTTAAAGTCAATCCGTTGCTTGACTGGTAGCCAGTGCAGGTCGGCGAGAAGTGGTGTGATGTGGCAACTTCGACGCTCGCGACAGACAAGCCTAGCTGGGGAGTTTTGCACCAGCTGCAATCGCCTGATTGCACATGCTGGTAGGCCAGTAAGCAGTGACTTGCAGAAGTCAAGACGGGATGTCACGAATGCATGGACCAACTTCGACGTGGTATCCTTATCCAAACAAGCCCGAATTTTAGCGATGTTATGTATCGATGCATGGGGTATGGTTATGGTTTTTCTGTCCCTATCCAGTATTTATAGGTCGTGGAAGCTTTGCTTTTGTTGGTTCCGATGGACACACTGTGGCACTTTCCTCGTCTGTGTGGCAGGGACTAGTGTGCTGGAGAACAGCAAGCCCATTCTCGAACCTTTTCGGAATGCCCGAGCCAAGATCGGTCAGCGTGGTCACTGGTTCCCTCATGGCTTCCTAGGACGTGCAATAAACAGCCACGTTGTATGGTTTTCTAGCATTTGCAACCTCCCACACATACATTCAAACTTAACAGCTACCGCCACCTATTATTTTATTATTTACTTTTTGTTCTTTGTGGTTGCTGTGTCATGCATGTTACTTGGGCCAGTAGATGGTTTTGCTTTTGTCACGTATGAAATTTTCTATGATCTTTATGTATTTGGATGCCGAGGGTCATATCAGCAATGAGGTATTAGGTAATTGCTTGGGTATTGAGCAATTCGTGTTAGTTGCACGCTTATTCTCAGCCCATGTTTTTGCATTATTATGTTGTTGTTCGACGTCACTTAAAGCAATACCTGTGAGCACGGCAGCTAGGACTATGGACATGGGTGTAGATAACAGTAAAAATAGTAAGAATAAGAATAATTTATTTGTATAGCACCCTAAGAGAACTATATCTTTTTCTAAGCACTTTTCATATAGACCATTCGTACAGCACCCTAAGAAAACTTAAATCTTTATCCAGATGCTTTACAACTTGCTGCAAGAGAATCAATTACCAAGGGTTGGTGTCATACACTGTATCAAGCATGGAAAAGCAAATAAGTGTCATCCGTTGGCCAGCATTCTAAGGCAAACATGAAGACTGGCCACAGGTTAGTAGGACGTCTTTCTAGTAGCATGCAATGCATTATGCACTGGTAATCACACAAAGCACACAGAAACAAAACAGAACAAGTTCACTGGGGTGTAGGTGAAGCTGAGTGGAACATATGCGTCTTTGCTGAGTCTTAAATGATGCAAGGGTAGTGCAGATAGCAACGATAACAGGAAATGAGATGTACGCAATAGTGATGAATCGAAGGTGAATTGGAGAACGATTAAATAAAAGTATAAAGAGACCTGGGCCTAGCAGAACAAGTTCAGCATAATGTGGATGCTGATGTGAGAAGGTGTAGCAAGTCACTGCCATGTGGTTTGTGTTCACGAAGTTCACACATGTTATCATAAATTCAGTACTGGTGGCTCGAATTTTGCCAGCTAATGAGTACTGTACCATAACTAAGTGTTATCCAGCTTGCCTGTTAACATGCTAGGAATGGAAGAGTATCACCAGCCTTAGATGCATGGTTACAAATTGGCGAATAAATATGTTTATAGGCCTTTTCTTAAAGGTTCCATTTGCTTGTTGTATTAGAAAAACAACTGTTTATGCCAGATCAGCTTGTCTTCTATTTGGTCTGCATGTAGTGGGTGAGTTATGCAGGCTTCGTGTGTTTTATTTAGTTTATTTTATTCTATTTAGTACGTTGACGACCTTGGTGAAAAAATCGTGCAGCTTGAGAAGGAGTTACGGTAAGCACCTTGTACTACCTTTGTAGCCTACTGAATTACACCTCATATACTGCAAGCTTGCTCAAGCATTCGTGAGTCAAGTGCTATATTATTAAATTCAGGCCAATTATTAGAGGCCACTGTGGACTAGATATAGCATGTAATTGTGATGCATGCAGGGCCAATACCGTCCTCAGTATTTATTTTTAATTGGGATCTGTAATGACAATTGTGATAGCAGCACAGTTAGCAAAACCATCTCCTGTACTATTGTCTTTCGGTTTTTGGTTTATGTAGTGAAGCTTAGCTACTGAAAGTGGGAGAACAACTCTGTGTTCAGCACTTGGTAGCTATATTTGCTAGTTGATTTTGTCAGTCTATTTTGTGAATGCTGAATAGAATGAAGAAATGAAATAATTTTAGTAGTATATGCTGAATTGAGGATGCTGCCTTCAAGCTGCTATTGTGTTTTTAATGTTGATTTAAAATTGACTATTAGTCAATCTTAGCTTTTTATGCCTTGAAGCTAGTCATCTTGCAAGATTGCAGGTGTAGAATTTTGTGGTAAGTTGATTGTTATATGTAATGGTAAATGTAATATTTGTACTCAGATTGTAAGGGTTGGTGCTCTAATGCTAGCCAGGTTATTCAGGTATGGAAATTTCGTGGCATCTCCATTTGCCACCGAACTCTACCTTGGGAGTGATTGTATGTTATGTTAGAGTTAATTCTTCTTTCTCTGCCGATGCGATCTTTTCGTGAAGCATGTGGATCTGTTGATGCAAGTTTGTTATCGATCATGCACCATAGCCGAATGGATGGTAAGGTACAACAAGTACTGTGTATTTGCTGATCATGGCCCACCTAGTCTTTAGAGCTGTCTGGGATTACTGCTGTCTGCACACTTGTACTTACATTAATAAGCAGAAGGCTGAGCTTAGTCATAAAATGACACCCAATACTAGTGAATGGCAAATGGGTTAAAGATATCTAGACTATTGTCCACTTTTCAGGGTGCCTTCTCAAGGTTAGTGGCCTTAATGACATCACATTAGAAGACTGTCCACTTTTCAGCATGAGTGCACGATGCAACGTAAATGCTCAAGTGTTTAATAGAGTAAATATAGATTACAACATGTTCTGTCGTCAGATAGGAAAGATATAATTTGTCTTGCTCGTTTTGTAGCTGTGCAGTAGGAGCTACTTTTGTGCTATGTGGTTATGTTTATTGATCCTAGGAGGATAGTTAGCTTGGCATTATTTTGTTTGTTGAAGTCAAGTTGGTGTTACTGCGAAGGCTTGAATTCTAAAACTAGGCTCATCTGAGATGAGTTTTCCATTCTCTTGAGCAGCCAAATGTTTCTTTTCTGGCTTAGTTTCTTAGCTGGCTAGGTTATTTTTCAATCACCTCAGAAAAAATTGACCGCCTTAGAAGTACACCTATATTGCCCAAAAAACCTGTGCGATGCTCTGTCATCTTAAAGTTGCAAGAGACACCTGCTTTGTCTGGGAGCAAGCTGAAAGCATGACTTCCATGAAAGATCACTTCCCTTTCTCTTAAAATGCACTATAGAATAATCGCCAATTGTGATTTTTTGCTCGGATGGATTACTTGCTTCTCTATTGTGGCACTTCTGAACAAGACCAGGCTGAACTTTATGACCCAGGACTTGGCATCGCTACTTCGTGCACCGATTGGGATGTGTAGGAGCAGCCGACGGCTGGATACTGATTGCCTAGTCGCTAATTCTACCTCTGCTGACATGTGAACATGATCTCCGGCGTTTGCACTCGCGCATTTCCGCCCTAGAAATCCCAGGCCACCCGCCCAGAACGTTTCATTCCCAGCACTGCATGGCTATTTACTTAGTCTTAATCCACAGCTGGCTGGTGCTTGCTGACAGTGACAGTGGCCATGGCCTGCGAGACGTTTGTGTAGTTACAGACGGAGATCAGTATGGTCTTGTTCTAGTTCTTTTGGTTCTGCCGAATGACAACTCTTGCTCTATATGAATGTGCATTTTAGTGCCACGGTTTTTGGATTTTGACTTCGATCTAGCCTTTTTTCGACAGCATTGAACTGCACGTTTAATTGTTGTCTATTCTTTTTATGTGTCTCGTGTAGTAAAAGCTGTCGTGGCAATGCTCTTACTCTATACCGGAATATGTGCATGTATAAAGGGTGTGGATTGTCCATCAATTTTATCTCAGGAAGCCTCTCCGGCCAGGTTGTTGGCCAGGTTGCCGAGCCTAGAGCCCTAGACTAGAGGGACCTGTTATCACGTTTAGGTTCGTGAGTCGAGGTGATCCTGTTGTTCATGAGGAGGCCCCCTGCAAAGCTGTTTGATGGTTTTTGCAATCCAGAAGTAAGTTGCATTATCTCTTGCATATTCTGATGTGATACTGTCAGCTCATTGTCAGCTGCCACCCTAGTTTGGCGCAGGGATAACATTCTTTCCTTGACGGCCGAGGTCGTGGACTCGAGCCCTGCGGCATATGTGAAGGGTCTGGATAGAGATTAAGTTCTCTTAGGGTGCTATATAAATTAATGATGTATTATTTTTTTTTACTGAAACCTCCCTTCAGAATAGCTACCTGTGAAACTCCTGCCTGCAGGTTGATTCTTTCATTTCTTGAGAAAAATATATGTTAAAGCAGCTCTTATTTCATTTAGCAAGTCTAGCTTTATGTATGATCCTCTATGTCAGCGCATATACATTTTGCATCGAGCTAACAAAGTATGAAAGTGTAGAACGTGCGTCCAGCTTACTCTATCATTTGAGACCAGAGCAACAAAATGTTGTCTCTTGACCTGCAACCCTGTATAGGCACCAGCACATGCTAGGGCCCACAAACATAATAATAATAATAATTGTAATAATAAATTTGTATAGCACCTTCAGAGAACTTAATCTCTTTCTAGGCACTTTACATATGCTGCAAAAGAAGCAAGGTCGAATGGTTAGTGGTAGCATGTTCAATAAACAATTGAAACAATCAATAAACAATCAATAAACAAGATTCAGAAAAGCCGGTGGTACGATGCTTAGCCTGATGGGGGAGTAGGTCTGATAGGTAGGCTGGAGCCCGTGGGGGGACCTAAAGTGAGTGACAGAACCTTGAAGTCGATGCGTTCCTTGACTGGGAGCCAGTGCAGGTCGGCAAAAAGTGGAATGCTGTGGCAACTGGTATGCTCACGACAGACAAGTCTAGCTGCCGAGTTTTGTACCAACTGTAAGCGCCTGAGTGCACAGGTCGGTAGACCAGCAAGCAGTGACTCACAAAAGTTGAGACGGGATGTCACAAATACATGGACATAAAGCATACCATTCATTTTGATTGCTTTGTAATGGATGCAGGGCGATGCAGTAAATGCCTTTGAAACATGTCTCGAGGAGCACATACTGTCTTGCATCCGTTACTTGTGTTTGTTAATTGCATCAGGACCGTGAGTTACTGTCCTGGTTTTCTGCAGAAAACCTTCTGCCGATACTATCAAGGATTACTACAAACGCATAGAGTTACTGAAGAAACTGTTGGAGGCCGAAAACTTGGTAATGCCACTATGTTGACTGCAATAGAGTCACCTGCATATGACTTTTACGTTGCAAGTTGACCTAATTTTATTAATGCTGTACTTCTGTGATACCCTACTAACGGATGTCTTACATAATTCGGCTTGTCGGGGAATGTAATTTCGTTGTATATTACCACTAGTATCTCTCTCCCCCCCTCTCTCTCTCTCTCTCTCTCTCTCTCTCTCTCTCTCTCTCTCTCTCTCTCTCTCTCTCTCTCTCTCTCTCTCTCTCTCTCTCTCTCGGTGTGTATGTGTATGTGTGTGTGTGTGTCTCTGTGTGTGTGCCCGTGCATGTGTGTTATCACTTTTGTCCCACCATTTGATCAAATACCTAGTTTTGTCTAGTGGCCCTTTTGTTATGACCTGTCATCTCCATGGTCTTGATAGAGACTGCAGCTTGTGTTTATCCTTGCTTTGATTTTACTTTCAATATGTGCGCCAAGATATAGACACGCGCGCTGGCAGATCCTGAACAAGTGGTTTACTGCTAGTGATTGAGTTTTGTGGCTGCAATGACTAGCTATAGTTGGGCCAAGACTGAGTGTTAAAGTGCTGTCCTCAATATACCTTCGATCGCGTGTGACAATGCGGTTGCAGGAATGGCTTGACAGTGTCTGCAAAGCAATGTAGGAGCAAAAGGCAGCTGACCTTGACCCAGACTCGTGCCCTGTGGAGTGCAAGCTTAGGCATAGCGTAGATGTATTCACTGATCGGCCGGCTTGAGCAGGCGCTGGCCCCCTGCTTAAGCCGACCCCAAAGGGGTCAAGCCTAGTGAGACGTATATGTATGCATATATCTCTGCCGGTAGTTCCACATGAAGACTACGTGGGAGCTATTCGGGAGAGTTTTCTTTTGTGCACTCAAGACCGAGGCGGCTTTCGGTATGCCTGGTTTTGGCCATCCGCCTACACGCTTAATCGTAGGTATGTCCCCTGAGGCTTTGCAAAAGAGTAAAAGATTCGACAGCAGCTAGAAATAGCACGAAAGCCTCGAGAACAAGTAACACATTATGTGCAGGCAAAGTTTGCCGATGTCATTATTAAGTGTTAGCAAATATATAATAAATATAGCTTGCCAAGACTATATCTGTTCCATGCAGGTGGTGCCTCTTTAGGCCTGTGGTGGACCACTGCACCACACACGTGATGCCGTGATGGCGCACTAGGTAAGGCGGTTGCTTTCACGACCTCGGTCCCGAGGTCGTGGGTTCGATTCCAGCGGTGGGCGATTCTTTATCGCCACTGCAAGCGGTGGTGATAGCCATAAAGGCTCTTCTGTCGCTATACAAAAAGAGGCTGTTTAATCAGCTAGGATTTATTTATTTATTTACACGTGGTATAGATACATATCTATGGAAGCTGGAGCAGTTGATCCCAAGGGTAGGGCAGGCTGTTAAACCGAACCAAAGGAAATTCTGCCAGCCGACGTGCCGCCCTTCAGCCTTCTTGTGATTGGCTGCCAAGAGCATGGCCAAAGTCTGGCTTCCTTTGCTGCTCCTGGCTACTCCTCCCTCCCCTGATATAGGGGCAAGCCAGGATTTCTGCTGGGGTGGGCTAAACTCAGACTTTGAGTGGGTGTAATCGGAAGTGTGACGTCACACATGTATTTGCCTGTCCTGATAACTTAGCAGGTCTAGAGCAGGTACGCTTTCTTCCAAATGTGCCCATTTTGCTTGAAGCAATCGAGTGGCTCGATGTCAGGCGCCTCCTAGAGGCAGTTTCCATGTTTTAGCTGCGATACTGGTTATTAAATAATGATAATTACTTACTGGCATTGTCTAAAGAAAGTATCCACAATGCATTTTAATTACTACAACCTGTGACCAGCAGGAAGCTGTGATTTGCACTATTTAACTTTTGCAGCATAGTGCAGCATTTCTTAAAGAGGCATTGGTCATCTGCTAACACACTGCAGTGCCAGGCTATGCATATACGAGTGGCATCGCTGAATGGTTGAGATCGCCGTGCTACTCGCATTGGTTAGTACCTACGGACCATGCCGATTTTGCAGGATATTAAAAACCGACGTTTCGGCAATTCTACGGCTTTAGAGGAGCTTTAGCTTTCGCACGTGCGACTCCGAACTGCAGTCCCGATGGAGGCAGTGGCCCAGCTTCCCCCTTCTTCAGTTCCCCTCAAGCCTGTGGGCCCCTTGTGGAGGCAGACCACCCAGCCTCTGCAGATTCGCACCGCCGCCCGGTAGGGCCACTGTCACCTCCCGATAATTATTTGGTAGCACGATAGCTTCCTCTGCAAGCAGACCCTTGACCTGCTTGGCAAAGAAGGCTAGCCTACCGAAAGAGCTCTTTAGCCCCCTCGAGGAATATTGGCTTGCCGGGTTTTTGTGATAGCCCTAAGCTGTGCGCCGTAGACTGGAAACCGAATTAGGTCCCTGCTAAAACGAAATGAGTTGTCCCGTTTGGGGACACGGGAGTTGCAACCAGAAGGCCATCTAATAATAGTAATAATAATAATACATTTGTTTCGCCCCCTCAAAGAACTTAAATCTCTTTATAGGCAGGTTGCACGTGCTTCAAAGGAGGCATGGGTCGGATGGTTAGTGGTAGCATGCTCAATGACAACAAGCATAGCATGGTTAGAAACTTAAAAACAAACACCTATTTAGGACAGCATTTAGTGGGTCCCTGTGATTCGTCCTTCATGTGCTTATGCGTGCTGACACTGTGCATGCTGCCACTAACCACATTTGCATACTGACCCTGTGCATGTCACCCATAGCCGTGTTATTCATGTTGTTTATCAAGCATGCTATTACTCACCATTCAATTGCGTTTCCCTTTGCAGCAAATGTAAAGCGCCTAGAAAGAGATTGAGTTCTGTGAGGGCGCTTTATCAAGGGCATTATTATTATTTTTATTATTATTATTATGCACGATTTGCAACCAGTATGTCTCATTCTAGTTAATCAGACCTTCTAATAGCATGTTATTAATCTGGAAGTGGGAAAGCACAGCAATAGTTGGAGTTTTGTCTTGATTCTCGCGGTCATTGTTTTTTACTATCGCTGTGTAATGCACTGATGCCCAAAAGTTTCCACAGAAACGCACTGATGCCCAAAAGTTTCCACGGATGCAGTGCATTGATCTGAGTTTGGTTGCTGCTAATGCCCTTATTCGAATAAGTCATTCTATACATTAATTAGTAAATTAAAAAAATGTTTAGCACTATTTTGACCTCAGTCGCAGTTTAATAAATCTGGCTAATTGATTGAGTGCATTTGCCTGCGACCGAATCGACTGTAAACAGATAGTGAGGGTCAGTCATATGATTACACTGCTGCCATCCAGCAACACGCATTTTTTATTCGTTTGTCACTGACGATGGATGCCCAGACTGATTATTGGCCTAGATACCCGGATGGCTCCTTCACTTGTAGGGGCCCTTCCCCGGGCATATTGAGGTTTGGTAATTGACCAGAACATGCTTCTGGTTGCACATCTGTCTGGAGATGCAATTATAGTTCTGATGTTGCTTCATGGTGATGGCAAGACAGACCGAGGAGTAGCAAGACAGCCGAAGATCTCAGATGGCACTTTTCGAAACATTTTAAAGAAACAGCCGGACTATGGTAGCATAGAAGTTCTGCCATGCCGGGTCGCCTTCGAGTAGCTGTTCTGATGGAGGACCGGCTCATGTAAAACCTGACACCAAGGGTCAGGGTTGCCACTGCTACAATGCACTGCCAATGTATCTGGCCAAGCTACGGCGAACAGTTGTAAGCCGAAATACTGGAGTACACTGCTAAATGAGCAAAGAATGAAGGCACAGGTAGGCTTAGTGCAAGCACTAGACAGCCACTTAGTGGAGCAGAGTGCTGTGGACCATTGATTCTAAATACAATCTCGTTGGCTTGGGTAAGATGGTGACATATATTTAGATTGATGGTTTTTGCATAAAGGCCACGAAAGAATTGTGTATTGGACGAGTAATGATTTGGGGCTGCTTATTAACTTTCGGTGGTGGCCGTCTGGGCATCATTTATGGAACAGCAAATCAGCATGCTGTCTGGACTTTGAGCAGAATACTGATCGGCTTTCACTACTGGGGGGGGGGGTTGACTTGTTTTGGCAACTTGACAACGATCCAAAGCATGCTGCTCTGGCGCTTTTTTTTTTGTAGCTTAAAGCGCTCTTTTAGGAACCTGTGGACTGCGGGTCGTGTAAATTGAGGCCATGCAGTGACCTAGGCAAAGCATACACTAGAACCCAATTCTGTGGGACGAACCAGGCTCTGGTGGCACAGTAGTCTGGTGTATGCAATTCGACGAGTTCTTCAAAGCATTGAAGGATTGCTTGTTCCCAATTCCCTGGAGAAACGAGCCGGAAGTTGTTGGGGTCGATTGCAAGGCAATCTTGCGAAGTTATAAAAATTTTGGTGCCTACAACCCTATATATATATATATATATTACGTGTGTGTTTGTGTGTGTGCTAGCATGTGTCTGTGTTTATATAACACACGGGATCAGTACATACTTGTTTCATATGTCAATATATATATATATATATATATATATATATATATATATATACATAAATAGATACGGAGATTTAGGTATATTTATGTTTATTTTTGTACTCGTACATATGAATCCTGCACTACATACCAGATGTCACACCATACAGCTATATCTATTTGGAGGTAGATTTTTTTATATTTTAGAGGCTGATAAATGATATTGGGGACTGGCCAACATTGATTACATAAACGTTGGCCGTCTTTATTTTTTCATCTATAGCAACTTCAGCTTATTTATCTAACCGGTTGTATTAAAGATGAGCTGGTTTGGTCTAGCCGTTAAGGTGCTCGCCCCGACCAAGGTCTGGCTGAGGTCGTGGGCTCGAGCCCCGAGGCATATGTGAAGCATCTGAATAGAGATTAAGCTCTCTTGGGGCGCTATATAAATGAATTATTTTATTACTATATTTCCGGAGGAAATGACTTGGTCTGAATGATCGAGCAGAATAATAAGAGATGGCAAATTGCTTGTATGTATGTGCGTGTGTGTGTGTGTGTGTGTGTGTTTGTGTGTGTGTGTACGCGAGGGCGTGTGCGCGCACATATGCATGTGTGTAGTGCTTGAGATGCTTGGCTTTAACATTCTGCTTGATGTTTTTAGACATCGGTTGCTGAAAACATCAAGGTTATGCAGAATATAAAGCCAGGCACAGCACTTAGTTCTGGCGATATTGTTCAGCCTACACGAGACGTGTATATCAAAGCGAGGTCAACATTGGCTTCCCAAATGAGGTCTGAGCTACTAGGTAGTTCTCCCAGAGGTAAGCCTGTTTCCGGGGATGGAGCAGGAAGAGCAAGCAACTTATCTCTGGCTCAGCTGCTACTGTTTGCTGGACATTTCAACTAGTACTTAACTGTCAAGGAAATGATGTCTTGCTACTGCTAGTATTGTGACATGCCCTAGAGTTAGGAAATACTGTAATAATCGGTGCCTGCCATGACCTTTTCCAAACTCATGCCTTGTTTGTAGTAGCTACGGATGATTAGGGTATTGTTGAAAAGAGGAATATTAAATATTGATTAGTTGAAATACATTATACAGGTGCCGTCAAAATTTTAAGAGACTGGCCATACTTATCGGAAAGTTAGCTGCATTCTGTGATAATTCATATCTTCCTTCTTTCAGGATGCATCATTTTGCAGGTGAATGAGGCCATTTTGGTCGATAAACATGTTATGCTTAAGTATTTAGTCAGCAAATGATTGGGTTAATAGAAAGTCGCTCCACCATGATTCTTATCACAGCTTGTATGCAGGTTAGCATGGACACTTTGATTCTCCTACATAATTCAGTAGCAGTTTAATGCCAGATTTGAAATAATGTCAAATAAGTTATCCTTGGGATGACACAAATAGTTGACGATCTCATGCTTTGCTCCAAAGTATCCTTAATGTTGTTTTTGATGGGGTTCAGACCAGGGCTTAAGCTTGGCCATTTCAATACAGTGATCGGTAGCATTGTGCGCAAGTTCTCTCACCGACAGTACAATATGCTTATGATCGTCATTCCGAAGCTAAAGACACCTGCTTCTCACAGCATTTAATAAGAATAATAATAATAATGCATTTGTGTAGCACCATCAGAGAGCCTAATCTCTTTCTATGTACTTTAGATAAGTTGCAAAGGAAGCATGACCATATGGTTAGTGGTACCATTCACTATGTCCACATGCATACTATGGTTAGTGGTAACATGCGCAATATCAGCGCTGTGAGAAACAGATGCGTCTTTAGCTTTATTTTAAATGTCATCAAGTCAGATGAGGTCGTTATGCCAGTCGGAAGTGAGTTCCAGGCTTTGGGAAATTATGAACTAAAGGCGTTATGAACTAAAGGCATAGTCTCCAAAAGATTTGAGATCGGTTCGAGGCCTAACTAAATGATTTGAGTCGGAAGAGCAGCTGGTATGATGCCCAGACTGGTTGGGGAGTAGCTCTGATAGGTAGGCTTGAGCCAAGGAATAAAGGGACCTACAAGTGAGTGACACAACCTTGAAGTCCTCGTCACCCTGTTTGGCCCAGGGGTTTATGTGCTCGCCTTTGATGACCGAGTTCATGGGTCGAGCCCTGTGCCATACGAGAAGCATCCCGATAAAGATCAAATTCTCTTAGGGTGCTACACAAATGAATTGTGTAGATGGACTGCTTGATTGGGAGCCAGTGCAGGTCGGCGAGAAGGGGTATAATGTGGCAACTGCTACACTCACGTCTCTGACTGCTGCCAAGCTGCAGAGTTGTGCACCAGCTACTGGGCCTTAATGCATAGGCCAGTAGACCAGCCAGCAATGATTCGAAGAAGTCGAGAGGGGAAAAATGCAGGGACCAACTTGGAATTAGTATCCCTACCTAAACTTGCCCAAATATTTGCATTGTTATATGGCTTAAAGTAGGCAGACTTGACTGTGGAGCTGCTGTGGTCGTCTAATGAAAGGTCACCTTGAAAGGGCACTACATTTCCTGCAGATGCCACTGATGGTGGTTGGTAGAGTCGATTTTGAGTGTTAGGATTTCCAATTTCCTTGTCACACTAAGTTTGCCCATAACTAGTAAGTTAGTTTTATTGTCTTTCAATTTAGCAGAGTTTGCTGCCATCCATGTGCGGATGTCAGTACTACATTCAGGAATGGCAGGCATGCTCCAAGGCTGGGAGAATAGAGTCTAGAGGGCTAGTAGTCTGCTTTTACTGGAAGACGGATTTCATGATGGCATCACTCCTGGCAGGCTTCAGTGCTGACATGAGGTGCTTCTGTGAATTAAGGCAGAAGAGCCCTACGGGGTGCTACTGAGGAAGAGGAGTGCAATGGGAGTGCTGGTACCTTAGATATGGACTCTTTGATCTTGTCTATATTGCTGACAAAGAAGCGATTTGCTAGATCCACCACAAGGATCACTAGGTAATGAGCTAACCTGGGAGCGATTAAGGAGATTGTCGATTGTAGACATCAGCATTTTTTGATTGTGCATTTGTGATTCGACAATGTTTTTTGTAGAAGCTAGACTTGACCTTCACTAGGATAGTTTGGTATGATCTACAGTAGTCGTATACCTGTCGATGGACAGTCAGCCCTGATCTTTTGTATGCTTTCCCCAACTTTCACTTGGTAAACCTAGCTAGTTTAATATTTTCGGTAAATTGGGCGAGGGTGCAGAGTGCTTAGTCAGAGGTACGTGCCCTTTAAAGAACGTCAACTAGTGTCGTGTTGTAGCATTCTACCAGTGAGGACAGATTGGTTTGCTGGGTCCTTGTGGAGTGTCCTTTGTATGCTTATGCATGCTGATGCTCTGCATTTTATTACTAACCAAATTGACAGGCTTACTTAATCATCATATTTAAGTGCCTGCAAGAGATTTAGTTTTCTGAGAGCGATATGCAAATATCTTATAATTATGCTGTTGACACACAAAATCTAGCCCTCTCATGGACTGAGAGAGCCATGATTTTCATCTGGAATGTGCAAGACCCGAAAGATTTTCATGTAGGGGGCTAGGCCCTCAAGTAATGAAAGGTCGTAGCGCCCAATCATAGTGTTTATTCGGCTCGAACTCGGCGGTTGCTCTTCAGGTGGAATCGAGACGTAATCGAGTTTCGTCGTTGGTGGCGGTCGGGGGGGGGGGGGGGCGCACGTATTAGGAATAGTGTCTTGCTATGGGCACTATGCACACAGCCGAAAGTGCGCTGGCTCTATGAACAAGCGATGGTACATTAGCTGTTCTACCGCCCCATATCTTTACTCCTCTGAGCTATTGCGATGCCGTGTCCAAACGCAATTGCTTCAGTTTGCATCCATCGAAAGTCAGTGAATGCAGCTCATCGTGCTCCTCCAGAAGAAGCAGTGACACATTGCCAGAGAGAATGAAAGAACAGTTTGATCTTATCTCGGGATTCATGTACGATGATTGATAGCCGAAGAAGGCATTTTACTCTTTTTTGTCCACGTCCGGCTGATCGTCCCTGTATTTCAGGATTCGTGTGTGCCAGTCGTTGATTGATAGCCGAGGAGAGAATTTTAGTTATTTTTGTCCATTCCCGGCTGATCGTAGCTTTTGCTGTTTTGGCGTATTAGTGGTAGAAACCCGCGACCTGTCTAAGCGCTGTTGCCCCAAGGGGATTAGAAAAAAGTGGAAACTGTTTGAGGTGTGTATGGTGTATGGTGCAAAAGGTTTGTTGATTTCGGTTAGCGAATGAACATTGACTTCTGTTTATGGGACCTACGTATGAGACATGCAGATGCATGCCCGGTGTGTCATACCGTATGGTATATAACCTGTATACACTTTCAGAATGACATAGGTAGTTGGACTCTGGCTTCGTAGGAACAGTGAACCAAGCAGAGAGCAATGATCGAGCTACAATGGAATAGCATCACTGGTGTTGTGCACCATCAGATCATGGTTCTTTAAGAAATTTTTCAAGAAAAGGCAGCTGCAGAAAAGGAGTTATGTGCCGAAACCAGTGCATGCCAGGACAGGCCACCGAACATTTTCTGCCATTATATGGCAACTAATCTATCTAGCTAGCTTGCCAAAACATCATCAAAGAAAATAGTAGCATTCAGGTAGGCTTTAAGTCTGACAATAGGATAGTTTAACACAGTGTGTACTCTAGTTAGCATTGATTTTATCATTACAGCTGCACGTCGACTGAATCAGGTAGGAGGCCTCGCAGAAGTGAAGCTGGGTGCCGTAGTGGCAGTTCACCAAGTGCCCGACACTTCTTGATGGGATCGGTTGCCGACGAGTACCCGGAGTTCCGAGGCCTTGGTACCGACTGCAGTGCTGAAGCAGCAGGGAAACAACTAGCAACCGATCCGTGAATGCCAACCCGACCGGGCGCTGTAAAAGACATCGTTTGTCTGTGGTAGGTAGTGGACATTCCTCGGCAGAAAAAGGTCTTATTTAGCTGGGCGATCGAGCAGGCTCAGAATGTATGGCTGCTGAGGTCGAAGGCAGAAAGAGGGGTTGTCCAGCCTGCTTAAGTAATGGTGGCTCGCCCCCCCCCTAGCAAGCTGCCGGTGCTGCAAAGGCAGTGGGGCTCCCAAAAGCAGTGATGCAGCAAGGGTGCATGGCTAGTGCAGCCGCTGCTTGCTTCGAAAATAACTATAAAAGCCTGGCAGTTTGCAGTGACCTTGATCTGAAGGGGGTGGCTGGGGGCTGACAATGCAGTGGACAGCTGGTCAGGCACCTCCTCTTTTTCCAGGAAATTGCCAGCTGCTCTGCTGGCCAGGTGAGTGTGTAAGCTGGCAGGTCGACCATCGAATGACTAGGCGTCCGTGCCAACGAGTCGTTCGCGTAAGCTGGTAGAGGTCTGTCTCTCACTCACTCTCGCCCTATGCATGCATCTCTGGAGCATGCTCGCATGCAATACTATGACACATCTCTGCCCTTGAATTCCCATGCAGGCCTGGGGGACTGGGTGGTCTGTACGGTCGAGTGGGAGTCTCTGTAATCCATGCAAGCTTGCCCACTTTTTGGTTCAATCCTCTGTCGACTGCGAGCATCTCGATGTCGGAGCCAGACGAACACACTCGTCGAAGCTTTGGAAGAATTCGAGAGATTTGGAAGAAACGGGTAGCGTACAGAAAAATACGGCAGATAGAATGGCCGGGAGAAAAGAGAGCCAGACAGCAGTCAGATCGTTGTCTGCACCAGAGTTATTGTAATGATATTTACCCATCTGTAATTTCACAAAGACTATGTGGGGTGTTAGGCAGGTGAGTTTTCTATAGCGAACTAAAAGCCTAAGCGGCTTTGGGAACACATTCGGTAGCCAACAGACTTCATCTCGAACAACAAAAAGAGAAAATGAGAAGAATAGCTGAGCCAGGAGGGCAGTTGGGGTGGTTAGCAGCATGAAAGTAGCAGCTCAGCACGGCTGGAAAGGATGTGCCACAGGCATGTGCAGGAGAGTGGATTTCGTTGGGTAAGAATTGTGGAATTGAGTTCCACAGTCTAGGACCTGCAGAGCAAAAGCTTCTGTTGCCAACGGTCTTTAAGTCAAGAAACAGCTAAATATATCATCCATAGAGGATCAGAGGGCCCGAGGAGACAGAAACTGGTTCAGTAGTTCAGCTAGGTATAAAGCAGCCAAGCCGTGGTGAGCCTTGTGGGTCAGCATAAGAACTTTACTCTGTATCCGATGATCAACTGGAAGCCACCGAGGCTCTTCCAGCAAAGGGGATACGTGGTCATACAACCTCTGGGATTTTTTAACTAGCCTTTCGGCATAGCGAGTCCTGTAGCCCAGGTGTTAATTTAAACTGAAAGCGCATGTCACCTAGACAGCTCTTACGATGTTGGGGCGTCACTAAAAAAAAAAAGATAATCTAGCCATTGCACGTCACTGCCGTCTCGAGAAAGCCCGCAGGCACAATGTGGCTGATGCCACCGAAGCCGTTCGGCTCGATGTGAAGGAGCCAAGCTGAAAGATCGCCATCGTATTCTGTGGCCGGCTTTTCTGACGAAGTTGCTCGCCTACCCGGCTTCTCAAGCCGAGCCCGGCAAGACAGGGTGTTTCCAATAAGCTTGTTCCCGAAGCTGAGGCTTCTGTTCCTGTTTGGACTGCCCTTCGGCTTGCTAACAGTCTCCAGGCTGTAAATTAGCAGCAGCCCCGCTGCTGTGCGACCAGGTCTGATAATGAAATTGCCTTCGGCTGCTATGAGGTACGACGAAATGTGGACTCGCGTAGCGAGCAAAAGGCCTGCATGCCCTCTCGTCTGTCTGTCCGTCCCCCTCCCACTTAGTCTCCGAACAGTTTGATGGCACAGGCAGTACACGAACAATCCCGGCAGATAGCCTCTCGTTGGCGAGATTCGCCAAGACAGTGCTGCGTTGAATGTCGACCCAACTTTTTGTCAGATGTGTCTAGTTGTGCTGGAGGTGGACCTATCTATGCCCTCTGCAGTCCCCTCCTGTGGCTTACCTCAAGGGTCAGGGCCGTTTGTCCTCCAAGGCTTCGCTCCAGTTCGAGATTCAGCCTCTTTCATAGAGCCTCGGTTGCGCCCATACTGAGTGGCTCCAACGTGAGCTCCAAAACTGTGCGAGGTGGTTGCTCAATGGTGTTTGGATTCGAGCAACAGCGTGGCCGGCTTAAGTCAAATCCATCAGCTTGAAAGTCGACTGGACAGCATGCCCCGAAGCTTGAAAAGAATTGGTTGTGCATTTCGGTCATTCGGAGCAGACGGCAGCATGTGACAGTCCCAGGGCCGTTGGCATGTGCTGTATGTCTGACTATTCAGTGGTTAAGGTGCTCGCTTCGACCGAGGTCAATGTGAATGTATTTGATGGCCGAGGTCGTGGGCTCGAGCCTCGTGGTCTATGGGAAGCGCCCTAATAGAGACCAAGTTCTCTTAGGGTGCTTTGCAAGTGAATTTTATTTATTAAAATATAAACAAATATAAATATAAATACAATTCACTTGTATAGCGCCCTAAGAGAACCTAATCTCTATTCAGGCGCTTCACTCATGCCACAGGGCTCGAGCCCACGACCTCGGCCAGACCTTGACATCAGGGCAAGCACCTTAATCACTGGGCCAAATTTATTTATTTGCCTGCACATGTATTCGCCTCTTTGCTGCGTGGACTGCTTTTCTGGGCCGGTCACTTGTGTCACTTCGCTCGTTCAAATCATCGGTCGGCCCTGAACGCTGTAAAGGTTATGGCATATGCAGTGTATCTGTAGCCCGGCCTTGTCGGTTGGCACGCTGCTGGCTGGGTCGCCACCGTGTGCTCAAATTGGGGCTCTTGGCAAACTCATGGCAGTAATGGGTACCCTCCCCCACCACAGCCAACGTCTTCTGGTGTTTAGCTTGCTCTCTCCAGTCTGCAGACACCTGCGGTATGTGTGCGTGGGAGTGGTCACAGTTTAGGCATGGCACCTGGGTAGGTATGTGTTGGCGACTATATAATGGCCATCAGCAGCAAGGTTTCTTGTCTTCTCACTTTGCATTAGCATGTGGTCTCTGACCAAGATGGTTTCGGTAAGGGCAGTGGTCAAATAAGTGGGCTTTATCTCACTTTCAACTCTGCTTATGTAATGCTTGCATCATCGACTGATGGCGATAAACTTAGGATAGCAATAACAGGTCATTTATATTGCATCCCAAGAGATCTTAATTGCTATTCGGGAGTTTTGCCTGAAAGAGAATAAAAAACCAAGGCTTAGTAAAATGCCTGGCATCAAGCATGCAAAAGCAAGCATGATGCTTCGGTCAGTTAGCTAAAGCAAACATGAAGACACTCATGACCACCAGTTAGTAGGACCTCTGGCTAGTAACATGCTCTGAATCATGCACAGCTAAGCCCGAAAAGTCCGACCGGAGCAAAGAAGCGCAAGTTCATTGGGGCGCAGGGAAACGTGGCCACGAAATATGCGGCTTGAGCTGCGACTTATTTGACGGAGAAGTCATAGCAGTACTGGCCGTTCTCGGAAGTGAGTTCCCGACTTTTGATGCATTTGAGTTGAAGGCTCGATCACTAAGTCATTTCAATTTAATGCGAGGGATGGAAAGATGTCTACATGCTGCCGAGTGGGTGGTGGGAGAGCATGCTGGAATAGCAAGGAGGTTGGATATGTAGGCTGTTGCGAGCAAGTGAAGCCACCTGTAAGCAAGACAGGTGATCTTCAATTCGACTTGGTGCTTGAGTGGGAGCCAGTGATGTTGAGACAGAAGTGATTTAATGTGGCAGCTAGGCATTTGATTACTGACCGGCCGACTGAGTTTTGCACCAGTTACAGATGATTAAGGGCAGTGGCCAGGATTCCTAAATATAGGGGATTACAGTAATCTTGGCACGACAATAGTATACCTACGCGTGAACTAGTTGGCTGTCGTACTGTTATCTAAGCAGGCTCTGATTTTGACGATGTTGCTTAGCAGAAACTAGGTTGACGACTTTGGAGTAAATGTGTCCTCCAACTCCAACGACAAGTGAGTTTGGAATAGAATGCCTAGATTATGAGCAGACGTCACAAGAATGATGCTCGACTAAGAACTCGGGAAGCTGAGGTCTTCCAACTTTTGGGTACATACACTGTATGTACCTGTATGTGTGCAGAAATTAGGTGACATAGAGAAAGAAATTACGGAAGATGGTGCAGTGTGGCGCTTGGGCGAGAGTCCTTCCTATTGCTGTGGGTCAGCAAACGTAACCAGCCATCACAATGGTTTTGTTCATCGTGAGGACGACAAGGCAGGCACTATCTGGCCACCCACATTCGAACGACATTCCATGTATACCAATAGTAATGTAGATGATTAACTGTTGGCTGTGACTGCCTAATGATCATGAGCAATGGCAGTAAATCACTCTATCATGCATACTTCCACTTGGTTCAATTCTTCTGTGTCGGTGTGGGTTGGTATGACTGTCACCTTCGGTTTTGAGATGGCAGGTTTATTCATCATTCTCTCTTGTGCTATCTCTTTGGGGGTTTTTGGGAGTTGTATGTAGTTGGCTAACGGTTAAGCTGCATATTTCTGCTAGCCGAGAGATGCCTTCCCATCGGAAGAGCTTGTATCACATAGCCGGTGTTGCCTTGGATCTCACAGAGAGGGTGTATCCATAGTATGTCATGCATATGTATGCCCATAAATCACCTCGATTTAAATACTTACTAATGCCATATATCAGCTGGGTCATTAGCATTACCCGTGGGTCATAAGCACCATTTTATCATAACTGCCAGCTAGTCATAAACCAGCTCGATGTATCTAGTCATCAGTGCCACATGGTCACACGTGCTCCATTTTTAAGTCCCCTATTCATTTAGTTCACTGCTCAAATTTGGTTAGCATAAGAGCCACATATCTTCAAGATTGCTTTTAACCGGTTCCATCGATTTCCCTGATAAGAATGATAGTGGAATTTTGTTATGGGCTTGGACTGTCTTGCTTACAAAGGACATTCCAGTAAGGTACTTTTTTCACTGATGAATTATAAGTGTTCACATTTCTATATTTTAGGTATTAATTCACAATTCAAGATTAGTTCTCAGCCCTAGATTGAATGTTATAAGCTGCCATAAAATATGAGTCGTGGGCATTTGGAATACTGCAATCAACTGATGTTGGGGTTTGGCGTGAGGTAATTGGTTCGATTCTTGCAGTGGGCGATCCTGTATTGCCAACTGCAAGCCGTGGTGATAATAAGGCTGTTAAATCAGCCAATATTAGCATAGGGTGTATAGGCTTAACCCAGGTCAGAGTTTAGGCTGGCGACCCACAACTAAGACTACTTCGTGTGGCCTCATCAATTGGTCTTGCCAGAGGGGCTGGCATATATATGATGGGGCAGAGAATTAAGTTGCCATGGATTGGAGGACCTGGTTTCCCTTAGCCTAAATACTCTGTACTATTCTAACAATAAAGTGTAGTTGAATGATGGGCTCTTCAACACTGATTGTGAGTAGTAAAGTACTATTATGATATTTGTTCAGCAGAAGCTTCGAAATGGTGATCACTCAGCACTGATCAGCCACTGTTGTCATCCTGCTGCAGTCACCGATGGGGGAAGAGTAATCCCACTGCGGGCTCGGAGCCGAGGCAGCTGTAGCTTAGCCGTCCTGTTCAAGTCCTACAGTGCAAGCTCCTGTACACACCGGTCTATGCTTGGTTTTGGCTTCTGCCATCTCATGTCGGGGTGGGTACTCAGTAATCCTAGTGCCTTTCAGTGCTTGTCCACAGCGATAAGCTCAAATAGGGTCGACTACAGTGAGCTCGCATGTGCCATGGCCATCGCCTCGAGCGGCCTGAGCTCCTCAGTCTGCTGACGGCTGGTGGGTCATGTCCGACCTCATGTGGCTGCTTCTGCCTACTGGCGGTCGATTGGTGGGACAGTGAACGCTGTACATTGGTAGGGCTAACGGTCAGCGCTGTACGTGGTAGAAGCTTGTGCATCATAGAGGTCGGATCTGACAACTCAAAAAAGAAAGGTTTGCTGATTTAACAGCTGCATTTGTATTGGGCTCAGACGTAAGTCCGTTAGGCTTTGGTTTGCCGTTAACTCAGTGGCACCCACCTCCATCTCTTGAACCTTGTCCATTTGCTCCTAGTGGCGACAAATGGTCTTCTAGTCGCGATACATTTGCTCAGCCAACACCCGCCTGGCTTGGCATCTATTTTCTTTGCGAGCAGGTTCAAACGGTCCGACTGGATTTATTGTAGTCGGCTGTAGAGCGGTCGCCAGGGATATTCCGGTCAAAGTGGCAGGGCTAGAGTAACAGGAAGTAGGTGTCGAGCAGCTTGCTCAGCTCAGGCGCCTGTCATACTGCAGAAGTTTCAAAAGCGGTGCTTTGTATGGCTGCTCCTCGTAGTTTTGGTCAAGCTGATTATCTGCTTCTTATATATGCCTAGCTCTGCTTGCATGGAGCTCTACCCAGAGCTTCTCATGCAAGCAGAGCTTCTCATTGTACGTGAGCTGTGGAAGCCAAAAGCCAAGGCGGACTTTCTTAAACGCTGAGCATTGGTCATTTGAAATTTTTATACTGTACGTGTAATGTTGATTTTTGAACTCTGTTGTGTTGTACAGTTTCTATACATACAAAACAATAGTTGTGGCCCAGTAGGTGATCTCCAAGCCACTGCGAAAAGGGCTTGCTGTCACGTGGTGTCAACTTAAATTGAAATTTTTATACTGTACGTGTAATGTTGATTTTTGAACTCTGTTGTGTTGTACAGTTTCTATACATACAAAACAATAGTTGTGGCCCAGTAGGTGATCTCCAAGCCACTGTGAAAAGGGCTTGCTGTCACGTGGTGTCAACTTAAATTTTTTTTTCGTTTGACACCATGTTTGTCTCACTCGACCGATCAGCAGTCCTCTGTCGAGTGGGTGTGTATGCTCAAGCACTCTAGAAGTTACTTTAGCCGCACCAGGAGGAGGCTCTTGGGCGAGTACCCAAATTGCATCCTAGCACGGAAGCACTTGCAGGTTAGGAAGGATTTGCATGGAAGGATTTGCATGTTAGCTTGTGTGCACCATTGCTCGGCTCTTTTTCTTAATGCATTTGTTATTCTGTTTGGTGAGTGTGGGTGATTTAGTGTGACCAGCCATCCTGCTACTAACTACCTTACCTCTTAAATAGAGATGTAAATTATTTAATCGATTCCTAGCCTTACCTGCTGGGTTGGGTTAGTGGTTAGTGGCTTTCTGCATGCCATTATTACGAGCAGCTGTGCTGTTGGAATTCCACGTCAGACCGTACTTGAGCACACTACTCGGTGCCTGCTGAAATTTCTGCAGCACTGTTGGCGTGTAGCCTCTGTTAATTAAGCATGCATCTTATGATCACAATCCATTTTATGATTCTGCAGTAGCCTGCTGTAGGCAGCGGCTGGTGGCATCGCTGTCGAGCCGAGTTTAATCCTCAAAAAATTGAACATGATCTACCTCCTAGTACGAAAGAGGTGCAATGACGCAGTGCATTCACGGTTTTATATATAAACACACGCATACACTGTTTAGAGTTTCCTATTGTGCACTCGGAGCCTAAGCAGTTGAGGTAGTGATTAGCGTGGAAGTAGCAGCGCTGGACGGCTGGAAATTATATGCCACTGTCGGTAGCAGGGAAATGTCGTTGCATAAGAAGTGTTGAAGTGAGTTCCATAGTTTGGGACCTACAGAGCTAAAGCTTCTGTCGGCATCAGTCTTTAAACAAAGGTGCAGGAGCATTTTAACTGAAAAGGCACACGGCTAAATCACGGCGGTCGTGTGTGAGGTCTTCGTAAATACCCATGACTGTGAGTGTGTGTACAATGCCAGCATAGAAACCTCGTGCACACTCGGAATCGATGCGAAGTGCAAACATAGCAGTACTTAAAAAAAATAGCAAGGTCAACAAATAGTTCGAAATTTATTGTTTATATGAGGACACAGTATAGTCTCAAATTGTGCATGCCTCCACTACAGTTAGCTTCTAGGTGAGAAAAACAGGCAACATGACTTTTTTGTTAGTTTCTAGTTGGTATATGGAAACCGTTTTGGTTTGTGAAGAATAGTTTTTGGTTGCACCAGAGAGAGAGAGAGAGAGAGAGAGAGAGAGAGAGAGAGAGAGAGAGAGAGAGAGAGAGAGAGAGAGAGAGAGAGAGAGAGAGAGAGGGAGGGAGGGAGGGAGGGAGGGAGGGAGGGGGGAGGGAGGGAGGGGGGAGGGAGGGAGGAGGGAGGGAGGGAGGGAGGGAGGGGGGAGGGAGGGAGGGAGGGAGGGAGGGACGGAGGGAGGGAGGGAGGGAGGGAGGGAGGGAGGGAGGGAGGGAGGGAGGGAGGGAGGGAGGGAGGGGGAGGGAGGGAGGGAGGGAGGGAGGGAGGGAGGGAGGGAGGGAGGGGGAGGGAGGGAGGGCGGGAGGGAGGGAGGGAGGGAGGGAGGGAGGGAGGGAGGGAGGGAGGGAGGGAGGGAGGGAGAGGGAGGGAGGGAGGGAGGGAGGGAGAGAGAGAGAGTGAGTGAGACAGAGAAATCGTTTAACTGCGGTTCCTTATGAAAAAAGCTGTGGAACTGCTACAGAAGTCTTAGCAAATACCCGAGATGCCAAAAGGGAAATCTACATGCATTAAAAAGTTCCCATTGAGATTATGAGACGGTTAACGAAAGAGTGTTCAGACCTAAGAGATAGTTTAAAGGAATTTGTCAGTTCTAAAGGAATTCTTCGGGTCGCTTTGTGAGAAAAGACTGTTGGGCGTGTTTTCCTTTCTACCGTGTCACCGATTTATAACGTCATTTTTAAACAATGTGTGGCCTATGGCTGTGTATGCTCAAAATAGCATGCTTCAAACCCTTGACGATCGCTGAGAAAACATTGTTTTTGTGATAAACTGTGAAAGAGGAGAATACTTGGTGCATTCGCATTCGAGAAATCTTACTTAGCAGTGTTCCGACGTTCTGAAAAATAATATCTTTTGAAATGGCAACTAAGTCGTAAACCAGAAGTTGTCCCAGATACTGCAAAATGGGGTCATGTCCGTGCTATGGTACTTTGTAAGAAAACCACGATAGTAGCACGCTCGATTTGTTACAAACAGTGCTAATTCCATGCAAATCCCGTGTTTTGGTTATATTTGATTGGCTAGCCATCCATTAAACTCTAAAATATTTGAGGTTATATCTTGATCTGAGTATGTACAGTTTTAGTGCCAGTACTGCGTGTATAGGTATACATACATTCATATACTTGCATTACATTTACATATATAGAGGCACATACTGTATATTCCTGTATATGTACAGGGCTGACCCAAAAGATCCTTGAACCCTACCCTGGATATCTTCAAATATTTCAGTGTTTTAATGACTGCTAGTCAAACAAGTTTCACTAGGACATAGGAGAATTTTCGTGAGTTGGCAAATTTATATTTCACAGCGAGTTGTCATTAGATGAGCACATTGCCTTCTTTGTCAATTCGATTTTGCTCGCTCCTCGGCTTCTGGTCTTTGGTATTCCTGCTTCTCTTACCAACTTCGTTGGATTTGCATCATTTAAAGCCTCAGCCAAAGACATTAATCAATTGATGAAGAAGTCTAAAATAAATCAAAGCTATCACGTACCAGCAAAGCTCATGGAGATGGGATGCGCCCACACTGCCAGAAGCTAGGGAGCTCTCCCCACCCACCCATCCACCCGCTGGTAATATGAATGATTCTCAAATGCTGCGTCGATAGACAAAATTTGTTTGAAATAAAACCGCATCCGGCGTATATCAATGAAAGTTCTATAACATACTAAATGCTACTAATTCGGATTTGAGCTTAGCTCTCAAAGCTGCTGATCGTGAATCAGAACTGCAACATTGACAAGTAGAAGATAAACTAAGTTAACAAGTGTTCATTGTTTCACTTATTTCATACCTTATCGCTGTATCTGCTGCTTGCTCCTAGGCCACTGAGAATGGTGACAGACATCAAGAGAGACATCACCGCACTTGTCTAGGATGTCAGTGGCATGTCGATGAAGATTGAGCACTTCGTTGTCGTGAAGAGTGCTGCTTTCTCCTTTTGCCCTTTGCAACTTCTTGCTGCTTTCTTCCTCACTGCCTCTCTGTGCAAGGGTACAACGTCATTGCAGCAGCAGGTACAGGGGCTCAAGAGCAGAGGCTGCTCATCTGCCCGATTAAGGAATTAAGGCCCCGTGGCCATGGCATTGGACATTTGGACATTGGACATGGGCATTGGACTCTCAATAGCCAGCTACTAGACTGAAGTTGTCAATTAACCATTCAGTTTTGGATAAGCTTCAGCTAGGGCTGCTGATTAGGTCTGCACAGATAAGCTGTCGAACTTACCTGCATGTTGAAGCGATTTGAACTAGCTTCCTATAGTGTGAAACTACAAGCATGGTGCGTCATAGCATGGCATGCAGTTGAGCAACATAAATATCTGTCTCCCTTGCTGCATTATGGTCGAATGCATGTTGCCACTCTTAATGTCGACATCGATATTGAATTATGCAGTTATGCCTGCATCTTAACGCTGCATTTTAAAATTGCCTTTGAATTTAGCCCTTCTACTCGAGTGTTGATCGTAGAAAAGCCATCGACGATGTGAGGCATTGCATTATCGAGCGAAAGGAGAGCGCTAGCCTATTCATGTTGTTTATCAAGCATGATGCCACTCACCATTTGATCGCGGTTCCTTTGCAGCAAATGTAAAGCGCCTAGAAAGAGATTTACTGAGGGTGCTTTATCAAGTGTATTATTATTATCATCGTCATTATTGTTATTAGGGGTTTGGTGCACCTCACCAGCCAGGTCGTGGGTTCGAGTTCTGTTCCAGGCAATTCTTCATTGCCCTTTGCAAGCGGGATAGTCACTACGTTCTTCGACCGCTGTATAAATGAGGCTGCTAATCAATGCTAACCGGCGTTGCACATTTTTTATTCTGCACGATTTTACAAATCCTGAGATAGCATGCTTGTGATTCGTGCGTTAGTATTTTGGCTTGAAAGGCACTCTTCACCAATCTTGACTAAAACACCCGTGGTTTTGCAGCACGGCAAAAGATCAATTTCGCCCCATTAGCTCGAGCACGCAAACAAGTCTTCTCGGTTGGTGGCGCTTGCCAAATTTCATTAGGCAGTCGGCAGATAATTCATGCATCTGAATATCGCACGCCCTGGCAGCTCACCGAGTCATGCTGAATTCCCTCTATTTTTCGTCTTGCTGATACACAATGACTGCAATTGGCTCAGAAGACGATGTCAGTTGTCAGTTATGTCAGTTTACCAAAGTATCATCAATCACTTTATTTATTATTGAGTGATGCCATGTGTTAGGACTGCCTGAAGGCACCCTCGAAATGCTGTCACTTGGTTTGGCAATCTTCTAAATAAAAATATATATTTTTTTGCATTTACGCATCTTTCCTTGCCTAACTTTTTCGGCTTTAATCTTGCATCAACATAACTGCTTCTCTTATCGTTCGGTCGTCATATCGATGTTCTTCTTAGATGCATGTTATTAGAATGATGTTTATTGGAAATGCTGTAGTAGGTTCTTGCTCATGTGATATCCCTGAATGCCACAATTCTCTAATGTATTGGAATTTCAGTATAATCTTCTTCAAATAAAGGGTGACTGCTTATTTTCCATTTGCTGGGTGTTGTTGCAAGTTCTTCTACTCTTGCCGTAATGAAATTGTAAGTATAGCTGGACCAAAGGAGCCGGTATTGTGCAGCTCAAACGCAGTCATGGGGCATGCATTCGCCCAGTAGTCTGTTGACAATGTAGATTCTGCTGCATGACATCAATTGCCTCGGGAGATCTGTGGGCGATTTTTGCATTAGGAGTACTGCACCGTTATGGGGCAGAAAGTCACATTATCATACTAAACAACCAATCCATCATGTATATTTTCAACGTTGTGCTGTAGTGATAAGTCTCTATACATCATGGTATCATGAATCACATGTGCTGCAGGAGGTCGCTGGATCATAACTTGCGGCTGCATTGGATTGTTTGGGATAGGCCGATCATTAAACCTACTGACACGAAGTGGCCTAGCCCGAAATCTGGTTTTAATAGCATTTCAGCTGATTGAGCTTTTGTGTAACAGCACTTATAGCTTAGCCTGACTGGTTAAAGTGGAATATTCCCTGAGCTATGCATCAGTTAGTGCAGAAGTGCAGTTTACCCACCGAAGCGAAACCGACTTTTGTCCACGATCATTACTCGATGGAACTGCACTTGAATCTCACCATGTGATTATCTGCTCTGGCTCTGGTCGGAAGCAGCTTTAAAAGGCTGCAACGTTCACGTGCTGCTAGCCGTTGTTCATTCTCCGATATGACCCCATCGCTTTCCCTAGCCTCTCCAGTTCCTGTCTTCGGATGATTTGTTGGCCCTTTCTTGGCATCTTGAAGACCTATCAATATTGTTTCCTGTCTCGCTGGAGGTATTCAAAAATGATACATTGATATTCGCCAGCAGCATTTAGGCCTCAGCAGCTGTTGTATGCTTGGCTCCGTGAAAACTCAAAAGTTCAAGCTGTTTTTCTGCATACTTGAGGTCGAAATGAGACGTTCCCCTTGTGTTTCCAGCTATTGATCTCTTGACCTGGGCAAGTGATCATCCAGTTGCTCTGCTTTTGCAAAATGTCGTACCACGAGTTGTAAAATAGTAGACTGAATATAGGATCTCTGGAAGCTCAAATGAGCCCAAAAGAACGCAACGTATTTTACCTCTATCTATAAGGCTGCTTTTGTTAAATTGAGTAAATTCAGTGCGTTGGCCGTGAGATTGACAAATGGGTGTACGGCAGCATTGTGCATTTAGGTAATCAAGATGTTCGATGCCGAGCTCTTGCGATGCTCAGATTCGTTCTGCCTGCTGTCATGTCGTGTACTCGATCGTTAGAATCGGCCACTTTTCCCACTGTGCATTCTGAGCTTGGAAGGCTCTGCATGCATCACTGATGGTGCACTGCCTGACTTTGGTCCTGTCCAGCCCTTGATTGTATAGCCATTATGTCTTTAGGTCTCGGAGGCACAGCCGCTCGCACAGAGCTGTCAAGTGACGTTGGCGCCGTGCTGCAGCACCACAAGCAGTCACAGGAGAAACTAGCCGAAGAGATGGTGTTTCTCGCGAAGAACATGAGGGAGCACGCTCTAGCCGCCAGCAAGATCGTCCAGGAAGACAACCGCGTACGTTCTGCGCGCACCCTGCTTCCATGCAGCTCATCGTGTTTTAAGTGGTCCCAGGTGCTGGGTAGCGCACAAATGTGCATGCCAGCGAATTATCTCCGTGCCCACAGCTGCAGCTGTTACTGCTGCCTCGTTTCACCAAGAAGTGGGCGGCCAGTTCACGAGGTTCCTTTACTGTAGCTTGGCGTGTAATCCCTATGGCTTGCAGTGTCTTCTTACAAGCAGCAGAAACAGATCCATAAACCGAAGCCCAACCTGCTGCTGCTGCTGCTGTGCACGTACTGATGCCATGCTGCACAGAAAAAGCGCTCTCACACACACACACACACACACACACACACACACACACACACACACACACACACACAGGTGTAGGCTTGTGGCCTGAGCCGTCCCCATGTGACCTCCCGATGTGTTGCTCGAAGGTAGGGGGCTCAAGTGGGGGAGGGCAAGATAAGTTAGATAGCTTAACTCAATCTCGTGGCGTGGTAAAGTACCTCTTTACTCCACCCAATGGCAGCGGTGTCTGTTCTGTACCACATCGCCCTATCGAGCAGCCGGTGGCAAGGGGGAGTGGCCAAGGAAACACGCTCAAAAGACTGCATGCGTAATAGATGGCTTCACACATGCACTATCAGCCCACTCGGCTCTCATTACTTACGGTTTGCACTCAACCTGCGAAACCCGGACGAATCGTTCGTTTGTCATGGGAAAGCCGATATGAAAACCACGAGATGTCCGGCCCACTGCTGACGATAGAGTGTTAACTGGTCACGTGGTCTCAACAGCAATTCAACGGTGTAGTCAGTGTCTTCGGGGCTATTGGGGGAGAGGTGGCCACACGAAGAATATTCCACAATACCATCGTCAGGTCACGAATGGAATTGGCACTATGCGTCCTTGCCTTTGACTGAGAACGAAGCAAACTTTTTTTCCGACCGAAGCCATCGGACGACCAGCACTCCGGCTATTTGTCTGCAGCCCATAGACAAGAATTTGAGTGTAAGGGGGAAGTGCAAGGAAATATATACACAATTGGTCCGACTATCAAATATTGACTTCAGGTACCTTTCAAAAGACGAACATGTCAGAAATCGGATCGGAAGTTCTGACTACTTCTGCATACAAGAAAAAAGGAAAATGCAAACCACGTGTAATAGTAATAATAATAATAATAATAATCATAATCATAATAATAATAATAGTAATGCACTTGATAAAGCGCCCTCAGAGAACTCAATCTCTTTCTAGGAGCTTTAAACTTGCTTCAAAAGGAAACGCAATTGAATGGTGAGTAATATCATGCTTGATAAACAACATGAATAACATGGTTAGAGGTAACACGCACAGGATCAGCATTCAAGTGTTGTTAGTGGCAGCTTGCACAGTGGCTGCACGCATAAGCACATGAAGGACGAATCAGTGACCCACTAAATGCTGTCCTAAATAGGTGTTTTTAAGTTCTTTTTAAGTGCGGTCAAGTCAAGGGATGTTGTGATGCAAGTCGGGAGTGAGCTCTAGGCTTTGGGAGCATACGAACTAAATGCACGGTCTCCGAAGGATTTGAGGTTTGTACGAGGTATTGGTAGACTGTTGGATTCCGAAAAGCAGGTGGTACCATGTTTGACCTGATGGGGGAGTAGATCTGAGAGATAAGCTGGAGTCATAGAATGAAGTGACCTAAAAGTGATCGACAAAACCTTGAAGTCGATCCGTTGGTTGACTGGAAGCCAGTGCAGGTCGGCGAGAAGTGGTGTGATGTGGCAACTGCAACGCTCACGACAGACAAGCCTAGCTGTGGAGTTTTGCACCAGCTGTAATCGCCTGATTGCACATGCCGGTAGGCCAGCAAGCAATGATTTACATAAGTCAAGACGGGATGTCACAAATGCATGGACCAACTTAGACATAGTATCCTTATCTAAACAAGCCCGAATTTTAGCAATGTTATGCATCTGGAAGTAGACAGACTTGATTGTGGAGCTGATGTGATCGTCTAACGAGAGGTCACTTTGGAACATGACATCTAGATTTCGAGCTGATTCAACTGGAGATATGCTGGCAGAGCCAATTTGAGCTTTAGCCTTTTCAATTTCTGAATCACACTGGGTTTGCCCATAACTAATAAGTTAGTTTTATCATCGTTTAGTTTAAGAAAATTTGCTGTCATCCATGTGCAGATGTCATCAATACATGTAGCAAGGGAGTTGAGAGAATTCGAGGTGCTCGAAGGCTGGGAGGGATCAAAGCAAAGGTAACCCGGAAGCAACATATTTACAAATACAAAGTTTACCGATAACTTCCTCACTTGCGACTTGCATCCCAGCTTGTTGAACCTTGTTAGATCGAAGTACATGCCTGTAGCTTGTTGAGGTGCATTATTATGACTTTTCTGCAGCTTCATTTTCAGTATAGCTTGATGCCTTATACATTGCATAACTCATCGAATACTGATACAGACTGAAATTTGAAATGTGAGTTCAGCTCTACTTGTATGCAAACATTCTAGAAAAATTTCTGATTTTGGTTCAGCCAAGTTTTTTTGCACATCAAGTACATCAAAAGTCTGGGAGCTTAATTTTCTGCAATCTAGGACTTGTATAATAAAACTTATGCAACCGAAATCGGAAATAATGCTAGTATCCATTTGTACAAGCAGAGCTGAAATCGAATTTGAACTTTCACTTATCGATACATGAAGTACTCGCCGAGTTCTGGGGTTTACAAGGTATACAGCTTTACTGAAAATGAAGCTTTTAAAAGTCATAAGTATTCACCTCAAGAAGCTTCACACATGTACCTCGATATACCAATGTTCAATAAGTTAGGATACAACTCGCTCATGATGCAGCGATCGGTACATTATTTATTTGTAGATACGTTGCTCCCGGTTTACATCCAGGTTAGACATGCTTTGCTTAATCATTTTATGGAAGTCGTCAGAACTTCCGATCCCATCTCTGATATATTTGTCTTTTGAAAGGTAACACAAATATTGGATTGGCGGACTGATTTTTTAAAGTATTTTCTTGCATTTCTCACTTAGCACTCAGCAGATCTATCTAACTGAGAGAGAATATTCATTCGGCTGCCACAGTCAGCTGTAGAGACAGTGCACATCGATTGAAGGCCGAGGAGGAGGAAGAGGGCTTGCTCGATGGGGGTGAGCCGTTAGCGTGGGCCGACACACGGCCCAACGAGTCCAGCAGGCACTCCACTATTCGTTACCTGCGAGATAGAAGTACCGGCTGCAGCTGCTTGCATGCAGCAGCTGCAGCCGATGGAGGAAGGCCCCAGTACAAAGCCCCTCTGGCCTGGCTGGCTGGCGCGCCGAAGCCGACTGTTCTAGGTCTGCCGCCTGGCCGCCGCCCGGCGTTTGTTTATGCTGAGCTACTTCTTGGGCGACGGGGCGAGGCGACAGTAGAATGCAGGAGCCGTTCGCGTGTCTGTGTCAGCACTGGCTGCTGTCACCGACGAGCGCACACCAGATTGCGCCGAGCCCTCGGGGTGCAAACAAAGAACGAGCAGCGCAGCGAAGCAGCGAAGTGCCCGCGGCCTCGCGCGCACGCCGCGCAGCCAGCCAGTAGCACTGGCCGCGACAAAAGTCATGGGCTGCTTGTCCAAACAGATGCCGAGTGGTCAGCTCTGTATGCATTGCCTCCCTCCTCTTCCTCCTCCTCCTCCGCCTCCTCTGCCTCCGGTGATGGAGGCCTGGCGTGTAAGCTGCATAATGGGGAGGGGGCGGCGTGCACCTATCATTGCTTTCCCTCTTGCTCTCGTGCGCCACTCTTCGTGTGCTGCACTTCATGCGTCCGAGCAATGTTCCGCTGCACCGTTGCTTGCGGCCAGCTCGTGGCTGGGCGGTAGCGAGCTGCCGCGGCAAGAGAGCGCAGTGGTCACGTGTCTCGTGCTGTCGGGCTCGCTGGGCAGTGGAACCAACCGCATGGGCGCCGTCTGCACGGCTGTGGCTCAGCTGCCCGGCAAAAGCCTGGGCGAGGATCTTTTCGGCGAGTCGTGCCTCTTTTTATCGTGAGCTCGCACTCTCGCGGTGGCCGACAGCTCCTCCCCCTCCTCCCCGTGGGTGCAGCTGGTTCGGCTACTGGCTCAGCTTGCTCGGTCGATCCGCCCACACAGCCACTTTGAACTTTGAACTCGAACACAGTCGTTGGCCGGTCGATGGACTGTAAAAATGGCTGCTACAGTAGTGCTCCCAAGTCTGTCGAGTAGCTTCCTACGTAGGGCAGTTGGCGGCCGACCCGATCACTCTCCTCTCGCGCGCCAAATCGAACCTGCTGCGCGAATCGCCTCGTCGATTAGGTTCGTCGATGCGTTGCTCTCTCTCTCTCTCTCTCTCTCTCTCTCTCTCTCTCTCTCTCTCTCTCTCTCTCTGTCTCTCTGTCTCTCTCTCTGTCTCTCTCTGTCTCTCTGTGTCTCTCTCTGTCTCTCTGTGTCTCTCTCTCTCTCTCTCTCTCTCTCTCTCTCTCTCTCTCTCTCTCTCTCTCTCTCTCTCTCTCTCTCTCTCTCTCTCTCTCTCTCTCTCTCTCTCTCTGTCTCTCTGTGTCTCTCTCTCTCTGTCTCTCTGTGTCTCTCTCTCTCTCTCTCTCTCTCTCTCTCTCTCTCTCTCTCTCTCTCTCTCTCTCTCTCTCTCTCTCTCTCTCTCTCTCTCTCTCTCTCTCTCTGTCCAGTTTGCCTCGCTGCCGAGGCTGGTCTGCTCTGCCCAAGTGACAGCACTACAATCTGCAAATGGCCTCGGCCAGCTAGCGTTTGCCTCTTGGTGCTGCTTCCGGCCTGCTCTCTGCTTGCAGCGCGAGACGGTCCGAGAGCAGTTGGTCACGGGTGTCCATTCTCTTGGCTAAACTAGTCGTCTGACCCTTGCACATGCTCGGTGAGGATTCCTCCGACTGCAATCGCGCAGCACGGTTAGCTGCTCTCGATGTTGGCCACACGCCAGATCTTGTGAACATGTATCGCTGAGCGACAGTCTGAGCCGGGGGGGGGGAGGGGTGTTGGCCCGCCACCACCACCGAGCTTCTGCCCCCCACCAAACTTGGCGCCCTGCATTAATCGATTCCTTGGTTTCCGGGAACATGCTGGTGTCACATCGCATGCTTCTGTCCATTGGCCACTCTAGCTCGTATCTCCCTGCTGTCGGCAAATGCTGCATTAGACCCTGAGCAAATACTGAGCCGAGACATGAGCCTCATGCAAAGCTTGGTCGTGGCACCGCGGCGTCTGGAGCCCCGGAGGCTGCACGCGGTCGGCTTTAACGGTCTACCTTGTAACTGGATCGCATCGTGCTTGAGTCTCGCGTTTGCTTGCACTTTGCATTCCCTAGTCAAGGAAGCTCGGGGGAAAACGCCTGGCGGTCTTTCTGATGGCTGGTTTTGGCCGGTGTGCTGTCGCCAGTCCATGGTGTGCAATGATGATTCCCGGTCGTTGTTAAGTTTTCACTGTTACTCTAGTGGGGGAGGGGGGACTCGTGGCGACTCTTGCGCTTGCCTCCACCCACCCGAGGAGGAAAGGCTTTGCCCTTTCGGCCTCCCCACAACTAATTTGGCTGCACCATAATTCACGTTGTTTAATTCCTTATTTACACGGCTTTTTGGATCTCCTCACATAAATATTCCTATTAGCAGTACGTTATTGATTTCTGGGGACAAGCAATCTCGTTGATGCCTATAGTAGTAGGCTCCACTCATTTCTTGACTGTCAGGCAAATGTTTGCTTGGGCCAACACGTTAGTCATGTGACTCACATTATTGCAGTATCCTGGATCTCGTGATCACAAAGGATTTCCTTGTTATGTGCCAGCTTACTGCCTGGGATCATTGCCCAATCTCGTTTCCTGTTCCTGTTCTGCCATACCTTTTTAATTTTTTTTTATTTTGTTCTCTGCATCGTAAAACCTCCCCGAGGAATCCTAACATTCAGTGATAGGTGATAGCGAGTAGATGCAGCTTGTTTGAGCAAACCCATGCGAGTCATGCGTGGCTCAGCTTGTGAATCACTATTGCCACTCTGCCCTGCAGAACCAGGATGTCTTATGTTTGATGTGACGTATGGGCAGGGGGGCACCGAACATGTCCGGCAGTATAACTTGAGAGAAAAACATTGATACTGAGAATTTTTTTAAATCTGTTCGTAATGCCCGACTTCCTAATCTGCCCCCAGACTCTGCCAACCACATAGGTACCTTCATTGATGCAGTAACCTCGAGACTTAGGAGTGTTCTTGGCGAGTGCTCCCCCACACTGCATCCGTTTACGGAGTCGTACAGAATTTTTTGTCTTTAGCAAAACACATTAAAAGTGCTGCCTATAAAGCCCAGCCTTGAACGCTGCTTTAAGCAACGACTTCTTTTACTCACAAACTGCAGCCTTGCCAGTCAGGCCATGAACATATTTATGATACAGGGAATTATTTGCTTGACAATTCTGAGCGGTTTCACTGCCTAGATATTAACTGTTTGGCCGAAAAGTGTTCCACCTACGACGTTAAAAATAATTGCACATATTCGTGCCTGTACTAAGCGAGTCCGACTAAAGCAGTTGTTGAGCCGAAACCTTAGAACTTCTTTCAGAAATTTTCTGAGGTTTCTGTATACAAAGTGGTTATCTTAATTAAGTCTAAGAAAAAGTGCTCATCATCTGATGACCCTATACCATTCCTTCTTTGGTCTTCACTGACCAACGAACTTTGTCCAGCCACAACTGAAGTTTGTAATAGTTCTCTGGATTAAGGGGTTGTTCCAAAGTCTTTTAATTCGGCCATTGTTCGACGGTACTTAAAAAGCCTGCATTAGATTCAGAGGTCCTAGCAAACTATTTTATTCTGCCTTTGTATTTATTTTTTGACCAAGACTCTCGAAGGATTGTCGCTAAACAACCTTTGTAACACATCGACAAGAATAAATTGTCAGACAAATTTCACTGGGGATTCAAGCGCCACCACTACACTGAAAAGGCTCTCATTTGTAGGACCAGTGACATGCTGAGCAGCAACTGTGATGGTAATGTCGCTGCCCTGCTCCGGCTTGATCTATCAGCCCCTTTTGACACTATTCGTCACAATATCTTATTTTGGCGATTGAGAACAACGATCAATCTGTACTCATATACGTGTCCGATCGTGTTAAGTCCATGTCTCATCTGTGGAGCTCTCCTACCATTCTCTCTCTCGGTCCTTTGCTATTCTCCATTTATACCGAGCTTCACAGAGAAGTTTCTTGGGCCCTTGGGATCGGCTTTAACGTAAACTGAAACCATCGGAATCTGCCACAGCGACTGATAAAAACTTATGCTTGCCTTGCAGACGTTCGATCCTAGATATCGGCCAATTTCCTTAAAGTAAACGACAATACAACCGAACGCGTACTCATTCATGTAGTCATCAGGTGCTTGGAGTGTAGGTGTCCTCTTTGTTAAATGCCTAAAGTTTTAGAGCTTTATCATTTAGGAAACTGCTTCAACAGCTAGCCGTCACATTCAATTCCTGTCTAATATTAGAGATTATCTATCGTGGTGGCTTGGTAGAAATCTTACTAGCCCCCTGGTTCTGCCTAGGCTGGACTACTGTAACTCAGTTGTGGATGGGCCATTTATTTAACAAAGCCACTGAGCCACTGCAGCTGGTTATGAATATGACTGCAGGTTAGTTAAAACAAATTCCATCGTTTCAGCCACGTGTGTCCTTTTGTGAAGGAGGTGCCATGGTACTATGTCGATCAATAAACACAGAGCAAAATTCTTATGCTGACCCAAAAGGCCCACAACGGCTTGGCCTCTTCATACCCAGCTGAACTGCTTCACTAGTTTCAGTCTCCTTGTGCCCTCAGGTTCTCTATGGACAATAAACTAGCTGTTCCTCCACTTTAAGATCGTTGACGACAGAAGCTTTAGCTCTGCAGGTCCAAGACTGGAACTCACTTCCACGATTCTTGCGAACGTTCGTAACGTCGCATCTGTTTCAGTCAACTTTCCCATCACCCTAGTGAACTTACCTATTTTTTGTTCTGATGTGCTCTTTGCATGTACCTGTGCATGATTCAGTGTAAGTTACTTGCCAGAGGTCTTAACAACTGGTGGCTATAAGTGTGTTCATATTTACTTTAGCATGCTAGCCTAAGCATACTTGTTTGCTTTTGCATGCTTGATACCGTAAACGTCACTAACCCCGTGAGTATTGATTATCTGTGTGTGAATTGTAAAGCGCCTAGATACACAGTCAGCCCCCCCCCCCCGTTGCTAGACAAACGACTTAGTATTATCAATATTGTTTTAAACGAAATCCTCTCACCCACTGCCGATTATAGCAGATCCTTTCCAGCCGCCTGGAGGTTCAGGCCACTTACTACCGTGATGTGAAGTTTTTTCGCTTTCGTCTGTTCACCGAAATCAGCTTAGGCTTTTGGTGCGCTATAGAAAAATCCAGCCGAGTCAGTCCTTGCTGCTTTGCGGAGTTGGATACAGAGATACATTGCATAACATCAATCGACTGGCCTTCATTGTACTAATTCGGGATGCTCCATAATTTACTTTGCTTGGTTCTTCGACTGGTTTTAAACATCACTTAGCTGCGACCATTCAAGCCATCCTTTTGCGTGAGTTCGTCAGACTAAGGCTTTTAGTACTAGAGTTAGCCCAATCAACGGTTCCTGCAGGGGGGGGGTGCGTGAAGAGATTAGCAGCCAATCAGGAATGCTTGAAAATTGTAAATAGTAATGATGAGGCATTTGCATAGTGCCCCGAGAGAACTAAATCTCTTTCTAGGCTCTGTACATGTGCTGGAAATGAATCGTGTCAATTGCTTAGTGACAACACGTAAAAGTATCGAAACAATCCGGCTAATGGTGTGGCATGCCCCATGCCAGTACAGTGGCTATTGACTCATTTGACCACCTGCAACTAGCCGATTTAGGCCAATGCAGGCTTCTTCCTCTTAGTTTCTCTGATCGCTGTGGTGGGTTTGTGGTTCCAAGACGTTTCCAGTCACTTTTGACTGAGCAACGACGTGGCCATTTGTGCCTAGCTATTTTGAAGGTAACTTTCTCCCATTCTTTTAAAGTTGATATTTCCTCTCGCTCTATCGTATTTTCTGTCACGAGCAAGTCGGCTGCTTCGCAGACCACTTAGTCCCGCACCAACAGCGAAGCAAGCGACGCGACACAGTGCAGTGCTCGCTGTGAGTTGTGCATTGCATGCTGGGCTCGCAA
>WPIO01000017.1:882500-900000 GCA_009760855.2 Cristatella mucedo
GGCTAGGGTTCGCGTGCAATGTTCGACCGAAGCTCGGGCGTAGCAGCTGCTCCCTGCGTCTGCTCCTGAGCATGCTAAGGTGGTGGCCAAGGCAGCTCTCCCAGGCTAGTTTCTACTTCCTGGCATCGTCAAAGATAGCCAGGCCTCCCCCCTGCTGGGTCTATTGGTGGTGTGCTGCCGGTAATAAGCTGGAGCCCATCAATTATAGTTGATGTAACAGCAGTAGACAGACAGAAACGGCTGCACACCCTGTACCTGTCTACCAACTTGTCGCGACCGGTGCAACCGTATCATCCCTGCTTTGTGAAACAATATTTACCTTAATTCGGGTGTAGCTTAGCGGTTCGCTCGGTACTGGCTGCTTTTTTTGCCTGCCAAGAGTCAAGTTCCGGGCCGGCATTTCATCTAATTGCCTGCGACAGTCTGCTGCAAGAAGGCAGTGAGCAATTAGCTGGTACTAAGCTAAGCTTTCGCTGGCCCACTCGGCTCCGTGACCCGATATATCGGCAGCACCTGTACGGACAGTCAGCAGTGGGCTGAGCGATATTGTGGCACCTCACGTGTTTGCATGGGATATGCTGGGATTGTACATCGGTTTGACGTCGGGGCTAGCGTTTGTCAGTGTGACGTGGTCAGTTTGATGTCACTATTGTAACTAGCAGTCTCGTCCGTGGGTGCCCTCCGATTTCCCGTGACTGTCTTCCCTTCCCTAGGCGCTAGAGCTTGGCCAGTTAGTGGGCAGCAGGTCAGAACCTGCCTTGTGGCCTGTCTAGCTACTTTCCTGCCTTTTTACTTTCCTGCATCCATACCTTTATGCCCCTTCGACCTTCTGCCTCCCTGCAGCCCAGCATGTTCATTACTCGTTCCGGGTAATCGCACCACTGCTTCTAGCCGATGATGACGGCTGCTCGGGCCTTGGGAATCCTAGTTCAGCAGTGTGTGACTGAGCGGCTTCAGTACTGGCCGTCCACCGACGCCGGGCTGGAGAAAAACATAGTGTACATCTGGTGCGACAGCCTAGCTCGCCGGTCGCATCGGATGTCATGCCGAGCTGATCTGGCGGTCCTGCCAGGCCAGCACAAAATTGTCTTTTGTGGCGTGCCGGCTACTGCCTGAATTCCGAGCTTGCAACGGCTTACATTGGACGACGGCGACCCTGAGAGCTGAGACTGACTGTTCGTTTGCTTTGTTCTCGTCTGCCTGTGCTCGACGTCGGGGGTGGGGCAATGAGCTAAGCAGAGCAGTACTTTTACAAACAATTCCACCCCTTCTCTCTTCGCTTGCGGACGATCCGACGCCTGAATCAGGGGTTTGCCGTGCCTCTGAGAAAGTTTCAAAAAACAAGGCTGACTCTGACTACATCCTGCTAGCTGATTCGATAGTTGGTGTAATTCTTCTCCGCTTTACGTAGAACTTCTCTAGCAAATTCGCCGTTTGAGTTGCAATAATTAGTAGCACCGGTACTGGTTAAGCTTGGCGGCCTATCGCAGGGCGGTTAATAATTTTTAATGTAATGCATCTCCCGTCTGTAACTCCACAAAGCCACAAACAACTAAGTGTGTGTCATGCAGGAGAGCTGTGTATAGCACACCCCAAGCTTAACACTCGACATTGAGAAAGTGGGAAGCGCATAGCTGAGTCACGAGAGCTTGGCTCTTGTTTAACTTCTGGCTTCTTTAGCTCACTCTCGCCCAGCCTCCTTCTTTTCTTCCGGTCGTCTTTTGCCTGCTCCTCGAACTAAATTGTAATCTTTTGGTGATCGGGCCTTCAGTTTGTATGCACAGAAAGTGTGCGGAACTCGCTTCTGGCTTCTGTCATCACCTGTGTTATGACTTGACATCATTTAATTAAGTCTTACCTAAAGGCCACTCTGTTTTGACTACACGAGCCTTTGTCAACCCTGTATACCAACTGCTGCCGTTCTGCCATACATAGCTCATAATGAAACCGACTTCTGCATTTCTACGGTGCTTTTTCGCGTCCTTTTTCTTGGCGCAGCGAATGCGGTTCATGTGGCGAATGAGGCTGCAAAATCAGAGCATCCAGCCGCACGGTTAATTTGCCTCTCAGTGAATGGCGTCTTCATTGGATAAAACCCATAAACGCCGAGCCAACTTTGCCAGCAGTGGGTACTAAGTCTGCTTGCCGGGGGGGGGGAGCGTGAGCTCTGCCCTGAATTATCGCCTAGGTCGCTGCTGCTGCTGCCCTGTTACGCTGCTGTTGCCGTCAATCCGAATGCCACCGGCAGCACGGTCGGGCGTGGCTCGCTGCCTGACGCCAGCGCCGGTCTCGGATCGCGAGACAGGCCTGCTGCGTCCTAGGCACTTTAATGGCTACGCACTCGACCGCTGTCGTTCGGATGGACTTTCCGGCTGTCTGGGGTCGGCTGTGGGGAGATTCTGCTGCTGCTTGCTGGTGGGCGGTCGCTTTAAAACTCGTCCGCCGACTTTCAGAGACTAACTGATGCTGAAAAACTGGCATCCGACAACGCGGGAAAGCTGCGCGTGGAATCGGGTCGCCTGGAGGAGCACGTGCACAAGGCCGGCAAGTGGTGGATGTGGCTGGCGCTAGCCGCCGTGGTCATCGTGTTCATCGTGATGATACTCTTCATGCGCCTATTTCCGAAGCCGCGTCCCGGGAGCTGATGCTGACGATAACCCGTTACTGCAGCCGCGCGGCAAGAAGCCGTGCTCGCTGCAGCCACTCCATGAGTGCTCATGATTTCGAAGCAGCCCACGTGGTCCAGCCCGCCGCCGGTTGCCGTTGGCCACCACCGCCGCCGCCCTTCCAGCCACCATCGGTGCGAGTAGTGCAGCAGCAGCGCGGCACGGGCTGGCGGCGGCAGGCGTGCTTCGGCCCAGCGACGCGGAGCGGCTGGTCGACGCGATCTCGAGACTGCTGCTGCCTGCCGGTCGGTTCGACTTGCGACTTCGCTGCAAGCTGCATGCTGGAAGGTGCTCGGGGCACCACGAAGCAGCAGCAGCATCGCGAGCGGCTGCACGTCGATGGCGCGAAGTCGCAAGTAACCAAGTGTATGTTCACGAGGACATTGAATCCACTTTACGCAAGTAAATTGCGATGCACTACTCGAAAGATAGAGGGACTCTCTGACCCGCGGCCTTACTGCTCCAGTTCGGCCGTCGAGCGAAGGTGTTCCTGGAGACTTTGTCGTGCGATGCTCCAGCCTTCCGGGACAGCCGCGTGCTACCTCGAAACTCGTGCGCTCCACTTTGCTGCTGCTCGTTCGGTCAGGTCTGCGTCTGGCTGTGTAGCTCACGCTTACGCGCCTTCGCTGCCGCTCAACCTGACTCGGCGGTGCATGAAGCCCGCTCGCCGGACTCTGGCCGGACCCTGCTTCTGGATGCGCATGGTGACGCAGGTGCTTTTGCTGCATAGCTTTTTCCGTGTGCGTCGTCAGACCGCGCTCGTTCACTTCGCTGCTTGACCGGTAGTGGTAGCTTCGGCCGCGCTACCCGAACCGTAGCTATTGTTACTTGTTCGGGGGTTTTTGTGGCAGCCCGCCAGAAGACGCCGGCAGCAGTGAACCCCGCGAGTTTGGCCTGGCCCGCCGAGACGCCGATTTAATTGGTGCCGATTCGCGAGGTTTCGCCCGGCAGTCCCAAGTAGCTGCCGCCCGATGCAAACCTTGGCTGTCAGTCAGAACGTGCCGAGCGCGGCACGTTCGTTTTGTGCGTCTTATTGTAATGGTAAATGTCGAAAGCACTCGGACTGTAGCGTCTGGCTGTGTAGCTCACGCTTACGCGCCTGAGCTGCCGCTCAGCCTGACTGCTGCTGCTAATATCTTTGTCCAGTGCAGCGAATTGACAGCAACAGGTTCGCGTTCCGACGCCCTCTCAGCGCCACCGCAGCCGAGGCAGCGTTAGGTATGACTCAATAATTTGATTTTGCATCTCATTAGGGAGCTATTGTTGTAGCGGCTGGAAAAGTGGCAGCCAGCCACCACAGCGGTTCCTAGACGAGGCTCGTAGCATATGCGCCGGCCGCCGTTTTCCGCGCCGCTGCCGCGCGGAGCTCTGCTGGAGGCAGGCCAGTCAGAACGAGGCGGCCCCAAATCGAAGCCACCGCCGCCGCTGCTCGTCAGCCGTAACGGCTTCTCTCTCTCTCTCTCTCCAGCTCGTCGAGCGGCTGCGGCGACCCGCTCGGCCCGGCGCGTCTTCTCGTCTCTCTGCAGTGCGGTGATTGTCTCTGTCCGAGGTGAGCGCTGCAGAGCGCAGCGCTCGAAGTCCGAGCGTCAGCTGAGGATACTCGTCCAGAGCCCGGACAGAAGGGCCCGTACGAAGCGCCGGCCGCGGCGCACGGCGGTCTATCGCACGTTCGGCCGAGGCCGGAATTGGAACCGGCCGCTCTTTTCTAATAATATCATATTTTGCATTCCTTTAGAGTAAAATTCAAGTACAAACCTGTCTAGTGCCTGCGTAGGCTGCGGCAGCCAGCGTGAGCTTGGCGCCGTCGACTGCTCATTGCCGATCGCTATCGTTTCCTGGCGGCGGCACGCCTGCCGCCATGTCGCGGGCGGTGCGCATCTCCGCGTGCGTGCCGCCTGCCGAGCGAGCGAGCAACGAGCGCGCGCGCGCGCACACAGACGAGTTGTGGGTTGGGTGGCGAGCCACCTGAGCCAGAAGCTGCACTTCTCTCACCAGAGGGGGCGGGTGTGTGCAGCGGCAGCGAACGAGCGAGCGGCGGCGCTAGTTGCAGTAGTTGACCTCCACCCGCCGCCGACATCGGTCGCACTCGACTCGGCAGCACCAGACGAAGCGGCAGTTGCAGTCCTCCTCGAGCTCGGCGATCTGCGAGCTGTAGCCGCGGCCGCAGCAGAGCAGCGAGCACTTGTCCAGGCCCTCGCTGGTGCGGTTGCAGCTGCGTCCACGCGTGCCCAGCGAGCCGGACTCGGCGTCGTACTCGCAGAAGTCCGGCGAGTCGCGCAGGTAGACGAGGTCCTTACGCCGCGGCTTGGTCAGGTGCTCCAGCTGCGGCACAATGCGGCCGCTCGCGTTCTCGTAGCGAACCCACTTGGCGCCGTCGTACGAGTTCTTCAGGTGCTCGCCGATGTCGTCGAAGTTGCTCAGTGCCCGCCAGCAGATCTTGATGGCGCACGACGCCGACACGCCGTGACACTTGCACAGCGTCTTCATCTCCTTCCGAACCGCCTAAAGAGAACGGATGGATATTGGTAGCCGGATTGCAGCGGACGAGGGATTACACTGGACGAGAGAGAGAGAGCTTAACCCATGCGCGCATTTACTAAACTTTACTCCTCTATCCTGAGGGTTCTTACTCAGATCAAATAATGACGTCCTGAATTTGCCAGTTCATCATAGCGAGCATGCCATTCTTTTATTTAGCTACTCTCGGAATTATGCGTTGAGCAAAGCTCGAAGCCGCCGCTAGCCCGTAGGTTTTTCCAATGTGAAGCTCGCATCGGGAAACGACGGTTGGAAATCGAACGAAATAAACCCATCTTGGGGCCCGCAGCAAAAGCCTGCCCCACTAACGGAAGCCTCTCAATTCTCAGGCGCGTCTAACGGCGCTGCCAAGATTTTGTTGTGGGGGCCTGCACCTCTTACCTTGAGGGGCACGACGCAAGGTCACGGAATTCTCTTCATAATCTGCGCTCTGAAGCGCTTTAGCCCACCTGAAATCTTATTCGCATATCTCTTTTTTTATTAACTATTTTCTTTAGCTATAGGCTACTGGTTAAACTAAAAAAAGTTTTGGACAGCCTTTTTAGCACCTTGCCAAAGGCGAGCTACCCCGAAGCTGCAACCGACAGTAAGAGGAAATTCAACCTCCACTCCATGCTTGCCGGCCCTCTTGGAGCTTGTCTGATAACAATAACAATAATACATTTGTATAGCACGCTCGGAGAACTAGATCTCTTTCTAGGCACTTTACAGATGCTGTATAGACAGCATTTCCAAAAGATCGGTGATAACATCCGCAAGCAGCAACTCCTCTCACCTGCTGCCGACTATGGCACATCCTTTCCAGCGGTCCGGAGCTGCTACTTCCATGCTACTCCCTACCTCAACTGCTCTCCTGACTCCGCTATGCTCCCCAATTTCTCTTTGTTGTTGCGCGATATGAAGTCTGTTGGCTACCGAAAGCCGCTTAGGCTGTGAGTTCGCTATAGAAACTCTCCTGCGTCACACCCACATAGTCTTTGTGGAGTTACAGACGGAGATACATAGCACTACATTACATAGTGTAAGCAGTACTTGTAGTTAAAATAAATCCTAGCTGATTAAACAGCCTCTTTTTGTATAGCGACAGAAGAGCCTTTACGGCTATCACCACCGCTTGCAGTGGCGATAAAGGATCGCCCACCGCAGGAATCGAACCCACGACCTCGGGACCGAGGTCGTGAAAGCGACCGCCTTACCTAGTGTGCCATCACGGTAGTACATGCACACGAAGGACGAATCACACAGACCCAACAAATGCTGTAATTCACAGGTGCGTTTTAAGCTACTTGATTATTATTTGAAGTATTTAATAACAACTTAAAAAATATAGCCCCATAGTACCTGCTCTAGCCGCATTTAAAGAATAAAAGTGGACGTTCCTTCTGTAGTAACACTTGGAGTCTGTAACGCCGGTAAGTCTCTAGAGCAATGTACTAACTAAATTCGGGTAGCCTTAAAGCTAATAAGTTTTTTCTGAAAACCCACTAGCTTCTGCTGTAGAATCATAGTGATACGCGGAAGGTCTGACGGGCTTTCATGCGGGGGGGGGGCCGGCGACGTCAGGCTTAAGGGACTGACAAAGATTTTTAACTTAAAATCAGCTCAGAAAAAGTATGATTCATTTGCGTAGCGCCGTAGTGGAGAACTTACATACGCTTGGCGGCAGGGCTCGAGCCCTCGATCTTGGCAAGCACTTTGCTCGTGGGCCAAACCAGGGCGGCAGCCTACCGGACAGCGTCGCTATTCGTTTTCTAACCGTCGCAAGTCGCCCTATGACGTCAGCGCTGCAGCCTGGTCATTTCAGGTTGCTCTAGGGCAGCGGTTCTCAACCCGTCGGTAGCGATCCCTTTGGGGGTCGAACGACCCTTTCACAGGGGTCGCCTAGTACCATCGGAAAGCACGCATTTCCCCATTTTGCACACAATAGCTTAATGGTTGGGGGGTCGCCACAACACGAGGAACTGTAGTAAAGGGTCGCGGCATTAGGAAGGTTGAGAACCGCTGCTCTAGGGAGCGAGGGCAGCGAGGCCCCACGAGTGGCATCTCTATTGGTTGGAAGGTCGCCCTAGACGACCGACCGTCGCTCCAGAGCGAAGGTACGCGGTGCCTTTTTGCCTCCTTTTGGGCCCGATTGTCCCAACATTAAGCTCGGCGTCAAAGGTGCTCATCCATTCGGCAGGCCTCGCTAGCCTCTCGTTCGTTGCAATTCTTTTGCTTCTTGTAGAAAGTAGCGCTAGCTTCTTCTGGTAGCAGAGACCGATTCCGCTCGATGTGGAAGCAGCGACGAGATTACTCGCACCGAAGGGGCGCGCTCAGAATTTGGGCGTCGTCCAAAACGAGACCGGAACCTCCATTTCTCGAGCCGAAAGCCGAGCCCCGAAGGCTACCTGCCCGGCTGGCTTACGTAACCCAGTCTAAAAATATGGCATGGCCTCACTCTGAAGAGACAGCTCTGTTCAGGCGACACAGCGCCCGAAACCCCCTTCTACAATTAAGCCTTCCAATGCCCGAAGTTTCGTGCCGAGGGCTCGTTTTAAAGAAGATGTGCCCCCACTGCAACTCTTTTTGGCAAATGGGGGGCGGCTTGAGCGGCTCCATTTTGGTAGAGGCAGCCCAGCCCCTTCCCTTCAAGCGAGACCTACGGTGGCCTTTCATTGCTTAATATAAGCATATCATTATCAATATATATATATATATATATATTAATCAAATTTAACTATGCTTTTTGGCTCTCGGGGCACTCGGAGCACGGAGTTTGGCACCGGCCAAGCATATGCGGCCTGTCGTATGCTGGAGGTCGTGTGAGGACGTCGTTCAGCAGCCGGAAACCCTATTTCGCCAATCGGATCATCAGAGGGTGAAGCGCCGTCATCAATTCTTGTAGCCCTACCATTGGCCAACGATGCGAAGCATCTACAGAGGGCTGGTGCTTTCGTTGCACCCGCGAACACATCAACGCGTCCAGACGAAGCCAGTCTGCAGCCTACCTGTCGGCCAGCTTCATTGTTCCACAAGTTCATGTGGCCCCTCGAAGTCTTGGCATCCTCTTTCGTGTCCACGAACTCTCGAGAGAACTTCGCGCCGAAGTCGGGATTGTGCGAGCATCCGCCCCACTCAAATTCCCCCTTGGTGTCGCGCTTGGCGACGCGCGTGTCGCATCCGCAGTTGCCGATCTCGCCCTTGGCGCAGGCTTTGGTTATGGCGTGCATCACTCCGGCTGACGACACGCTGTGGACGTAGGCTCTCTCCCGACCGTCTGGAAAATTGTAAAGCGAAAATGCGAACCGAATGACTAGACGAATCGATCGAGCACAGCAGATCGAAGAGCCAGTCCGCAACGGCACTCGTTCAATGTAGCAATTTCACTTCAACGTTCAACGTTCACTGTTCAATGTAGCACGCATTAGCACACAGAGGGCAAATCGTGAGGACCCAGCAAATTTTGTGAGGAACAGACGCGTTTTGAGCTTCGTTTGAATGTCGTCAAGTCGGGGATGTCATGACGTCAGTCGGAAGAGAGCTCCAGGCTTTGGGAGTATACAAACTCTTGGTACGATCTGTACAGGATTTGAGGTTTGTTTGAGGCACAGCTAAAGGATTTGAGTCAGAAGAGTGGGTAGTACGATCCCTAGCCTGATTTGGGAGTAGTTCTGGTAGACAGGCTGGAGCCAGATAATGAAGGGATCTAAAAGTAAGTGACACTACCTTGAAATCGATCCGTTAGTTGATGGGGAGTCAGCTCAGGTCGTTGAGAAGTGGTTAATGTGGCAATTTTGGTGTTCACAACAGACAAGCCTGGGCTGCAGAGTTTCGCACCGGCTGCAAGCACTTTATTGCATAATCCGGGTGACCTGCAAGCAGCGGGTTCCAGTAGCCGAGACGGGATGTCACAAAGCGCATGAACCGACAGGGATGACACAAAGCGCATGAACCGACAGGTCAGTGCCCCGCTGTAGGGAGGCATGGGGCACTGACGCCCTCCTTCCCTGGCTCTGCCGCAGCTCGAGGATGAGCTGAATTGGCGTGGGCAGCCGTGCAGGGCAGATTGCACGTATTCCTCTAACGCAGAGGTCGGCAAACTCCGGCCTTTGGGCCAGACACGACCAAGCTAGTACTCCAGTCCGGGCTAACGCCCCCTAGTTATTTATTGTTGGATCCGGCCTAATTCAATAGTCGCGGTTTCGTTCCCCTTTCGTTACTGCCGGTTGCAGCTCAAGCTGCGGCCCGCGTTTATTTTTAGAACTTATGTCCGGCGTTTGCAGGAAACAGAAGTGCCTGACCGGGAGGGGATGATAAATGTCTATCCCTATAATTGCCGAGCGCGTCCGTGCGTCTGTTGCGATTGTTTGTTTTCGTCTGGCAAACCACGCCCACTCTAGCGGCCTGGAGGAGTGGGCGTGGTTTCTTCTGGCCTAGTGTGCCTTCTTGACCTCAGGAAATAAGTTAGTAATGAGAAAGGTTTGGCGACCCCTGCTCTAACGCATCTATGAAGTGCCTAGAAAGAGATTTGGTTCTCTGAGGGCACCACATACAATGGCTTATGTTCATTATTCCTTTCTAAGAGCTTAACTCGGTGGTGCGGCCAACTGGCTAAATTCAACGATCCACGATTAGTGGCACAACGATCAAGCTCGCCCCGAAACTGACTCGATTTCTAAGTTAACTGAAATCATTAGTGTGGCACGGCTCACGAAAACTCGGTAATTTTGCGTCAACATGGGTGGCGAAGTTCCCTGCGAGAAACTCGAGCAACGCCAATTACAGCTGGTGCAAAACTCCACAGCTAGGCTTGTCTGTCGTGAGCATTGCAGTTGCCACATCACACCACTTCTCGCCGACCTGCACTGGCTTCCAGTCAAGCAACACATCGACTTCAAGGTTTTGTCGCTCACTTTTAGGTCACTTCATTCTTTGGCTCCAGCCTATCTCTCAGATCTACTCCCCCACCAGGCCAAGCATCGTACCACCCGCTTTTCGGACTCCAACAGTTTACCAATACCTCGTACAAACCTCAAATCCTTCGGAGACCGTGCATTTAGTTCGTATGCTCCCAAAGCCTGGACTCCCGACTTGCGTCACAACATCCCCTGACTTGACCACATTTAAAAAGAGCTTAATAACACCTATTTAGGACAGCATTTAGTGGGTCCCTGTGGCTCGTCTTTCATGTGCTTATGCGTGCTGACACTGTGCATGCTGCAACTAACCACACTCGTATGCCGACCCTGTGCATGTCACCCCTAACCATGTTATTCATGTTGTTTATCAAGCGTGATATTACTCACTATTCAATCACGTTTCCCTTTGCAGCAAAGGTAAAGCGCCTAAAAAGAGATTGAGTTCTCTGAGGGCGCTTTATCAGGTGCATTATTATTATTATTATTAACGCCGAGCGGACCGGGGTGCCGCTCGTATTCGCGCCTAGTCTTTCACCGCCCTCGTCAGCCATTTCGTCAGGCCAATGCGAGTGAGCACCGTGGCTAGGCTATAAAGCTCTTCGCGGTTGCCGCTGCAGTGGCTGCTGCGCTGCCGCTGCGGCCACCGCCGCATCGGCTCCATTGCCGTCGTCTATCGCGATGCGGCTGGTGAAAGGCTTGAAAAAAAATCGCAGCGACCGGCGACGGCGATCGCGCGATCAGGAAGCCGCGCAGGCTGCGACCGCTGCCTCGCTCCTTACCCAGTGCCAGGACTTTGCCGAACACGTCCTCGGTGTCGAAAACGGAGCAGTTCCATCTTCGGTCCTGGAACTGCCGCATGCACTGAGAGATGCCGAGGGCGGCGCCCTCGCTGATGACGTCCAGCATGAACTCGCCCTGGTTGCAAAGCTCTTTCTGCCGGGGCACCAGGAAGCCCATGTTTTCGCACCGGTGAGTTCTCTTCGAGCGGGAGTCTTTGGCTTTCGTCACCACTCCGTACAGCGTACCCTGGTAGGGACCAACCACTCCCAGGTACCTGCAACGCGGCGGACGGACCGAGTTGGCGCCGCCTGGCGCAGGAATGGGCGGCGCGATGGAAAAAAAAAGAAAAGGGAAACACTATTCGAGCCGGCAACGTGCCGTCGCTCGGGCGCGGCCGCCGGTGCACAGGCGGCGGTGGCTGCGACACAGCGCGGATGCGTCCGAGCAAAAACATGGGAGGGCCGCATTTAAGAAGAACGTCGCTATAGCGGTGGCGACGGAGGCGGATGCCAGCCGGTGAGCCGCCGGGCGCAGCGTCGCCGCTACGTAGGGCTAATGGGCAGGATATTACTTTGTTCCTTCTGGTCCGCTGCGTCGCCGGGCGAGCGAGCGACTCAGCTAACGACCGAGTCGGCAAGGGCCGCCTGCAATGCAGCTAAGGAACGGTAGCGCGCCTGCCGGCGGCAGCCGCCGAGCGGCGTGCACCCGAAGCCCGGACCTGCCGGATACTCGGCCGTCCCGTGCAGACGCCGAATAATGCAGCTGGCTCCCGGCGCCACTTCCGAGGCACCGAAACGCACACAGACGCGAGCGGAAAGACAAAAAGCTCAATTCGACGCAGCAGACAAGATGGCCCTTGGGTAAACTCTGCGCCGGCGCGGGCCGCGCGCAGAATGCAGTCGCGCAAGGCAAACGAGCGGTCGCTTTCGGTTAAGTGCCGCGCTGAAAGGGGGTGCCGCGATTGCTACATTCAGGCGATTAGGCTCGAAAGCCTAAAAGGCTAATGTTATTGAGCTCTCGTTACAAATAGGCTACTTGTATTAACGCGAGTGGCATTCAACGCTCGGGCAAACGTTGCCTGAGAGCAACTGTCAGCACTCGTCAACGGCGGCGGCAGAAGCCCGGTAGCAGCAGCAGGCCAACCCGCGCACTCGCTACGGAAAGTGGGCCGCGGGAAAGGGGATGGGCGGAGGGCACCTGTTGGGCTCGGTCACGCCACTACGACTGCGGCTAGCGCGCGCCGCTCGCCTGCAAGCGGCAAATTAGGAGTTATTGCCGGCGCCGCCCGCAGCTGCTTTCGGCTGCTTAATTCGGTCGCGCAACGCGCGGTCCCGTCGCCGCCGCCGCTCGGGAGGCGGGCCATCCCGCGGCGGCGCGGACGACTGGTGCGCCTCCGCCCGCCGTCGGAAGCCGATCTGCACCATTCGCCGCGCGCGGCCGGCGCCGCGCCCACCTACCGATCTGCAGGCAGCGCGCTGTGCGACTACCGTCGTCCGGCAATCTACGCGCGGCCCGGCGAGGCTGCGCAGAGGGCGGACTCCGCGAGCTCCCGCCACCGCCGCCGCCGCCGCCTCTGCGAGTCGTGCATCGGCGCGGGCCCGCGAGCGCAGGTCAATCGCGGCAGGCGCGTCGGCGTCCGCGAGCTGCGCGGCAGCCGGCGCGTGCTCTACGCTGACCGCCGGCGCCGCCTCGGTGGTCCGGTTTATCCCGGTCGTTTGTCTATCCGGGCCAATTGTTTCCAATTCGCCCCGTGCGACGCGAAGGGGAGCAGCGAGCCCACAATCGAGACGCCGCGCCTCCGACACCGCCGACTGAGTCGACACGCCAGAAGGCGGGGCCGCCGCGAGGCGTCGACGCTAGCCCGGCTGTCTCCGCGCTCGCGCGCTCCTCTCAGGCGGCGGGGTAATCGCCGCCGCGGCGGCGGCCTCGTCAGCGCGCCCGGCAGGCAGCTAGCAGCTAGCAAGGAGGGCCCGCAGCGGAAGCTGCGGAAACAGGGCGCGTCGCAGCGGCGGCGTCGGGCGGCCTGGTTGCGAGCTGCTGGCGGAGGACAGGGAAGCGGCGGCGGCAGCGGCGGCGGCGACGGCGACGACGCGCGCGACTCACCACCACTCTCCGCGGACGCAGTCGGTCGCGACGAGCGCTATAACGAAGAGCCCGGCGAAGCTAAGGCATGCCATTCGCCGATCGAGCGGTGACGGCCTATCGCAGGTGGGAGCGGCCGCCGGCGGTCGAGCCGAGACCGGTCATAGTGCGGCGGCTCGTAGAGCCGAGCCCCAGCGAAGCCGCCGCCGCACTCCTTCTATCGCTGCCGAAAGAGGGCGGCAGCAGACGCCGCCGGCTGATGCGATCGCCGCCCGACGACGAGAGCGAATGAGGTACGCCGACGGCGGTTTCTCGCCTTCGACGGCGGTTTCCTGTCTTGCAACGTCGGCGATCGAGTGGGCGGCGGCGAAGCGGAGCCACCTAGACGAGTCAGCGCCAGCTAGCAGCGTCCTTCCGGTTGGCGCGCGCAACGGCTGCCCGCGTGCCCGCTCGCGGCCCACGCGCAGTCCGTTAGCTGTCAGTGAATAACTCGGACTCGTGGTAGGGCTCGAGACCACGTGCGAATCGAAATGACTCCGACATACCGAGGAGAGGCTAGGTGAAATGCACCGCGCAATCGGGCCAGCCAATCATTGCTCTACCCACATCGCCGGCCGCCGCAAGTGGCTTTGCTGTGGACCCGCTCAGGCTGCCGTTGAGAGCGGGGCGATAATTCATTGTAATTCATTTGCTTAGCGCCTTAAGAGAACTTTTCTCTATTCAGGTGCTTCGCGTGTGCCGCGGGGCACGAGCCCGCGACCTCGGTCGGCTCGAGCAGGCTCTTGTTTGGTGCTGGTGGGGGGCAGGCTGCTCGACAAGTCCTAGCGGCAGCGAATTCAGGAGAAGCCTCGCACTCGTTCGGCGTTTCTCCTTCACCGCGATGGCTTCATTGCCAATGTCAAGTGCCTAGAAAGAGACTAATTCCTCCCAGTGCGCTATACGTATGCATTATCCTTATTACCCCTCTTGTCGTTAAGCTCGTCTCGGCGTAAGCCGCGCGTGCTAAAGAAGAACCGGCCGCCGGCGCGGGAGGGGGAGCGGGTAGGAGGAGAGCGGGTGGATTGCGACGCACGGTCGGAGCTCGAGCTACGGCCGTGCAGCGGTCCGACCGCCCCCCCTCCTCCCCCCCTCCTTCCCACGAAATGACTCGCTACCCCGACGCTCGCCATTAAATTGCGACCCACGCCGGCCGTATATGCCGCCCAGCGGCCAGCGCATTGCGGCGGCGTGCAGCTACCGGCGCTGCTCCGAGCGCGCGGCGCCGCGCGGCCGAGGGGGCGCGGCCTCAGCCGGACGAAAAGCCTGGGAAAAAAGAGCGCCCGTAGCTTTCGCGGCGCCGGCGCCGTCCTCGATCGGCACCGCCAGGGTCTCGCGTGCGCGCGGCGGCCGCTTTCGGCCTGGCGACGTCTTGCGCAGCAGATGGCTGCCGGCGAGGTCTTGCCTCGCAGACGGCGGCCGGCGTGTGCGGCCGGCCTAGGCTGCGGCAGCATTTGCGGGCGAAAAGCGGACGCTGCGCCTCGCCGGAGAGCAGCGCTGCGCGGGCGACCGTAGCGGCGCGGCTCCGGCTGGCCGGCCACATTGGCGTGCGACGATGCCGCCCTGCGAAAACGTGGCGCGCCCGTCTGCGTCGGCGGCGTTCTGGAGCGCCGCAGGGGATACCCGTAGCTGATAAATCGTATATGCTGCATATGCTATTCTACGGCGACGCGTCGTGCGAACGCTCGAGTGCGCTCCGCTCACTAAGGACGTGGCCGCGCCGACGCCACGGTGCCGCAATTGAAATTGGGCGCGCGCGCTAATGAATGCAAACGTCCGCCGCTACAGTACTTACGCCGCCGGCGAGTACGGCGTCACGTGCGCTCAAGGCGAGCGATCCGCCATTGCGCCCCCTGGCCCGCGGTACGCCTCCCTCGCCAGTTTCGGATTCGAGAAGAAAGTCACCGCCGACAGTGCCTTTCGCTTGTCCCTACGATCGCCGAGTGACGACGGCTCGGCGCGAGACCGCGCTGTCGCGTTGTGCGTCGGGAAGAAAGACGCGCCGATTCAGCAGCCTCATTTACGTAGCGGAAACGGCCCCGCAAGCCGGATGGACGGCCGGCCAACTGCGATGCTGCGGTCGCTCGCCGCAGGCTGCCGTATCCCATCCCCATGCCCGCTCATTGACGCCACCAGCCAACGCCTCGCCACTCTCCGGTGGCGCTGCCCGGACCATTATCCGCGGTAACGCGAGGCCTCCAAAATGCCATCCGCTCGCTGCATTACGGACGGGCAGCGCATCCTGGGCAGGAAGGGAAGGAGGGAAGGCGGGAAGGGTGGATGGGAGGCGCGTCGTCTATGCCTATCGTCGACAGATGCATCGACCGCCGGCGGCCGCCACTCCGTGCGAGCGGGTTGAGAGTCGTGAGCGGCTGACATTCGACGACGGCGCCGAGAGCCATCCCGCCGCGACTGTGCAGCCAACGCGAGGCGAGTTAATGCCGCGCTAGGTCCCGTCGTTGCTTGACGAGCGTCTTGCTCGCCGGCTCTCCCTCTCACTCTCCCTCGGCAGCGGCAAAATCCGGCGCAGGCCGAGCAGAGGCCGCCGCTCAAGCCGCAGCGCCGGGCCATGAGCGCCGCGCCGGCGCAAGTTTAGCGAGGTCAGCTCAAATTGACGCGGCGAGCGCAAAAACTAGCTGGCTCGGTGCGAGCCGCGCCGTATTTGCCGCTTGCGATGGACGTGGCGCGCTGCTCGCGCTCGCGCGCGTCGATGCCTTCGATGCCGCAGGACTGAATCCCCGGTGGCCTGCACGACCGCAGTAGCACTAAAATAAAACCGCCGCCGCCGGACTCGTTCCGCTGCGCCGCCTCGCTGTGCTAGGTTGACCCCCGCGGCTAACCGACTCGGCCCCCGTCGCGCTCGCGACGCCAGGCCCCGAGTTGGGCGCGTGCGCTTTAGCAAGTGGACTGGCGAATATCGCTCATTCCAGCAGGGAGCCGGCCGAACTGGCTGACCGCGCGTCGCTTGCGGCCGGCGCGTGGTCGCCCGACGGAGTCGGTAGCGGTCCGTCCGCCCGACGTTTCGTCAGCCTCACCTCGACGTCAACCTCACCTTCGACGCCGCCTCACCGCCATCCCAAGCAGCAGCGCCAGCCCAGGTAGCAGCCGAAAGATCAAAAGGTGGGCGGCGACGCAGCGGCCAGCGGGATGCGAAGGGGGGTGGGGGCAGACGCAGTCAATAGTAAACCAGTAAAGGTCAGCTTATTCACCAGCCCCATTTGTACCGAGGTGGAAGAGTCTTAGCGCGGCTATTACCCAACCTGCAGTGCGAAAACAGAAATTGCCTGCTTCAGGACTCGAACCCACGACTTGCGCCGCCGTGAAGTGCGACCTACCTTCCCCCTCCGTGGCGCAACGGAGCTTGTCGCAGCTACGTCGCTATTTCTAAGACCGAAAAAAATTGTACGAGGTTATCTGAAACTAATAGGGTCAATATTTCATTTACTGTAGCGACACAACTAATGCAGCGTCATTTGTGCACTCAACCAAGTCAGTTTCTGCTGAGGGCATAGTGCCCGTAGCAGACTGTTCAACGTGATCGCCAGCGTCTGATTATATCTATGTTGAATAAACACGCCGTGAGATGTCTTTTCCGTTAAGAGTTTATTTTTAAAATTTAAACACTAAGCTCTAAAATTTAAAGCTTAAATCCCAAAATCAAACTCAAAAGAGACAAAATCTAATCACTAAACCCTAAACCGTAGGCCCAAAAGCATACAGCCCCTAAACACTAGACCCACAATCCTAAGCCCTAAGCTAAAAAGATAGCGGCCCGGACACCATGCACAAACGACGCCGCATCAGCAGAGCGGCGGCGAGCGATCGCATACGTTAGCTGAGTTAAGCCAGGAGCGGGCAGAGAGCGTGGTGGCGGAGGGGCAGCAGGGCCCAACTTTCGCACGCCGGCATTCGGTAATTTCGTGCACTAGGCAGCGTTTCGCGAAGTCCACGTCGAGCGAGAGTCGCGTGCGCTGTCGCGAGCGCCCGGCCGCTCGGACGGACGGGCAGGAAGTGGAAGCTTGCTCGTGGCCCGGCCTCGCGAGAGCCCGCGAACTGCGCCGCTTCTGACGCCGCGCTGCGCCAAACCGCCAAACCAACGCGAGCTGGACGGCGATGGCGCCGGAAGTCCGCGCCGGTCCGATTTAGCGGATCGCTTTTCGGGGAGGCCGCAGTAGGCGCTCAGTGCGGGGCTGCAACTCTCCTGGGACAATCCCCGGGAGGGGGTAGACCGGGTTCAACCGTCAGCCGCCGCGGAAATCCCTGCCTAAGCCGTAGCCGGGAGACGGCAGCCTGCTAGGCGCGCTAGGCGCGGGCCCGCTAGCTATAAAGCAGTCCGCCGCCTGCCCGGCATTCCTCGGTCCGCGGCGAGAGTGGCGCCCTCTGCGGTGGTTCCCGCCAGAGCGCCTCGAAAGCGTAGCAGTAGCGCACGATACCCGTAGAGCGTGGGAATGAGACCTGACTCGGAATCCGATCTGCACCGAGAGCGTCGGTGGTAGCCGC
>WPIO01000017.1:905000-930000 GCA_009760855.2 Cristatella mucedo
CATACTATACGCGCGCTGGCAGAGGCATCTGTCTAGTAAAAGGACCAGTAGACGCAGCTTGCAGGTAATAACAATGACGATGCTGAATATCTGCACAGTGCCCTAAGAGAATCGAACCTCTTTCTAGGCGTTTTTTTACATATAATGGACAGGAAGTCAATTGATTATTAATGGCGCGAACGGTGTCAGCACGCGCGAGCGACGGAGGGACATTTCGCATGCGTCGAGGAAATGATGTCAGGAAAAGGTTTTTGAGCTTCCTTTAAAATTCCGTCGAGTCAGCGGATGTCACAACGTCAGCCGGTAGTGAGCTCCTGGCTTTGGAAGCATGCGAAATAAAGACGCGATCTCCAAAGGATTTGAGGTTGGTCAGACGCACAGCTCAGCGAGTTGAGTCATAAGAGCGGGTGCTATGACGCGAAGCCTGATTAGGAGATTTCCGATAGGTTGGCAGGTGCAAGAGTGTGGAGAGAATTAAAAGTGAGTGATGGAACGCCGACGTCGATACACTGCTCGATAAGGAACGAGTGCGAGTCAGTGAGAAGCTGCGTAATATGACAGCTCCGACATTCATCGAAGACACGCCTTAGCTGCCGAGTTCTGCACCGACTGCAAGCGTCTTATAATTGCTCAGGGCCGGCAGCGGGACCGGCAGCCTGTAGGGTTAGTGGCTGGCGTCCAGACAGGATGTCGTGAATGCACGAACCAGCTTGGCTTTGGCGACGTCGTAGTCTAAGCAGGCCTGAGTTTATGAGCTGAGCCCGCGTAGTCTTGGCAACATCGCAATCAGCTAGCAAAGGATTCAGCACACGGTGGGATTTGCAAAAGCAGCTGCAGCAGCGATGCGTGGTGCGATAGCTCAGGCGATTCGTCTCTCTCGTAACAATCATTGCAACTAATGCCTCTCTATATCCCCCCCGGCTTAATATCAAAGCTGCCTCACTGTGTTGCAAGCGACGCCCTAAGCTCGTTATGCATTTCATTTAGGTCGCTGCTGACTATTTAGTGCAGTTCCCATCTCTTCTTAGCTAAGTTCTTTTACGCTTATCGTTATTCTTCATCGACATCGATTCTTCAACAATATCATTAGCATCAGCGTTCAGTACTAACTCCATTCGCTTTCAGCTGACGCTGCGTGTGTGACGGTGGCAGCCGATGCTACGCATTCGCGCTCTCGACGAGCGTGGCGACCATTATTGACAAGCGCGTCTCAGTCCGCGCGCCTGCTTTTTTGCAGTCGACAGCCAAGTGATACAAAGCGCCGAAGCTTTGGTGCAGACTGGTGGGTCGTCGTCGTCGTGCTGTGGCACCTGTCGGCGACGAGAGGAAGTGTCAGCCACAGGTTGCCAACATGCATTTCTCCCGTTTAGTGGCAAGCACCTCTCGTCATAAGACGTCGCGAATACTTAAGAAATTAAATACATAAATAAATGCTGGCTGATTTAACGGCCTCTTTTGTACAGCAGCAGAAGAGTCTCGGCGGCTATCACCACCGCTTGCAGCGGCGATAAAGGATCGCCGAACGCAGGATTCGAACTCACGACCTCGGGACCAAGGTCGTGAAAAGCAACCACCTTAACTAGCATGCCATTACGCATCAACAAATAAATGATGAAATAGCTCATCGTGGTGTGCAGCTGAATGACGAGTTCAGCCTCAGGTGCTATTGGCATCTGTGAGTGATTTCCCGAGTTCAATTCTAAAGCATACATATTTGCTCCACTATTACTGCCTTCAACAGACGAGACTGGTTAGGGCACAATACTCAGCTGTCGAATAGTGATCCGAAACAATGCTCGCATGATGTGCGTGTTCCTAAAATAAGAAAAAAAGTCTGTATCCCGACATTTTCATGTAGTACTGCACTAAACAGCACAGCCAGCATTCTTTTAGTGTCATCCGTCAGCACGTATAGGCAAGATATTATAGTATCAAATTGCTTTAGGGTTCCGCGATAGGTCTTCCAACCACTGCCTCCGGGATACCAACTAAATGCCATTGCTACCAGTTGGTACTCCACCGACTTTCACTGCATGGCACTGACTGGCATTGCCGCTTACCAGCTCCATTTTCTTTTGACTCAGGCTGCTTGTTTTAATAATAATAATAATAATAATAATAAATTGATATAGCACCCTCAGAGAACTTAATCCCTTACTGGGAACTTTACATATGCTGTAAAGCAAGCGTGGTCAAATGGTTAGCGGCAACATGTACTGGCTCTTGCGTTCTCACTTCCTTTGCAGAAACTTGCAACATAAAAACACCGAGGAGCCGTTAGGGCAAGTGGAATCTGACAGGAAGTAGCTGACACTCTTGCGTTTAAACTCATTTTAGAAAACACATGCCGAGTGTACTGTGCAATTCTTTCACTAGGCGCTTATTATTTAAAAAGTTGTCCGTATTCCATTAGGTGCACGTCAAAGGTCAACTCTAAAGAGCAGCTGCTTTGAATGCCTAATTTTATGGCTACAGTAGAGCCCCACCTCCACCAGATTCCGGTAGGCAATTTAGAATTACCAGGACTGCAGGACTCAAATCTAGGGCATACGGGTAATGCTGCATTCATCGGAATGCTGCTAAGGCCACAGATCGTTAGCCTGCACTCGCTGCACTCGACGCAATTTGTATTTGTATTTCCTACAGCTGAGTAGATGGCGTCGAAGTTCGGGCGCAGCAAGCTTCTTCGAGTTCCCAGCCACTCGTCCTTTTCAGCCGTTCGCATCCGACTACAATTCAATCCTAGCGCGACCTAATGCGAGGAGCGTGCCTATTTCGATTGCAATAGGTTGTAAAAAAAACACGCGCGCGATTTACTTCATTTGTACAGCACCCTAAGAGAACGTGAATCTCCATCGAGGCGCTTGTACGTATGTCGCATGGCTCGAGCCCGCTACCTGGGTCTCTAAAGGCGAGCGCCCATTGTAGAGCTCGCTTGCCGTCTCAGCTGCCCACCTTCTTTAGGGATTCTTAAGAATGAACGACTGCCTCCACACCAGACCATTGTGTCAGTGAGCGCTGGTACGCGACCGGTCGTCTGCCTATGCCGTCCTGGCGGCAGGACGTCAGGTTTTCCAGCCTTGACAGCTTGCGCTCTTTGTAGTCACTATTCATACGATTACTGTACACTATTTCGAAGGCGATCCCGCCAGAAAGTGATGTGCCAAGTGATCCTCATGGCATGTGCGGCCTCACCATGCGGCGACCATCCTAGGCTGCGTGGGCCGTCGGCTGCCGACGGCCCACGCGTGCGCTTGGCTGCTTGTGCGGCGCTAATGGCAGCACGGCTTACACGGACACTGCACCTAGTTGTACGTGGTGGACAGGCAAGAAGCGCAATCCCTCAACCGAAACTAGGGACGAAGCTGGCACGCACCGTTGGCGTACGCCGGCTTGCTTCGCGGACTACTGGCGGCTGAGTGATTCCGATACTGAATGATTGATACTGACTGCTGGACTCGAGCTTACGGACCCAGACCGCGCCCAGATAGCTGCCTATCGAAGTGAGCCGAGCGGCCGGTCAAGTCGTAAATACTAAGAATAAACCGAAACCTGCCAGTCTGTTGTAAGTTGAATGCGTTACATCTTACTTAGCTTCCCAGAGCAAGCATGCGACATAGCTTTATATTTTTTTTGCGGTCCCAGCGTTTTTTTTGCGGTTGGCTTACATAGCTTGGCCGGCTCAGGCTGCTTCTTGTGCTGCAGCCGTCCTTCTGATTACCCAAGCGGGTGTGACATTTCGCCTGCAGCTGAGTTGAGACTGCATTCTTCGCCGACGCGGCCGCCGCCAGAGTGCTGAAGACACGGAGGACCGACCTTTGCTACCCGAAAAGTGCCCGCCCTTCACATTCCTTCCCGCTTCAGAGACGTGGATCGGTGCGCGGCCCTTAAAATCGAGCACGTGCTTCCATCTTATAAGCGAAGTTGCTGCTCTGCATCCATTCATTTCCCATTAGTTTGGCTATTGAATGCGCGAATAGAAGTTGGCCACATAGGAGTGCCGATTAAATTAGGCGCATTCCTGTTATTGGCGACCTGCGCCATCTTTAGTAGGGAAAGGGAAAAATTGTCGTTGCTTTTCCGTTTAGTAATTGGGAGCTTGCTAAATTGCTCCGTGAATCTGGCCATTTTAAGAGCAGTTGCTGGCCACTGCTTCGAGTGCGAAGAGTGAAGACGGCCGGGTAACTAGCGTCATCCCATCCAGGTTCGCAACCAGCATTTTGGTTCGGTTTCCTCTACCTTATCTCTGAATGGGCATCGGCTTCGACGGAAGTGTGGCTATACGCAGCCTTTATTTTTTGTCCTCACTGCTTAGGAGCTTAAAGCAGTGAAAGCTTTCTTTCAAATGTACCGCAATTAACTGTAACAAATTAGGGGTGGAGTGCAGGTGCAATTATTATGGATACAACTTCCTCGTTTTAGATCTCTTGTAGAGAATGGGAGAGTGATTATTCTTTACCGGCACTGTTCGCAGCATTCTCAATATATTTCTATGGAAAAGTTCCTTCGTCAGCGGTAAGCACTGCGATTGTGGGCACTCAGCGACGGGTTTTTGATGCTTATTAAAAAGATATCAACCCTTGGGTGCCCCCGTTTACGGACCCTGGCTAGAGCAACCTGGAATGAGACGGTTACTTGCTAATCCCCTGAAAGAGAAACGCTTCCATCAGTACTCGAAAGTCGCCTCAGTTTAGCAACATGCAGAGCTGATTTTAAACCGAACTGCCTAGCAGTTACGCAGTCGGAGGATTCTAGCGACCCCTGCCATTGGCCGACGAGACCCACACACAGCTACGAAGCGCTGACCGGGTGCCAGGCGGACAGTGTTTTTTTAGAATGTGCTATTAATATTATGTCGCGACATCACTGGTCCATTAGTTTGCGGATGTGGGCTCACGCGAGCCTTCATAGCTCCTATCTTGCATTGGGCGATGGCAATTTAGTTAGCACTGTACATTTTATCACTCGCAAATGACTTTCTTTCGTTAGATGAAATATCTCGTAACAGCCCGGCGGTCCAGGAGAAGTCAGAGGTGCGCCCCACCTCGCCTCCCGCGCGGCACCGCCTCCCTATACCTCCACAAAGTTCGTCTAAGAAATCAACGGCCTCTTTTTGAAACGGACTCCGACTCTGCGACAAAGGCCCGCACAGAAGGGCTCGTCAGTCCATATTGCCACGCCTCATTTAGGCAGAGACTGAATAACCACATCGTGTAGGCGCGCCGCCCGGAAGCCTCTGCAGACCTCGTTTGGGAAGACATGGCCGCCGCCATTTGGAGAGCCCGAAGCTGCTCGCGCCAGGCGCGCCGCTCGGCCGGCATATCGAAACCTGTCTAAAATGGAGAGCTTCCTCTCAGCACCTCAATAAAGACTGCCGCCGAACTCTTGCAACGACAGCACCCCCCCCCCCAGGAAACCGACCAACGAATGGACTGCACACACAAGGCGCGCCGCCACAGCCGCTTTTGTAGACCCATATAAAAAAGGACGCGGCCCCGTCTGGATCAGCCGCAGCTCGCTGTGCTGCGTGCCAAGGTATGCAGCACAGCGAGCTGCCTCCGTAGCCGCGTTCAGAGTCCGATGCGGCCTCCACCGCACAGACGTAACGCAGGCCGGCATTCACCCAACCTCAACGCGCGGCGGTTGCCGTTAACTGGCTTTTAATTATTACTGACTATTAACTAACGACTCACTCGCTGTTAGCAGTTCCTGAATTACGATAAAGAGTATGCATCGCATTTGCCCTAATCCCGGGTGGCTAAAGCGTCGATGCTGCGTGCCGGCCGATACTTGGTCAGTGGTCGTGAGCCGTGATGGCACACCAGGTAAGGCGGCTGCTTTTCACGACCTCCGTCCCGAGGTCGTGGGTTCTAATCCTGCGGTGGGCAATCCTATATTGCCGCTGCAAGCGGTGGTGATAGCCGTAAAGGCTCTCCTGTCGCTATACAAAAGAGGCTGTTGAATCGGCTAGTATTTGTTATTTATTTATTTACTGGGTACAGGTGCGGCGCTCGCGAACTTGTTGTGTGCACCGTTCAGGCGCACTCGTTCCCCGAGGTACGGGGGGGGGGGTAGGCCATCCTGACTGGCGTGGCGCTCTGCTATCGCGCTCCGCTCAGTAGCCGCCTGCTCTGCCCGCCGCGCGGCTGCGGCCGTTGCTTCTGCCGCGTCTCGCCAGCCGCGCCTCGAGGCTGGCGAGGTCTCGAACCAGTACGGACGGACCTCCGGCTGCTGTGCAGTCTGCTGGCACCTACGCTACGGCCGCTGCGCTTCGAACGAGTTCAGTTTCGCGGAGCCGCCGCAAGCGTTCGCTCGTCGGAGCGCTGCGGTAGGTAGGTAGGGGCAGCGCTCCGACCCGCGGCGTCGCCGCGACGACCTTGGCGGCGGCGGCGGCGGCGGCGGCGGCGGCTCCTTCTCCCCCCCAAAGCTTCTCGCGGCCGCGGCCGCGGCGTGCGTTCGCCGCCGCGGCCCTTCCCGCTCGGGGCTGCGACCGCTCAGCGAGAGGAGCGAGGTGCGGCAGCGAGGCGTCGGTCGCGTCCGTCTGGCGCAGCGTCGAGCCATTCAAGAAAACCAGATCTCGTCGAGAGAAGTCGGCTATGCCAACAGTGCCCGGAGGGTCATGAGCCCGCACCGGAGGCGGTTACCTGGTTCTTTTGTCTCATATTTTTTGAGAGCAGACCTACAGCGGGCTCTTCGCGTAATCACTGGAATCCGGGCTCTGGACAAATCTCAATCCCGAGCAGCACAAGGTAGGGCGTGTAGCAGGCAAAATGCAATATGCAATATGGTGGTTTGTGCGACAGCTTCATGCAACGTGGGGCTAGTGATAGCCCTATATACAAGGGGCTTCAATGACATGACTGCGGATAAATAACAATGATAACAATAACAAGCTAGTAAGGATAGCGGAACATTTCTACAGCACCCCGAGAGAACTACACCTGTTTGTAAGCTCATTACATAAGCTGGAAACTAGGCTATAATCATCGCTGAGTGGGGATTATAGAAATGTGGCTGCTGGAGCAAGGAGACGGAGTTTCTGCTGTAGCAGGCAAAATAGTCATACTCAGTCATATCAGGGCAAGCACACTTGCTGTATACGTGTAAATACTATCTTAGTAGGATCTGCATTGAATTTCGTTAACCATAACGGTTAGTCCAGTGTCCTAATATCAATACTCTAGGTAAGCAAGCAAAACTAAACTGTCCCCGCGTCTTAGCCAAGCGGTAAGGTGCTCGAACTTAACGATCCAGGTTGTGGCTTCATAACTACAGAAGGCGAAGTTTTCATTGCCTGCTCAAAGTGCACCCACACGGTCTTTATGACTTTGTGGAGTTACAGACGGAGATGCATTACATTACAAAGCAGCCAAAGTGCTTATGTGACTTTGTAAATGAGACTATCAAGTCTCCGATCTATCCTTGAATAAATACTACAGAATTGTAGCTAGCCGACGGATTTCGCTAATAAAGAGGACAGGAAATGTGCTATCGAATATATAATAAAGTGCAATTAATGTCCTCTTAAATACCTATGTTAAGAGCACATAAAAGTAAAAGGGTGTGTCAATCGGATCAGTTGAAGCGAATGCTTTGCATCTCCTGCAAATCTGTGACTCTATATACTTGCAGTAATCTTTAGCATTAGCGAGATTGGCGTACGCCGCCCGAGTCATTATAAGTCGCAAGATTATTGAACACTAAGTCGGCGAAAACTAGCAATGCGTTCTCGTTGCAAGCGAGCCATCTTTCAGAGTGTCGATGACCCCTAGAAATGCGAACGAGCCCATAGCAAGCAGTTGTGGACCGAGCGCTTGCTAGCGACAGATTGCATCGAAAATCGGGCGTCCAGTTGCCACCCGAATGAAAGCCAGCTGCCGTTGCAGCTGTTACTGCCAAGACCTTTTTTCTGCGATGACAATTTGCTCACTCGTCAAACGAGCTGATCAGATTTCGCCTCTGCCGTGTGTCCCTTCGCCGTGCTCCTTCGCTTCCTCGCTCCGTGGGCAAATCGTTGTCAAGTCAAGCAAGGCAAAGCGAACACTCTCAAAGTGTCCGCGAGTATACACTATTCGCACATATGCCTGCTGAAAAGACTCCAACGGCTAGGCTAACTTTCTTGGGCTGGGCTTGCCGGCTTATTCTGAGCAGACGTGCGTATCGATCTGTTGCTGAGAGACTCGCCGTGGCCACTTTTAAGAGCGGTCCAATTCGAAATCCTTTAAAGGGTCTCTCAAGTCGCGAAGATTAGGCCTGAGCTTATCCAGCTTGTGCGGCTTAATCCGATTGGAGTGCTAGCAACAAAAAGAGGGATGTAGTCGAGGCTGCTCAATGCCGGCGAGCCTCCATCCGGGTGAGTTGGACAGGCTGCAGTGGCCAACTCGAGCTGCTGCCATATGCTTGCTCTTCCACCGCGAAAATACCAGCGCTACAGAAAAAGGAAGCAATTAGGCAGAGCAGACGATGGCATATGACAAAACGCGCCGTACCGATTATGATCCCGATAAATGTCAGGGGCAATTACGTCAATTATTGTGCATGCTAACCACGCATATGGGTATGCACCTTTTCTGCGGGCAGAGAAAAGTAGCCGATCAATTTGCCACAACCCCATGCAGGTGTTTCAATAGCAACTCTACTAGCTCAGTCTCGTGCTGGATAAGAAAAAAAGTAAGCTAGGCACACCTCGCAGTCTAGCACGGCCAGCTGTACTGCTCTGGTGTAAGACACTTCAAATACTGGCAGTGCATGAACGCTGTGTTGTTTCTGTTGTCAGGTCAATACCAGATTAGCAGTTCTTTGGAAAAGAACGAGGGGAACCTCACGACCAAGGTGGCGGGTTCGAATCGTGGAGCAGGCAGTTCTGTATTGTTTCTTTAATCAATCAGTCACCGTGACGGCCCAGGAGTAAGGTGCTCGCTCTTTACTACTGAGGTCGTGGGTTCAAATTCTGCTGCTGGCGATCCTCCATTGACAACAGCAAGCGGTAGTGACAGCCGTCAAGGTTCTTCTGCCGGTATACAAAGGAAGGCAGTTTAATCAGCTAACATTTCTTTTCAAAGTGGCTGTGATGACCACCAAGGATCCTCTGCTGCTATATAAAAAAACGCTGGTAACCTATCTGATCTTAGTTTTTATTTTTACTTTTCTCGGCCTTGAATCCGTTTAAGGTTTTATGTGGGAATTATTATTAAGATGCCCTGGTGCGACTTTGGTCGAGACTCTGTGCTTTCTCGGATTCGATACCACTTTTGGTTTGATATTAACAGCAGTTAATAGCACAACCAGACTGTATACTCGCTCAGTTCTACAGCACGGAGGAGTATAACGATGTCGATGTAGAATATCTATGTAGCAGGTTTGTACTAGTGCGGCCGTTGTATGTTTCGGCTTTAGGCTCATGGCTGACTATGGTCGCTTAGTTTGATAGTGCAACTAAAGAGTATGGAGCTACAATCGTTACTCTGGACGGACTCGGCTCATTAGTCTGCACATTACAACTTGCAGACAAAGAGTATAGGAAGGTCGCACGCAACGCAATGAAGGTCAAATCCTATGCAGCATAAATCTCATGCAAAACAAAGCTCATTGAATCGAGTGACCGTTGCTACGATGAGCTTTCCGCTATGCAGCATGAAGTCACAGCAACTTTCAACGCTCTCGAGATGATGGCTAGATAACGGACGTACACCTCAACGAATGCATACATATAAAGAATACATACAATGAATACATACAATACAACACTCGCAAGAACAATACAGTATACACATAAATACAATGACAACCTTTTCGCTGATGTCCAGATCGAAAGTCGCTATCCAATCTCTGCAGAACAGAGACAAGCATATTTAACAGCCGGTTTTGTATAGCGGCAGAAGAGCCTTTATGGCCACGTCGGCAAGGACAAAAAGGCGAGTCTGGACTTTCACCTCCTAGCATTCAGTCGGCGGCTTGATTACGCCGATAGGAGGCAAACAATTTGGTAGCGCTGTATAGACGATAGCTTAAATTTGTTAAGCTCAAGATTCGGGCGAGGAAAGACTGGTTTGTATTTGCGAAAGGATGCGATGTAGCGATGTTCGACCCAGAGTTCAATTGCACATAGATAGGTACTCCTTTGATCCTCTAATATTCACCGTTATCATGCATGGTTTGTGAGTTGTGCTTCTCGCCGAATCAATGAGTAGCACGTCGTTTGCTACTTGTCTGACGTCTTCGGAGTTGTGGAGCGAATCTTATCACTCTAGTTGTAGCCTTATCAGCCAGTCAAGAAAGTTTCCGATCTCTCCTTCAATAAATACTCTGGAGATGTTCTTACATACTGCAGCTGTAGCATACGCTTTGATAATAATAATAATAATAATAATAATAGTGAGACAACATTTGTATAACGCCATCAGAGAACAAAATCTCTTTCTTGGCACTTTACAGATGTTGTATAGAAATTATTAGCAAATGATTGATAGTAACATCCGCAAGCGTCAGGCAGAGTGTAAGCACGCATAAGCATACAATAGACGAATAGCAAAGACCCATTGAATGCTGTAACAGATAAATAACAAAGCGCACCAAGGGCACCTACGCCTTTTGTTCTGAGTCGAGCCACCAGAGGTACATTCGTGGGAAATCGGCTTTGAGTGAGGCTCGCTCATCTTTCAAGAGGCACTAGTGCGGCAGCTGAATGCTAGCGACCGTTTTTGATCGCTTCGACCTCATTTTGCAACTGTTCTGCAGCCATCACAATGTCTAACGCGTCTTGCAGTGTCAGACATTTTACTGTTAAAAGTTTTATGCGAGTGGCTTTGGAAGAAAGGGCTCGCACTATTTGGTTTTATAGAGCTTAAATATACACGGTATTCAAGTGAAAAATAAAGAACATGCACACACGCGTCTTCAAAGGTTTTGTCGCTCACTTTTAGGTCCCTTCATTCTATGGCTCCAGCCTATCTGTCAGATATACTACCCCATCAGGCCAAGCATCGTACCACCCGCTTTTCGGAATCCAACAGTCTAGAAATACCTCATACAAACCTTAAATCCTTTGGAGACCGTGCATTTAGTTCATATTCTCCCAAAGCCTGGAACTCCCTCCCGACCTGCGTCAGAACATCCCCTGACCTGACCACATTTAAAAGGAACCTAAAAACACACCTATTTAGGGCAGCATTTAGTGGGTCCCTGTGATTCGTCCTTGATGTGCTTATGCGTGCTGACACTGTGCATGCTGCCACTAACCACATTTGCATGCTGACCCTGTGCATGTCACCTCTAACCATATTATTCATTTCGTTTGTTTTTCAAGCATGGTTTTACTTACCATTCAATTGCATTTCCCTTTGCAGCAAATGTAAAGCGCCTAGAAATAGATTGAGTTCTCTGGGGGTGCTTTATCAAGTGCATTATAAATTATTATTATTAAAGGCGCTGCCACAGTGACTAGCCGAACGGCTGACCGTGGCTCAGACTAACTGCCCGGGCTTCAAACCAAAGCAACCACGTCCAGAGACTCCTACTCGGTCGAATGACTCAAGCACAACCAACCTAGATTTAATTTGAAAAAAATTAAGACAATGCATCTAAGAGTATAGCCGAGCAAAAGCTCAGTCGTTATGACTCAGCGACCGCCAGACCGTCGCGGCAACTGACTGTCCGGTTGAGGACTGATCCATTTTTTTCCGTCCCGCTTTGAGAGAATCTCTGCAGCATTTAAATAAGTCATAATTAACGCACGGGTCAAAAGCCTACTCATAGCTGTTCATATATCAATGCACAATATTAAATGCTCCGTTTCACCTATGAGAATGCGTGGTGTAACTACAAATGCAAATTTATAAACTATCCAGTTTTTGACAGACTCATCCTAGCTGTGCTGTCGTAGTAGTAATACAAATCAAACAACGGGCACAACGGAAGCATGACGTCAAGCGACTTGCCTTTGAGGGATGGACTCAAAGACTCACAATCAAATTTAATTTAATTTTTTATTTTTCTAATGCTATTGCTATATTTCTATTGCTGCCGTGCTCGATTACGTGCTCCTCCAGCATTCCTGCATGTCCAGACATTCCTCCACTCGGCATTCCCGCGTGTTGAAAGGCAGCCTCCGGGAATCGCTAGCCGCGCTTCGACGAGCTTCCCCAGCCAGTATTTCGTCGCGCGGTGGCAAGCACCAGCACCACGTGGTGCTGCGAGCCCTGCGAGTCTGTGGCCTAGAGACTGTATAGTAGAAGGGCTCACAGAGCGCTTGTAGCAACCGGCCACCGGAGCGCCAATGGTGAAAGGAGAGCTCAGCTCGCGAGCCGCTTGAAATTTTCAGTGCATCAACCCCTGAAAAACACGTCACCTCTCTCTCTCTCTCTCTCTCTCTCACTCACTCGCTACCTCTCCTCCACACACGACCCAAGATGAAAAGTATTAGGACAGCTCCAAATGACCAGAAACAAATAATTTAAATTGTACGTAATTGGGATTACAGGTAGAAAAGCTTCTACTCAGCGTGCGATTAGGGCAAATATCTCAAAATGGCGTAGTAGTGCTATAATAATGATGATAATAATAATAGTATTAAATATTGTGGCCCAGGAAACAAAAATCTTTTTTCCAGGAGCTTTGTTACTTCCTGCAATAGAAGCCATTATCAAGAGTCAATGACACATAGCGAGCATACTAAAAAAAAAAAATCCTAGCTGATTAAACAGCCTCTTTTTGTATAGCGACAAAATAGCCTTTACGGCTATCACCACCGCTTGCAGTGGCGATAAAGAATCACCCACCGCAGGAATCGAACCCACGACCTCGGGACCGAGGTCGTGAAAGCAACCGCCTTAACTAGTGTGCCATCACAGCTCACCACATACTAAGACGAGCATGCTAAAGCGAGCACGTATTATGCTCTGTCAAAGCAAGCAATAGCACGCAAGAGTAATCCACTCAGGACAGCTTGTTAATAGGAGCCCCGGTGAGAAACTCGCACTGACTGAATAGTGCGCATGTGGATCGTTCAATAAGGCCACTGGCTGACGCTGCGGAAGGTGCCGGTGGGAGCTCGTTGATTCTGCTGAGGGTAGGTCGATAAGAAGGCTTCCGTCTTGACGCCGGCCGGGCAGGGGCCAATTCTCTTTGGGCTTTCGCCTAGATAGGCGTAGCGTGTCCAATCGGATAAGCTATTCTCCCATTGGAATTGTTAGGCTTATAGTTTGTTACTTTTTAATGGCTACAATTATCATAATAATGCATTTTAAAAGGGCCCCAAAGAGAACTAAATTTCTTTCGATGCTCTTGAATAGGCTGGAAACGATGCATATCAACTGATTAGCGATAACAACGTGCACGAGTGTGCATGGATGTACGCACACAAACGACAATCAAATGCACGGAGCAAATGCTGTGAGAAACAAGTGGGGTTTTATTTCCCCTTTTTACTGTGAGTCGAAGAATGTTGTGATGTCAGCAGTCGCTATCGAGTTCCAGGCTTGGAGTGCATAAGAGGCCGCACTGGATTTTAAGTTAGTTAGGAGCACAGTTAAACGAGCAGAGATAGAGGTTAAGGGGGGGGGTTGATGGAATGCTTGGAGTAATCGGAAGGAAATGGATGGGAAAGTATAAATTATGGCAGAGAAATGTTGCCAGCACTGATGTCTCCGGTCCCCTCAGTACTTTAATGGTTCTCCACGTGACCGTTGGCTGTTGATATATCTACGCTCTGGAATCAAATCACTCCATAAGATAAAAACATATGCCATCATCTGCATAAAAATTAAAGCCTAGATTGTGCTTGGCGATCGATTAAATCAGCATGAAGTATAGTATAAATTATGAAAAGAGGTAGACCAAGCACTGATCGCTTGGTAACCTACTTTTAAAGGCTCCTCGGACGACCGTTGGATGTTGACACCAAAGCTCTGAAATCTTTCACTAAGATTATACCTAAACCGTAGCACTGCTGTACAGTGCTGCCCTGGGATACGGTAGATACTCAACAGCGACCTTGAGATCAATCTTATCAAAGGCCGCTGAGTGTTCCAGTAGAACTGGCAGGCAGATTCTACATTAATCAACGTTACAGAGAAAGTTAACGTACTCTAGGTAGTTCCGAATCCGTGGAATGATTAGCTCTAAATACTGCTGACTGGAACGTGCTTGCGGTTTGATGCCGTAAGATATAAGTTTAGCTGGTTCGTCACTACTAGTTCGAGTGCCTTCGGTAAAATGATTCAATTAGCCCACTCCCTCCTCCGCCCTTAGCACAGGCGTTAACCGCTCGCACTTGGCGACCCAGGTGGTGGGTTCACTTCCTGGAGCAGGCAATCCATTATGCTCCCCCTGCAAGTGAGGGTGCTAAACATTGAGGTCTTTTTTTATAGCTATCTATGAATGAGAATCTTTTTGACCAGCCGACGTTGACCTCGAATGGAATTTGAGAGTCGTTCTAGTCCACGGTTGACAATTTGATAAGTGGCCTGACAACAGCATTTTTATGGACGCAGAGACAATACTGGAGGTCAAGGACATACTTAATTTGTAAGTTTTGGTTGTCATTTGAGCTACTTGGCACTTGTTGGCCAAAATGCTTTGATAACGGTCATTAAATACTGTAAGTTGTTAATGGTTTTTAATGTGCTTTTAGAATATTAGACCGCATGTAAGCGTGTTTTTTGCGTTTGCGCTTTCTTAATTTATTGCTCCTAATAGGTGAAAGAAAGCTCGCTTTTTATTATTAGTGGACATTCGCTTGAGTTATTGCAGGCATGCCCTACTTGGATCGTGTTGTGGCCGCTGCGCGCCTTCATGAAAGCGAGTTTTTTTGGTGAACTCGACGTTTGGCTAAAAGGATTACCGGAATTGTTACAGGTTCTCTAGAAAAACTATTGCATCAACTTCAATACATTTCTAAAGGGACAGAGGGGACAGATGGAAGGAGCTGGCTAGGCGGAAAAACCTAAAGGAAGGTTCTGGCTGGTTCCCGAAAAAATCCATAAACATTCCATTCAGGGACACTAAAAGATTGCAAAAGCTTCTCACTAGATTGGATGTGCTTGTCATGAAAAAGTTCGAAACAATCACAAAATCAATTTCTAAAGAGATTTGAGTTACGAAGAATAATCAGAGGCATTTCTAGCCCAGCGTAACCGTAGGGCAAAGACACACCTGAAAGGTGACGCGCTAGTTGGATACACTCGACCACTCAGCGTACGAAATGTCCGTGACTCTGACACCTGTAGCCGAATGCATCTGATGACCTAGATTGGGAGCTTGAGCTCTGCGGCACATGTGAGGCGCCTGGATGAGATTAAGCGCTCGTTCTTCCATTTCAAACCATTTGCAATCCCCTCAAAGCAGTCTTTCGAATCTATGGTCTTGAGTTCATCCGACAAGCTGCCAATGGTTGCAGTAATCTATCGCCTCAAGCTAACAAGTCCTCCTTTATATCAGATTTCATTTCAGTCTTGTGTACAAGAAATAGATCGTTCCTCATTACGGGTGATTTTTACGTTCGTTTGGATTACTTATCTGACGCCTTCAGCACTAAATTGCATGCACTGACTGACTTCTGTTGTGGCTCATTTGCATGGCTCTACTCACATCGAAGGTCACACACTCGACCAAAATATCTAACTCAACCACTATCATCACATAATTATACAAAACCCTGCTTATTTGAATACATGCAGATCTTATTCAGCCTACAGCGCATGCCCTACTCTGCAACCAAAGTCACCTGTGAATTGCTAAACATCAAGACCCTTGACATCGATGCTGTCCGCGCCAGAATATCTTATTTGCCCCTGCTGCACCATCACCCTTGCGACCTATCATCATTAGTATAATGATACAACACCACACAAGCAAACATGTTTGAAGAGTTTGCACCTCTGACTAAGCGCACTGTGCATCGTCGGAAGGACGGTATATGGTTTACCTCAGACATTAAACAAGCTATTCTTACTAAGTGAAAGCTTGAAAAAGCATTTAGAAGACCAGGGCTGGCTGTCAAGCGACAGGCATACGAGGACTACTGTAGATCGTACCAATCAGTTCTAGCAAGGGCAAAGTCCATCTTCTATAAAAACATTGTTGAGTCACAGATGCACAATCCAAAGATGCTGATGTCTTCGATCAACCATCTCCTTAACCACTCCCAGGCTAGCTCTTTACATAGTGATCCTTGTAATGGTCTAGCCAACCGCTTCTCTAGCTTTTTTTCAACAAGATAGACAAGATCAGAGAGTTCATCCCTAGGGGGAACAGCATCCCCTCTGGAATCCTGTCCCTCAATTCCATGCCGCACGTCTATGCCAACATGCAAGAAGGCCACGAGTGACCTCATCCTGAAGTCCCTATCCCAATCAAAGAAGATTGCTAGTCCCCTGGACCCTATTCCTACTGGCCTGCTTCTACGGGGCTGGATCTGCTGCTGCCATGCATAACTAACATCATAAATATGTCATCACTCTCAGATAATGTCCCGGAACCTTTCAAAAAAGGCTGTAGTCAGGTCATTGCTCAACAAAGCAACGCTAGACCACGAGAACTTGCAACTTCAGCCTGGTCTCTATTCTACTGCTTCTATCAATACATTAAAACGAGTCTTGGCAGACCAACTGAACTCGTATATTGAAAATTCAAACCTTGCTACTAAGTTTCAGTCTGCTTTTAGAGCTACTAGCTTCAGAGTTAGCATTGCTTAGGGTTCTTAACGACTTTCTCCGGAATGCAAAGTCTCTCCGCTGGTTTTGCTCGATCCTTCGGCAGGTTTCAATACTGTCGATCACCAAGTCCTTCTCGAGCGCCTCTGATCTCACATGGGCATCACTGGTACTGCACTGCCATGGTTGGAGTTAGTTGGATACTCGAGAGTATTGATGTGAACGGACGAAATCATCCGAGGAACCTCTGAAGTAAGGGGTATCTCAGGGCTCCGTGCTCGGTCCGATTCTTTTCACGGTTTAAACTCTCCCTCTTGCCGATGTGATTGCCAAGCACAATCTAGGCTTTCACTCCTATGCAGATGACACTCAGCTGTACCTTTGCTTTTCCCGTCCAGCTTTCCAGTACGTGGAATTCTTAAATCTCTTGCTGCATATATTGATGACATCCACACACGAAAGGAAGCAAACTCTCTTAAATGGATTAAACCAAGTTACTAGTTATGGCAAACCAAGTGTGATCCAGAAATGAAAAAGCTTAACGGTCAAAATCGGCTCTGCCAGCGTATCTACTGTTGAGTCGGCACGAAATCTAAATGTCCTATTCCGAAGTGACCTTTCATTAGGCAACCAAATCAGCTTCAAACTCAAGTCTGCCTACTTTCAGCTACATAAAATTGCTAAAATTTGGGCTTGCTTATATAGGAATGCCACATTTACATTAGTCTATGCATTTGTGATATTCCGTCTCTACTTCTGTAACTCACTGCTTGCTGGTCTACCGGCCTGTGCAATCAGGCGATTACAGCTGGTGTAAAACTCTGCAGCTAGGGTTGCCTGTAGTTAGCGTCGCAGTTGCCACACCACAACACTTCTCGCCGACCTGCACTGGCTCACAGTCAAGAAACGTATCGACTTTAAGGAGGTTCTGTCACTCACTTTTAGCTACCCTTTGGCTCCGGCCTATTTATCCGATCGACTGCCCTACCAGGCTAAGCATTGTACCACCCGCTTTTCGGAATCTAATCATTTACCTACGCCACTTACGAACTTCAAATCCTTTAGAGACCGTGCTTTTAGTTCGTATGCTCCCAAAGCCTGGAACTCACTACCGTCTGACATCACAACATCCCCTGGCTCGGCGATATTTAAAAAGAAGCTACAACGCATCTCTTTATCATAGCATTTAGTGGGTCTATATGATTCATCCTTTGTGCGTTTATGGGTGCTGAAGTGTGCATGTTGCTACTGACCATATTTGCATGCTGCCCATATGCATGTCACCTCTAATCATGATATACTTGTTGTCATTGAGCATGCTACCACTAACTATTCGAGCGTGCTTCCTTCTCAGCACATGTAAAGTGCCTAGAAATAAACTGAGTTCTCTGAGGGCGCTACACAAATATATTATTATCATTTTTAAGCTCTCTTAGTTCGCTGTGTACAGTAAATACGTATATTATTTCATTTTACGACACATTTCACACGCGGCACAAAACAATCAGGGCGTCCACAACACAACTGGAGGGTTTATAAACCCCTGCTGGACAGACTCACTCGCTCACATGCAGAATTACATAGGCTGACTAGAATATGAAATCGCGGGCGGGCGCTCTTTAATTTGCAAGTTTTCATCGTTGCACTACCGCATGCAGACGGGCAGAGCGGACTACGTAGGCCACGGCCATTCTGCTGGAGGATCGTCAAGGGACGTGTCGCTGTTGGTTGGTGCGTCGTCCGTGTATTCGCCTCGGTATTTTTCAAGTTCAAAAGGAATTTCCACTCTGTGGCAGAATGATATCGAGACCGACGGGTCATGGTCACCTGTCCGCTACTCTACTGGTGGTTTAGCTATCGTCGAGACTGCTCTTTAATCGGCTCTCAGCAAAGGGCTTCGAGTGATACTAGATTATGAGGTTTCTCAATCGACTGCTCAATGCGACCGTTGGCTAGTGCTTTCGAGCTACTGATCGCGCTGTACGGCTAATATACGCTAGACTTCTGCGAGGTCCGATACATTAAACTGTGAAGTGGGCATTGCGCGTAGAACGTTTAATAGATGAAGATTGTGCAGAAAAGCAGTTAGCACGTCTGGCGTGTTTAGCCGCTTTATAAAAATCCTAATGTCGCGTCCCCCCTTCTCCGCCGCTGTTTCTCCCGCTCGGACGACGATTGGCCTTCTTATACTTCTCCTGCTGCTACATTTTCTCGCTCGGCTCGGCAGAGGTAAGCGAGGGCTGCGGGTGGGCGGGATCTAAGCGCTGTAATTTACAGCCGCATTTAAGCACCCTACCGAACTGATTTTAAAAGGTCAGTTTCCCAGCAGCTCCTTTAGCGGAGGCTTTCGGAAGCCTCTTGGTCCCACCACCAGAGGCCGACTCCAAATTAGAGCACTGAATGGGTGGAGCCGGCCCGCTATGCACACATCTACTCATGAAAGCGAGAAAGTCGGATCTTCCGTCCGTTAAGCGGCAGGATGGTGCAGCGTTGTCTTCCGTGACGGAGCCACTGTGACTCGGCGAAGCGAGTCCACAGGCCGTGAGCTGCTCGTATGATAGCAAACCTTCTTCGAGGCCTGGCGTCCTCCGAGTACACAGGCTGAGAGGCTTCGAAATCGAGAAGGGATGTTACAAAAAATGCATGGACCAATTTGGATGTAGTATCCCTGTCTAAGCAACCTTGAATTTTAGCAATATTATGTAGCTTAAAGTAATACTAATAATAATAAAATAATATTACTTGATTTAACAGCCCCCTTTTGTATAGCAGCAGAAGGACGTCACGGATATTACCACCACTTTTAGCGGTGTTAAAGAATCGCGAACCACAGGAATCTAACCCACGACCACGGAACCGAGGTCGTGGAAAAGTAGGCAGACTTGACTGCGGAGCTGATGTATTAATCTAGTAGTGAAAGGTCAGTTTAGAATAGGTCACAGAGATTAGGTGCGTATACAACAGGAGATATGCTAGCGGAGCCGATTTCGATCGCTAGTATTTCGATCGCTAGTATTTCGATCGCTAGTATTTCGATCGCCAGTATTTCCAGTTTTAGAGTAACACTTGGTTTTCCCATGACTAGCATTCTGGTTTTGTCATCATTTAATTTGAGAAATGGCCTTTCCAGCGGAAGTGGCTCGTAATCAGGGGTTCAAAATCATTAAGCACGTTAGCAAGTGCCGTGTTGCTGCATTCTACCAATGACGACAGGTCGGAAAGGGTATTGAGCAGCAGGGGCGATGCAGATGTTCTTGCACGGACAGCATCGATGTCAAGGGTCTTGAGATTTCACTATTCGCAGATGATTTTGAATGCGGAGGAGGGCACATACTGTAGACTGAATGAAATCTGCATGTGATCATATAAGCAGAACTTGATCATAATTGGCGATGACGATTGGCGACCCTTGATGTGAGTAGAGTCATGCACATGAGCCACAAGACAAAATTAGTCAGCCAGTGCACACTATTCAGCTCTGAAGTAGTCAGATAAGTAATCAAAATGAATTTTAAAATAACCCTTAACGAGGAGATTCAGATTTCTTGCATGCGGAATCGAAGTGAGGTGAGAGAAATCTGAGATAAATGAGGACTTGGTAGGGCAACGATAACATAGCCAAAATAAAGAACGTCTATACCTTTTTAAGAAGCTCATATATTCAACGTACAGCTGCATATTTCACAATCGGAGAGCAAAACATGTGACTGACCCGTGTAAGACAAGGCGTACGTGTCCACTAAACATCACAGTTGCGGCGAAGCCCGCCATCTTGTTTCTTTGAAGTCGAAAACTGAGCATATGGACTGTAAATATGGACCAGTCTGCGCCAAACTACAGCATGAAGTACGTGTTACCATGCCTGTGAATTCTGTGAAGCACACAGGCAGTATAACAATTATAACATATTCCTAATGATTATAGCTCAGGGATCCCTAATTGTTCCTTACAAATTTGATAGTCTAGCTGATTTAACATGCTAGAACTTCAGTATAAACGTTTTGCTCGGGCCAGCTATTCCGCTGAAGACTACTGTACTTCCTATACTAATAATTTCAACTTGGCTTATTAGAAACAAAGTGAAGAGAAATGTTGTTGGGACAAAGTTAGCACACTGCCCACTGATGCATTGCTAGCGGAATTTGCTGTCGGCGGCGAGATCGTACAAATACGCCTCGTCAAATGTGTCACCACTATGCGTGGCAGTGACATCGGAAGCTTAAGATTAATAAGCGATAGCCATCATTCCATCTTTGTAGACCATTAGGGAGCAGGTCTTTTTGTTGAAGTTAATTTCAACACTACGGCTTTAGTTTCGAGCTAGGTAATTAACACTTCGGTGGCCATTGATAGTCGCCACCACCAGACCTCGCACATAAGCAACGGGTATGACAGCAGCCATCCATGGTAATTGAGTCTCCAAGCATCCGTTGACCATACATCGCGGCAGTGCTCCTGCAGGGCAGATTTGGAAAGCTTAGTCACATGCAGTGCAAGAGCCAATGACAAGCCAGATTAGAGATAGCCGGGGCATTCAAGCACCGAGATTACTGGATGGAGTTAATTTTTATTTTATTTAGGACAGTCAGCAAGCTGTCTCGTTCTAAAGCCCACTTAGCTGACTGCTGGTCGGTGAGACCAAAAAGCAACCATAACCGAATAGCGGGTGATGGACGGATGAATGCATATTTCTCGTCGTTCTGCCGACCGAAGGCATTCGGCAGAGCTCCTCGTTCGAGCCGCATAAACGGCAGCCTGCAGAGCACAGCTGAGCGGGAGTCTAAATCGAAGGGTGTCGCTCTAGAAGACAGCTGTCAGTGCCGTAGTCAGTTTTGAGAGCTTAATGTGCTTCGCTACAGCTCTTTCTGCAGCGGGTTTAGCTTGCTTCAAGCCTACTCTATAACCTATGGACAGAGATTGCAGCCCGTCATGCAGCGTCATGCTATCGCAGCCGACTGGATGCCGCAGATGTCGAGATACCGTCAACCATCAAGTGAGCTTTCAATCAGCAACGGATTAGTACTTCTTCTCGCTGTGACTGTCGTGTCACTCTACGTATTATCTCGGGGTAAGAACACTGCGTAGCTAGGAGATCGGGTAGAACGATGATGTATCGCCGCTCTTTAGCGAGAAAACCTTATTGGTTCAGACGATCTCTATTAATCTTGAAAAATTGCAGCAGCAGGGTAAACTCCGGAGAAAGGTGCTCGCTGTCCGAGTAGTAGGCCGTCATTTTGGAAAGAATGCTGCCATCTGGACGACGGCATTTATTTTTCGGACAAACCTGTGTCAGTTTCCAGTTTATGTCTGCGATAATGAGTACATATTTTGATTAGAGATAGGAGAGATTTTGAGAAGAGTAAAATAATAATTATGCATATCAATGCATTTGTATAGCAGCTTCAGAGAACTTAATATCTTTTTATACACTTTGTATATGCTGTAAAGGAAGCACGATCATATTGTCACTGGTAACATGCACAGTGTCAACATGCATAGTATGGTTAGTGGTAACATGCAAAGTGTCATGGCTTATAAAGTGTCATGGCTAGAAGGTTTTTGGCATCACGCACAGTGTCAGTACTCATAAGCATTCACAGGACGTCACAAAGACCCCAGCAAACTCTGAAATAAACAGATATGATTTTAGTTTCTTTTTAAATGTTGTCAAGTCAGGGGATGTTGTGACGTCAGTCGGAGTTGAGGTCTAGGCCTTGACAGCATACGAACTAATGGCGTGGTCTCCAAAGTATTTGAGGTTGGTCCGAGGCACAGCTAAGCGATTTGAGTCAGAAGAGCGGAAAAAAGAACTTTTCTTTTAGCTAAAGTTGAATGCCAATGCTTGGCCTCTGCTGCTCAATCGCCCTTCTGACCTGTCATCATTGGTAGATTGCTACAATACGACACTAACTGACAGGCTCGAGGAGTGTGCACCTCTGACTAAGCGAACTATGCACCCTCGCCCTGACGGCCTATGGTTTACCGCAGACATTAAACTAGCTAGGTCTACTAAGTGTAAGCTTGAAAAAACATACAAAAAATCACGACTGACTGTCCATCGTCAGGCATACGAGGACTACTTACTATCTTACCAATCGATCCTAGCAAAAGGCCGAGTCTAGCTTCTATAAAACATAGTTGAATCACAGATGCCCAATCCAAAAATGCTGATGTCGACGATCAACCATCTCCTCAACCGCACCCAGGTAAGCTCCTTATCTAATGATTCCTGTGATGATCTAGCTGATCGCTTCTCTAGCTTCTTTGTCAAGAAAACAGACAAGATCAGAGAGACCATCCCTAAGATAGCAGCACCCCCTGGAATGCTGTCTCTCGATTCCATGCAGCACCTCGATGTCTACATTTAAAGGGGTCACTAGTGACCTCGTCCCGAAGTTCATAGAATCAAAGGAGACGACTATTCCTCAGGACCCTATTCCCACTGTCCTGCTTCTACGATGCATTGATCTGCTGCTGCCATGCATAACTAATATCATTAATATGTCATTAGCCTCAGGTCATGTCCCGGCACCCCTCAAAAAGGCTTTAGTCAGGCCACTACTAAAGAAAGCAACATTAAACCAAGAGAACTTGAACAACTTCCGCCCCAGTCTCCCTTCTACCGTTTCTGTCAAAGACACGGGAACGAGTCGTGGCAGACCAGCTGAACTCATATATTGAAACTTCAAACATTGCTAGTTAGTTCTAGTCTGGCTTTAGAGCTAATCACTCCACAGAGTCAGCATTGCTTCGGGTGTACATATGACCTACTTAGGAGTGCAGACATGTGTAGAGTATCTCTGCTTGTTTTGCTTGATCTTTCGGCAGCTTTTGATACTATCAATCACCGAGTCCTTCTTGAGAACCTCTCATCTTGTCTGGGCATTACTGGCACTGCATTACAATGGTTAATGTCCTATCTCGCTGAAAGACTCCAGAGTATTGATGTGAATAGACAAAGATCATCCGAGAAGCCTCTGAAATATGGGGTACCTCAGGGCTCCGTGCTTGGTGCTGGTCTTTTCACGGTTTATACTCTCCCTCTTGCCGATGTGATTGCCAAGCACAATCTAGGCTAACCCTTCTATGCGGATGACACTCAGTTGCACCTTAACTTTGATCCCTTCCAGCCCTCGAGCAGGCAGAATTCTCTCAACTCCCTTGCTGCATGTATTGATTACATCCACTCATGGATGGCAGAAAATTGTCTTAAATTGAATGAGGATAAAACCAACTTACTTGTTATGGGCAAACCAAGTGTGAGTCAGAAATTGGAAAAGCTAATGCTCAAAATTGGCTCTGTCAGCATATCTCTTGGTTCAATCTGAACGAAACTTAGCTGTCATGTTCCAAGTGACCTTTCGTTAGACGATCACATCAGCTCCGCAGTCAAGATTGCCCACTACATTGCTAAAGTTCTGGCTTGCTTAGACACGGATACCACACCTAAGTTGGTCCATGCATTTATGACGACCTGTCTTGACTTCTGTAACTCACTGCTTGCTGGTTTACCGACCTGTGCACTCAGGCGCTTACAGTGTGTGCAAAAATCTGCAGCTAGGCTTGTCTACCGTGAGCGTCGCAGTTGCCACATCACACCACTTCTTGCCGATCTGCACTGGCTGCCAGTCAAACAGCGTATCGACTTCAAGGTTGTTGCCACTTACTTTTATGTCCCTTTACTCTTTGGCTGCAGCCAATCTATCAGATCTACTGCCCCACCAGGCTAAGCATAGTACCACTCGCTTTTTGAATCTAATTGTTTACCTATACCTCGTACAAATCTCAAATCATCTGGAGACCATGCCTTTAGTTCGTATGCTCCCAAAGCTCTGGAACTGCCGACTTGCGTCACGACATCCCCTGACTTGACCAAATTTACAAAGAAACTAAAAACGCACCTATTTATCACAGCATTTAGTAGGTCCTTGTGATTCGACCTTTATGTGCTTATGAGTGCTGACACTGTGCATGCTGCCACTAACCACACTTGCATGCTGACCCTGTGCATGTCACCCTTAGCCATGTTACTCTTGCTGTTTATTGAGTATGCTACCACTATACATTTGATCGTGCTTACTTTGCAGCAATTGTAAAGCACCAAGACAGAGATTGAGTTCTCTGAGGGTGCTTTATTAGGTGTATTATTATATTATTAACGCACTGTAATCCTCGCGCTAGCCTCTTAAACTCTACAATTGGAGATTCTTGTGACTGATCATATATGCATCAATAAGGATGCCTGCTGTACCTAACCAGAAACAACAGGTTGCTACACAGATTGTGGAACGTTGACTACTCGACTGCGTGGCAACTCTTTTGACGAAGATAATGGTGGTCTATGGTATGTC